>BLKR01002196.1:0-214515 GCA_011170035.1 Teleogryllus occipitalis
GCGGCCCGTGGCCCGTTTGGTAAGGTACTGCTCCGTCATTCGCCTGGTGTTGATCGGAGAAACACGGAAAACTACCGATCAGAGCAGCCGGCCGCGACTGAATTCGACCTAGCGGAAAAGCTAGTGTCGAAAATCCTGCTGCGGTGGGGAGTGGGTACCTAGGACCTCCCGGTCAGAGGCGCTGCAGTGTCATTAGTTGATGCACTGAGCTACCGCTCCCGATATGAGTGGTCCGGAGCGGAGCGTGGCCGGACAGTGGCGGGGAGAGCGACGAGGGCAGCGGGCGGCGAGACGCAACTGGTCTGAGGCGGGAGGCAGGCAACTGGCGCGTGGCGGGCGTTCACCGCGCGTGGCGGCCAGGCGGCGCCCACGCGCGCGTGTTCGCGGCTTCACAAACGCTTGGGAGTCCCTAGAGCGAGCAGCCTCGCAGCACTTCCTCACGCCTCTTGACGCGAACGGCCTGCGATTTCTCACGTCGCGCGCGGAGCACGCAACTGCGCGCCTCATCAATTCACCGCGAGCGTAAACACGCCGAGTTACTGCTTGGGTTACACCGCTCCTTACTCTGTGAAGAGGCCTGTGGTCTTGGCAGAGCTTAATAATATTTTACTTTCACGTTGAAATGCTGATCGATGCGGTTGCATTTTCTTTCTACATTTTGTGCGTTCTTTTGAACTTTTGGATTTTTCCTCTGCTCTTGCTTAATCTATGTGCCATTTCAATTCATGAGTAATAATATATTTCCTTATAGCACACATACTGTTTAAAAAGTATTTTATATGTAACACATTTTAACTGGTAAATGTTGTCCTTTCGAAATACCTCCTTGCTTGTAATGGTAATTGGGCTTAAAAGTGAATTTAAAATGCACCAGAAAAAAGATAAAAATATGAAATATTTGTTCTCGTGCTTCTGCTATTCTATTCTAACCTTTATGCACTTCCTAGAACAAGAGAGAAAATAAAAATGAATAACAAATGTAAACAATAGCCGTCTGTTGAGGACTAAAAATAAGTTACGGAAAAATACATTTTGATACTTGCTTTAAAATAATTTAATAATGTATAATGTATATATGTTCATTTCTCATCGATACGTACTTTAGAAAGTCATTGTTATTGCATCGGCACGGTCGCAAATTAGCGATGAAATGAGCGAACGAAAGTAACGTGTAGCGAAAGTTTTGGTTTGGTTAAGTAAGGTAAACATCTGCGATTTGTTGTCAGCGGGAGTCTTGTCCTTGGGATCTAACCGGTATTTTCTGTTGGGTGGAGGTAAAATGAAATAAAACGTGCTTTGATATTTTCTAAACTCTCCTTTTTGTAATCGGGATTCGTGAAAAACGAAACTGAACTATGCCCTCACTATTTCCTTTATTTTACGCTAATGAATTTAATATTACCAGTTTACCCACAGGAACAGAGAAAATTCGTAATTCTGTCAAGTTATTAAAAAATACATTTATTTCCTTTGATTATTTTCCATTTGAACAAATATTTCCCTATTTATAACATAGGCATAGTATGTTTTTAAGATAATTTTCAAATATTTTTGAAAGATGACGTTAAAACAAAATGCATTGACAAGAGAAGGCATGTAATTTATTGCAATGTTGATTTTTCTTTTTTTTATGAAATTGAGGACAATTTATCATTAATTATGTATTACTAACATCAATGCACATTTGTATTAACTCTTTATGCCTACATAAACAAAATTAAGAAAAGTAAGTGCTTGAGTATGCCTTCAAAAATTACGGCAGATCCTTTATATCACTTGTGTATTTTTTATAGATAATGTGAATATCATTACAATATAAGCCACAAGTTTGTGATAAGTTATGCATTTCAAAATTTATTATTTTATTCAGAAAATCAATGCATTGCCGTTTATCTCTCAGTAAATCAGTTCATTACCAAGACTCAACATTTGAGGATTTTTTAATTATTGCCTTTGTATGGCAATTGTACCCGCCTTCACCACTTAAGTTATGAACGAAATGGGAATTTCAAATTCAGAAGATATTACTCACTTGAAAAGTCAATCAATATCATTTATATTAATTTTTGCAAACGTTATAATTGTCAACTTCATTCTCATCTAATTTCAGTTTCATATTTTTATTCAAAATGAGTATCTTACAATGTTTTATCGACTGTAATATTTCCTGTCACATTTCTTTCGTGTCTCCATAATGCTTTTTTTAATTTCGCGTCTACTCGTAATGATTTCTATCTTCCATCACGATTTAAAAGTACGCGAGTTCGTTTATTAATGTTTCGTTGTATTATTGTGAACCATCCCGCTGGGCAAAATCTGACTGCTACGACCAGGTGGCGCTCGCCAAAATGAATGGAGGAACCCGACAGCCATTTTTTTGCTTCTCGCCTCTTTCCTTCTCCGCCCCCTCCCCTCGCCGCCTCTTCTCTCCTCGGCTCAGCTGCGTCGCGCATGAATTTAGGGCGAGGACTTCTTAAACGGTTGCTCGCGCGGGCGAACGTATCGAAAGGGTTGGGAGCTTTTAATAAATGAGCGTCGTCTAAGTCAACAATAACTCTAGGTCATCCCTTGTGCTTTTCTCTAATGTTTTCTCTCTGCAAGAGAGTTCTTCATGGTTACAATAGTTTGCTATGAAAAAGAACAAAACGATTACGATTGTTTGGAACTATTCCTGGCGCTTTTTAAAGAATAATATTTTCTGGTAATAATTCGTTTCTTTTCGTTTTCTTAAATGTATTGTCTGTATAGAAAATATGTGATTCTAAGCATAACTTCGTACAATTTCAATGTAAGAAAGTTGAAGATGAATTAGCCCTGTAAATGTAATAGATGTTCGTAAATTTTAGTCATTTTGATAGTTGTAATATTTTCGGAAGAAGTATGTATGAGAGGGGGAAGA
Source organism: Teleogryllus occipitalis (assembly GCA_011170035.1). Lineage (NCBI taxonomy): Eukaryota > Metazoa > Arthropoda > Insecta > Orthoptera > Gryllidae > Teleogryllus > Teleogryllus occipitalis. Next base: position 2,900 of record BLKR01002196.1, read on the forward strand.
ACACAGTCTAAACATTCGTGTCAAAGTGTTCACAAAACACATCTCTACGCTCTACCAGTGAAAGAGTCGAAAATGTATTGCTGTAAAAGCATTTACTTCTCAACAGGCACATATTTAACTCGAAACTTTTAAAAGAATGTATAACGTAAGAAATTTGGTCTTTCAAAACATTTTTACGACTATCGTTAGTAAACCGAGTGTCAAAAAGAACGTCTGAGTGTTTGTCGTCGCCTCCGTCCTCTCGGAAATATAACCCCTGGCGGATAGTCTTCCCAGCATACACGCATGCGCTGCGGAACTCTCTATCCTTTCACACCACAGACCTGAGCGTAGGCTAAAAAGAAATGAAAGTCTGGGGGAAAAGACAGCATTACTACTGACGTATTCGTGAGACCATTTATTTCTGACTTCTACAAAAGTTACTGCAGTTAGACAGTCGGTAAAAGCGTTACGTAATATAATTCTAAGATCTACTTCTTGTTAGAGTGTAGCAGAAGGTCGAGAAATACACAGTTAAAATTAATTCTTGTATTTGCTTGAAATTGAAAGCTTTATGTTAACCACACTTTGAACACTTTTTTCTGTGACTTTTTATTTCATATCGAAAATACCTCAGGATGTTTTTCAGATTTCAAGTTGAAGATCAAGGGGGGAAAGTGTGTAAAATCAAAATACGAGGCAAGGCCAATTGAGCAGTATATAATAACATTGGCTGTGGAGCAGTGGTGGAAATGTCTGCTAATCGCCGCACGTGTAACAGGAGCGTGAAAAGGAAAAGCGTGTGGTGCGCGGCCTTCGCGGTCGCGGGGACGACGTACGCGTCTCTTGGGTGGGGGCGGGGCGGGGCGGGGAGGGGTGGGGGAGGGGTTGGAAGGAGCTGCGGCGCTTATTTCGGGGTGCGTGTCCGCGCGGGAGACGGCGGCGCTGGGCGCTGGCACAGTGACCCGCTTCTCGCTCCCTCGCCCGCGGCGCCGGTGACAGCTTTAGCGCCCCCACGTGTGCTGCCGCTCGCCCATTCCCCCCCTCCCCTCCCCTCCTCTCCCCCTCCCGGCCACCACCCCTTCATCACCCGACTTTCCTCGATCGCGTCTCTCTCTCTCCGCCCTCTGAGACCTTCACCATCCCCTCTTGCTCCCAACTCACTCTCCTTCACGTCCTTCATTTGACTCATCGTGTGGCCCTAGCCCCGCCCCCCTGAACGCCTGTTTGACTTTACCTTGAGCCCTCCGCCCGCGAAGGGTGAGGTGATTAGGGGCGCGGTTCCACCCCAGATAGGGCCCCTCGGGCGGTCGTCGTCGAGTGGCGTGGGTGGGGGGTGAGGGGCTCAGGGCCAGGGTTACTTCCTGTTGGCAGCCCTCTTCGCTCTCCGGCGCCAGCGCACTTTCGCCCTCCGGCCGTTCCTCGCTCTCGCCACTGCTCGGGAGAGGAGATAGTCACTTGTCAGCTGCACGCACGGAAACAATGATTTGACTGTTAATGCGTATAATAATAACGGTGAGGAATTTCTTCATCCGTTGAATAAGACGAAGCATCTTCATAATATGCGATTATGTCAATAAAAATAGTTCTCAGTCACTTTGTGTGTGACAACTGATTGTCTATTATTCAGCATTTTTTCTAAATGAAATACATATTAGTACAATGTGAGTGGGTCATCTTCATAAGACTCATTTTAACTGTGTTTGATGCATGTTTCGTTATCTGGGAGATACAGCAACTTTCTCAGTTGCGTTCTTGTTCCAAAATTATTTTTCGACCTTCAAAATTGTGAGTAGTATGAACAAAGATTATGCAAATTAATATATCCACTGCAGATCATGTACAGGATCCTTCTCCTTGTCATCATGAAATTTCTTAAACAATCTGGGAATTAATGTGCCTTGTCCAATTGACACCTATTGACGACGTGAGAGACTAAAATGGAAAAGGAGCTAATCGCAGTCTCCGCATTGCCCCACAATGAACTGGGATTTACGAAATTGACAAGATCAGATGCATAATCGGCTTAGGCATGATGGCCTTCTCTTGGCACTGCTTGCAATTTGCATTCAATATTCATACAGTTGCGTCACAGACCCCATAAATTCGCTCCTTAAAGTTAAATGCCAATATTCATAACTACAAAAGTGCGTCCGTGTTGCCACTTTTGTACCGGTCAACGTCAAAGTTTGTCTTTCAAGGTTCAAATTAACATACCTCCACCAATTTTAAAAAGATTAATGATATTCAAGGCTTATATGTACGTCATACAGGTATGACTGGATGCCGCTGACTCTCTCCATAATCAGAGGCCTGACACATGTAGTGGCAGATTTATTACACTCTCACTTTCGCACATCAATTTCTCTCACTTCATTTACAATTCAGTTTCCCCATTTAACTGGATTTGCGTTTCACTTCAAACTCGATCACCTGAGTATCGTCGGTCAACGGATATTCATTATTAGTAAGGGAAGGTAATAATTAGGAAAGACATGGTACAATAGAGGCAAAAGAGCACATGGAACTTGCTGTAGATAATGTCTCAATTGTGCTAAAGAGTAATGAAAAAAGAAGCCTCTGGTTGTTTTAATAGCGCATTTCTCATAACAGTTGTGCGGAAGGGAAGTCTTCAACGCATACAAATGGAGTTCAACATGCAACTTCTTATTTTTTACACGCGGTCACCTGTTTTGAGCGTCAACTACTTATGGTGCTCGCTCTTAGTATTTAGTATTTCCGTTTCATATCTAGAACTTGTGAAAAGTTCTAATTCAATAGTAATGATACCTTCCGTAAAGCACGTGTGTCATCAGTGGTCAGTTTAGATCAACCATTTCAATCAGTTGTTTCCCTGTCCTCTAGTATGCATGGAGCATTGCATAACACGTCATTACACTTTTTAAAAAGTATAAAGTTAACGTTTTGTTTTTATAATAAACTTCTTGAGATAAAAAATGAGCTACCCTAAAATTAAAATATTCAAGTAGTTAATACGAATAGGAGTTGTACATCACTCACGTATGGTTCCTGTCCCATCATCTGAAAACACTCAGGCGGAAGTGCGTGTGCACGATGTAAGATCAAGATCCGAACTGGTTTCATTGATTGATTGATTGATAAGTGATTCCGGGCACGTCTACTGCTAAGGTCATCAGTCGCGTAAGTATGGTGTATGTTTTTTGCTCGGGAGGTGGCGGTGATCTTCCCCGCTGGATGGCGAGATCCAGCGCCGACCTACCGTCGGCTCGCGGGGTTTTCCTCAACCAGGTATCTCCTACAAGCGTGACACCGCCCAAGATGGGGCAAGCTCTAATCTCCCAACCGGTCTCCCAGCATATGTGGTAGTGTAGTGCATCTAAGTGAGAGTGTTTGTAAGTAAGGAGTAGGATAGGAAAGTAATGAGAAGGGAAAATCGCGCGGTCTGTGGCCCGTTTGATAGGGCACTGCTCCTGGTGTTCATGGGAGAAACCACTGAAAAAACTACCGATCACAGTAAGCGGCGAATTCTCCTCCAGGCAGCGACTGAATTCGACCTAGCTGACAAGCTAGTGTCAAAAATGTTGCCGCCGTCCCGGTCAGAGGCCCAGCAGTGACATCAGGTGATGCCCCCGAGTCACCTCTCCAATACCCGAACCGGTAGCGGTAGCTCAGTGTATCAACTGATGTCACTGCAGCGCCTCTGACCGGGAGGTTCTAGTCCTGACGGTGGCAGGATTTTCGACACTAGCTGTTCAGCTAGGTCGAATTTAGTCGTCTGGAGGAGAATTCTAGCGGCCGGCTGCTCTGATCGGTAGTTTTCCGTGGTTTCTCCGATCAACACCAGGCGAATGACGGAGCAGTACCCTACCAAACGGGCCACAGACCGCGCGCGATCTGTTCTTCCTCTTCCTTGTCCTATCCTCTCCCCTTACACACTCACACTTACACTAACATGCATTACACTACCACATATTCTGAGAGACCGGTCGAGAACTTAGAGCTTGTCGCGGCTGGGGCGGTGCCCCGCTGGTGGGAGAGTCCTGGTTAGGGGGAAACCCCACTAGCCGACGGTAGGTCGGCGCCGGATCACGCCATCCAGCGGGGGAAGATCACCGTCATCTCTCGAGAAAAAAACATGCACTACACTAACGGAAATAATGACGAAATCAGTTGGCTCGCCCGGAAACACGAAAAAAATCAATCAATCAATCCAAGACCCGAACTGAGCCGCAGCGCGGAAGGAAGGGAAAGAAGCCCTGGGTCGGGTGCGGGAGGTCTCAGCGGTTGCCGCAGTTCATCGTCCGCCGCGAGGCGAGCGTCTCTCCGTCCCCCGCCCCGCCCCGCCCCTCCCCGCAACGCCCTCGCGCGCTCCCCGTCCCGGGCGAGGGGGGCAGCGCGTATTTTTTGCGACGGCGGCGCGACGGAGAAAGTGGAGGAGGCCACGGCCACCGCAACTAGAGCGCCTCGACGCCACCGAAGCCACGCCGCGACAAACGACGCCCCTGTGCGCCTGCGCCGGACAGCCCCTCCCCCTTCCCCTCCCATCCCCCCACTCCTCACCCAACACGCCCGGCTTTTTTTTTCTCGACGCGAGCACATGAAAAACAGGAGGTAATGACGTTCTGGAAAATGTCACAGGACAACCGCAACTAAAATTAAATACCATTTGAGATAATGCCATTGATACCATTTATGCCATTTGAGATTTTGTTGTAGCCATACAGTTCTTCTTTTTCTTTGATGTAGTTTTCTTATCATTTCAATTTTTAGTTTTAATTCTTCCTTTGCTTATATTATTCCAACTTTAAATTTACGATGAAAGAAACATTTTTAATGGTTTAAAACTGATTTTATTACAATCCCCTGATGATGTGACCGCATTTGTTATTGTAACGTTCTGAATTTAGTGCCTAGATGCCAGTAAAAATTAATTTTAAAATATTAATTCATTTGTTGGTCTTTAATGTAAGAGGATACCGCAGCATATAAAAGGATTAACTAGAATGGTTTTTGTAATTTGTAACTATATTTCAATCGATATAACATTTTTAGTAGATTCCAGCAAAGAAAGAATACTCCATGTTATCGGACCTCAAATTCCAATACTTTCAATAACGATTGATAAAATTACCCAATGAGGCCCAAAAAATCTACTTTATATTCTAATAGTTTGCAATATATTTTCAGTTAATTTTGTTATTTTTTGTATTTAAATTACTGCGAAATGTATCATTAAAGTTTCCTATTCTTAATTTTTATTTGGCATCATTACGGACCCCTAATGCTAATTAGGTCCCTACAGTCACTGCCGGAGACATGCACAAAGACGGTCTCTCTGATATTTACCAATCATTTACATCGTTGTCTGATTAAGTGAATATGGTATCTCATTTGTACGACAATTGTTGCTGGATTTAATTTTGTCGAGGATTTAGCGAGGTTTCTTCTTCATTCCACAAGCGTGAGATGGCCACAGGGTTTTTTCCCGCCTTTTAAAACCCTCAGTCCCCAGATGGGTTTGCCCCAGGCTTTGAGCCCTCTCCAATAGAAAAAAGTCCGTGTGCCATCCCATACATCCGAGGAGGACACACAACCATACTGCTGCTGACAACAAATCTTACTCTAAGATGCTTTCTTATATTTAGAAGGAATCGATCCCCATCATTGTCACACGACGAAACCTTAGAAGTGTTTCACGGGAACACAGTTTTCCTACCTCATCGTTTGATAATACACACAGTATATTACGACAACAAGTCTTTGAATGCAAATGGTCGGGTTTGTTGACCTATGTCTGTCTTACAACGTCTGCATTAAACGCATTTGTCATTTCAATAGAAAGGGGCACATAGTTCACTGAGGCCAGTGCGTTTTGCACTGTAAATCCCGGCCTGTCGGGGGATGGCGACTAACGAATGGCTTTGTCGTAATACTGGTATCTATCAATGGACCGGTATATTGACAATTAAGTTATTCGACAAATTCAAATGTAAACAAAAATTATCAGTTTAGTCACACATTCAGTAAAATCCAATTAATATTCAGAAGTTTTAATTTTAATTTAATTTTTAAGTTTTAATTTAAGCCTAGTAAATGTTGAACGTTTTCTAATATCAACATACGATGCTGGGAATCAATCCCAGCTGACGTAGACTGTCATTTCAACTCACAAAATGATTTTGCTGTCATTTCTAACCACATTACATGAGTATTATGGGAAAGAGTTAGTCAGGAAAACAGGAAAGGCTGACATCCTCACCTGGTAGCATATTATCGAAGAAAAACCTGTCTCCCATTCACTGGTATATTTCATACAATGTTTAACAAGTTGGGAGCGACTTCGGTCTTCTAATGTATTCAAGCGTCGATGTGCCTGAGTTAGAAACAAACTTGGCATCCCCGCGCGCGCCTATCGAAAGCGAGTGGCGAGCGGCGGGGCAGGTTTCCTTCTGCGTCATCGTCCTCGGTAGACGCGGTCCCAAAGTGATGTGGCAGGTGGGGCAGGTCGTTTGCGATCGCGAATCACGCACCACCGCTCTCGGAGAGGGTGCCACTTTGAGCTCCAATTCGTATGCACGTCGCTTGTTTGTTCCTCGTAACATATTCTTAACAATCCCATTTGAGCCAAGGCGTAGAATCATTTCGTGCAAACAGTTCGCTTGTTTGGATTGGTAAGGTAAACAACTTGGGGAAATGATTTTGTGTTCCCAAAATTCTGGAATGTTTAAAATTTCCTTTGTTGTCATTGTATTTAGAGTTTGGTACTTTCTTTATAAACATTAACTGCCATTTTACATTTTTTATATTTACTCTTTTTCGTTTCTATTTACACGGAAAAATTAATATTCTTCTTGAAAATTCAATATTTTGAAGTTTCAGAAACTTCAGAATACTGAACATTGCAAGTTAATGAAAAAGTTTTTTTGTTTCTTAAGCGTTTCAAAATCAATTTATTGTACAAAATATCAATAGACACATCACCATGTACCTCTTGCAATTCCAATAAACCTGTTTCAAAATGAAATTAATTCCGTATAGGGTAAGTTGATTTGCCCCTCTCAGAGACTTTATTCACTCAATTGAATTCGAAGCAGTTCCATTCGTGCCATACACTAATAGCTCTATTCAGAAACTAAGCTATATTGATTAATTCGTGTTTCCGAGCATCTCAGCTATTATAGTAATTATTCCCGTGCGAGGGGGCGGTGTTCCACCACTCGCTAAACGGTCAGACCCTGCGCCGTCTTACACGGCGACTTGCATGGAATTTCCTCCTCCAGGAATCTCCCAGAAAGACACCGTCCCAATGAGACAAGCTCTCAGCTCCCCACGTGTCTCCCGATATGTTTAGTACTATAGTGAATGTAAGTGGACGTGATTATGTGTGAGGGAAGAGGATAGGACAACCAAGAGGAAGGAAAGACCGCGCGCGGCCCGTGGCCCCTTTTTCAGGGTAGTACTCCGGAACTCACCTGGTGTGGATGAGAGGAACCATGGAAAACTGATCAGAACTGCTGGCCGCCAGTATTCTCCTCCAGCGTCTGAATTCGTCCTGGCTATACTAGTTAGACCGCCACCGTTAGACTTCGAAACCTAAGACCTCGCGGTCAGAGTCACTGCAGATACTGTGGCAACGCTGACAGTCGCTGCACCTCCTGGCAGTGGAAAACTTCTGCTTCATCTTATTACCACAAACTTTTCTGGAAAGCTACCTTATTATATAACTTGAGTCATCTTCGTGGAAGGAGAGTTTGGTGATTGGAAACGGCTCTTTTGAGTGAAAACGTTGTGAGGAAGACGAATCCCAGCTGGGCAAACACGAGAGGGGAGCTGCAACCGCATGACGTCATGGGCGGATGGGCGCTGGCGCCGGCTCCCGACGCAGACGGACGCAGCGCGAGGAGGCGCCGCCGTGGCAGCCGCTGCGGCTCCGACGGCCAAGAAGGCGTTTCAGATGCCACAGCGACAGTGCAAATGGACTTGCCTGCGTCTAGGTTGAAATGACTGACTGGCTGTGACAGATCAGGGGTAATATCGTTTCCTTTGTAGCGTTGTTGGCTGGGGGAGTCCCAGCGTTGACGGATTGTTGACGCTACACTTCGATTTTTTAACAATAACCGATGAGATTTGGTCATTGTTACACCTCCTGCTGCAGTGCCTCTGACCGGGAGGTGCTAGGTTTGAGTCCCGACGGCCGGAAGACTTTCGACACTAGCTTGTCAGCTAGGTCGAATTCAGTCGCTGTCTGGAGGAGAATTCTAGCGGCCGGCTGCTCTGATCGGTAGTTTTCCGTCGTGTGTTCGATCAACACTAGGTGAATGCCCTAACAAACGGGCCACGGACCCCGCGCGATCTTTCTTTTCTCTTCCTTTTCCTATTCTCACTCTCAATCCTATCCTTACCACACACACACACACTTACATTAGCATGTACTACACTATCATATATGCGAGGAGAGTGGTCGGGGGCTTAGAGCTTGTCCCGGCTGGGGTGGAGACCCGCTGGTGGGAGATACCTGGTTGGGGATCGCGCCATCCAGCGGGGGAAGATCACCGCCACCTCCGATGGAAAAAAACATGCACTACACTTACTGGACTAATGACCTATTTAGTTGACGCACCCGGAATCACTAATCTATCAATCAATCAATACTCATCCTGATTTATAGAATGAATATTTTTAATTAATTCGCGTACGTCCTTCTCAACCGTCGACCTCGTTGGCTCAGAAATGTGCTTACCACTCTTAAAAAATTCCATTCATATGGCAGGAGGTGTAACAATGACGTTATATCATCGGACACTATAGATAATCGAAATATATTTAGGTAGCTCGGTCGAATTCTGCTGCGACTAGAGGAGAATTCTCGCAGCTCCGATCGGAAGTTATCCGTGGTTTCTCCAATCAACATTAGGTAAATGCCGGAGCAGAATCCTCACAAACGGGCTAAGGACCGCGCGCGATCTTTCCTTCCTCTTCCTTGTCTTATCCTCACTCCTTACAAACGCCTGAAGTGGTGTACAGCTGGGGATGACACTGGAAGGGGAAACATGTCGTCGTATAAGTTAGCGTCACATCTCACATTCTAGCGGGGGAGGAACACTGCCACCTCTCGGGTTATGAAATGCACTACACTTGCGGGATCATTGACCTCAGTAGATAACGTATTTGAAATTAATTCTCACTCACTTGAAATGACGGAGAAATTTAATGGAGTGGACCCACAATATCTCGTCTGAATGAAGAAACAGACATTTCAAATTGTCGAAGAATATTCAAAAATAAAGGAATGTATCGCTAAACGACCAAGCTCTTTTACAATTTCTCGCGCTTTTCGGTAATAGTGAGACAAATGATTAGCATGAACGAAATCAGAGGAAAGTTCTAAGCTGGTGTGTAAGTTTCAACAAGTCATTGGGCAAATTCCAAAACTTGAAGGTGAACGAGGAAAAGTCGAATCATCAAATAATTAGTTATCAATGTTAGCCATCAAAATTCTTCTGTAGTTCATTGATTAGTTTTAGTTCTGTAGTTAATTAATTAGCAGTGAATGTTTGTAATATATTGAAGAATAATGAAAAAAATATTCTAAAAATTTACCAGCAATATTCACCGATGGATTTACTTTATTCATTTCAATATTCGCCTTTGTGTTTGGCGTTCTGTAATATTGAATTTGAAAACAAATTGTATGGACTTGGAGACAAGTAGAGAATTTTAAAACAGAATGAAATATATTGTTTATGAATTACGTATTATCATGTATTCGTATTATCAGCAACAGAATCCTTGTTGATTCGAAATTTATAATCAATCTTTTTCTATTCCCGAGTAATGAAAATAGTCAAAATTCTCTATCCCTTAAAATTTTGAAGTACAATCTTTAATTAAATCCCAATGAATGTAACCATGCCACGCTTACAAAGATAAAAACTGTTGAAATATCGTTGCGTATTAACGGAGCACTTAGTTCTTATAGGCCAAAACGATATCTGATTAATTCGTAATCTCGAGGTATGTAATTTCTCGTCAGTTCCTTTTTGCGCAAATGGGTAAATTTTTCTATGAGGGATGAATTCCATCGTTACAGAGAAGCACGTAGAAGGCACTGGACGTTGGCTTGTGCGCTGTCGTTAGAGAGGCTGCTGTACGGCGCCCGGAGGCTGCGAGGCTGCAGAGCTTTACTGCTGAAGCGGCTGTCTCCCACCGCGCTGCGCCGCGCCAAGGTGGCCTGCCCCTCCCCCTCCCCGCGCATCTTCCGCCCCCCTCCCCTCCCCCTCGCAGGCGCACGGCGCGCGTGTCCGGAGGCGGTGGCGTCATCGCCCGCCTGGGCACTGCTTCCCGTCCCGCGCCGCCCCGCCCCGCCCCCCGCTACGCTCAGCCCCAGCGCTCGTCAGCTTCGCGTCCGACGGCGGTGGCGGCTGCGACTGCGAGGGCGGCGGTGGGGGTGGAGACGGTGGAGACGCAGGCGTGAGTGGGGGCGGAAGCATGTGCGGTGCTGGAGGCGAGGCGGAGGCGTGTGGGTGGGCGGGGGTGAAGACGGTGGAAGGTGGGGACGTAGGCGGGGATAGAGGTAGGACGGTGACGTGGGTGGAGGAGTGTGTGGACGGGTTGGCGGAGATGCGGGCGTTGGTGGGAACGGAGAAAGGGCGTGGACGGGAGAGTGGACGGGAGAGTGGACGGGGAGTGGACGGGGAGTGGACGGGGAGTGGACGGAGTGGAGGTGGAGTGGACGGTGGAGGGACGGTGTGAGTGACGGTGGAGTGACGGTGGAGGACGGTGGAGTGGACGGTGGAGGGACGGGGAGTGACGGGGAGTGGACGGGGAGTGGACGGGGAGTGGACGGGGAGGGACGGGGAGTGGACGGGGAGTGGACGGGGGGAGACGGGGCGGTGTCGCGGGGCGGTGTCGGGGGCGGTGTCGGGGGCGGCGGCCGGGGCGGCGGTCGGGGCGGTGTCGGGGGCGGTGTCGGGGCGGTGTCGGGGGCGGTGTCTGGGGGCGGTGTCGGGGGCGGTGTCGGGGCGGTGTCGAAGCGTGTGCTCGGGGCGGTGTCGGGGGCGGTGTCGGGGGCGGTGTCGGGGGCGGTGTCGGGGGCGGTGTCGGAGGCGCCGTCGGGGGCGGTGTCGGGGGCGGTGTCGGGGGCGGTATGGGGCGGTGTCGGGGGCGATGTCGGGGGCGGTGTCGGGGGCGGTGTCGGGGGCTGTGTCGGGGCGGTGTCGGAGGCGCTGTCGGAGGCGGTGTCGGGGCGGTGTCGGGGGCGGTGTCGGGGCGGTGTCGGGGCAGGTCGGGGCGGTGTCGGGGTGAGACGGGGCGGAGACGGGGGCGGAGACGGGGACGGAGAAGGGGGCGGAGTCGGGGACGGAGCCGGGGGCGGTTGGCATAGGGAAGAGAGGAATGAGGGCATCAGCGTCGGCAGGCGGGTACCGTGAGGCAGGGGTTTTGGTGCGCTAGCAGGGGGCGGGGCGGGAGAGTCAGTTGGCCGGCTACGAACCCGCGCTCCGGGCACGCGGCGAACGGGGCGGCCCTGGCAGGGGACTCGCCTTCTACTCAGAGGGGGGCACGCCCCAGGCCACGATTCCTGAGGGGGCCAGCGGTACTCCGGCTTTCTCCGTCGCACATTCCTCCAATGCGCCATCATTACGCCTAGTTTCCCCTCCCAGTCGAACGGGCGGGTCATAATTATCGCCATCATCATCAAATATCCAACCATTAATTCTTATTCCACGCAAGGTCACGTGAATTCAGGTATGCAATCGTAATAAGAGAACACGCTCCCACTAACTCAGCCCACTTCCTATCCGCCGCTGCGCCACCTCGAGCCCCTCCCACAGCAAACATCGAAGAAATCTCTTACAGTTACGCGCGACGGCCAGTGGGAGCGCGTACGTCGACCTCGTTCAGAAACCATATGGCTCATCAACGATGAGTAATAACAACAACTTTTCATTTCGATTCTGCCTTCATGCTTTATAATTTTTGGCTAATTTTAGTTTCTAAAAAAGGTATACGTCATTAATATGTTTGACAATCATTCGGTAAATGATTTCGATATTTCCTGTCAATTTAAGTTGTTATTATATTAATAAATGCAACTATATTAATCCAAGTTACCTTTAATTTGAAAATTAGGATGGAAATATTAAGTAGTTTGCTAAGTAAGCAACACGAAGTGTAGGTTTGGGTATGATTTTTCGAAATGTGTTTTCAACATTTGCACACTTCTTAGAATGTTTTTCCTGGCACAATGAAATTTCGGTTGAAATTTTTAGACGAGAAAACGAAACGAGAAAATCCAGCAAAAGATGTCCCGAAATGTAATTTAACTGTTTAAATTTCGATTCATAAAATTCATGTTTCATTGCTCTTTCTCAATTACTTCACCTATTAACAATCTTTGTAAACTGTTTGAACATAAAGTAAACTACATAAGCCTTGATTTGTAAACGATATAATAAATTAATATTCAATGTCACTGTTTAAATATTACACAGCATCGTAAAGACTATTTGAATTTTTAGTGCTAATAATTTCTCAAACTGATACCGAAAAGCTTGTGGTATGAAAGAGTTCAGACGTCACTACTACAAGTTCTATACAGATATTATTCATAAAGTAATAAAGTAATAGAAATGGTATGTTTGTCCACAAATTGAATTTTAACAGGAGAATTTTCATTTTATTAATTAATTATTGTTTTCTCTGAGTAAATATTTATATTGAGTACATTTTAACTCCGCTATTGTACTATTGGCCGCGTTAGTCAAATTCGAGTTTGTTGACACTTGCGAATCTGTAAAATAGATAATGAAACAACATAATCCACACGTACACAGTATAACCATTGAAGTAATTTATATTGCGTATGATGTACTAAAGGTCTTGAATGTGATGTGAGGCTTTTGCTATCCAAACCAGCTCATACCAATATTCAATTTTTGCATTGATGCTCAGTTTTAAAGGTCCTTCATATCACCAGGAAGAGGTATAGTTCAAATAGGTACAGCTCATGCTCACGTACATGGGGCGAGAACCTCAGTAGCGAGGACATATGTCGCTCACATTATAACGCTTGGCTAGATATAAGCTAAATCATGTTTTTCGTCTTGTAGACTTTTCTTAAAGGGACTAAACTGGTTTCTATAGCAACCGTCCCATGTTGAATTTTGCTCTCACATTAAATGTAAGCTAATCATTTCGTCTTCACTCTCCTGCCGCAGTGATTTATGCTGGGAAAGTTTGGGAAGAGCGTTTGATATTTGCACACGTTCCTTCCAACTGAGAGTGTGGAATCTTGGGCGAATGCTTTGCACCCGTTGACTCACTCGGTCGCTCTTTTGTTTTCGTGCACTGTGGAAAGTTGCGTTTACCAACAAAGACTCCGGCTGGTATCTTCGCAGGCCTTATCTGTCATCTAATCTAACGCACCCACGTATCTTTGGGCCAAACATGGGAGCTATTGTTCGTCTTCAATTTCACTTTCATTGCTTCTTTCAGGTTCAAGATCATTCTAATCATGTGATGAGAACGAATTCCTGTGGGAAATAACTAAATCAAGAGATAACACCCATTTTCTTAGTTCGTAGAGTAAAAAGGGTAACGTTTTCTCAGTTTGTAGTGCGACCGTTTGTCATCAAGTAGATATAACCTTCTTAAAATCTACATGGTAATGAAAACATAACTTATTATCATTTAGTGTTAACAGAAAGACCCAGAGAAAATTATTTTCTTAGTATGTTTATTCGCCAGTGAATTTCTCTTTGGGAGTGAGTCGTGGAGACAATATTTGAAACTGGACCTTGAGCATCGAATTTTAAATAATTTGAAGAATACTATTTTGGAAGGGATGGTGGAATTAATAATCGAGAATAAAGCTCATTATTATAGTTCCAAAAACTGTGTCAGAAGTTATTTCACGAATGTCTGTGGCGTATCCTAGCGCTCCCAATTTTCTTGGGCAGTCATCTTGCTGCCTAACGTTGCCGTACGGTTTGCTGATGAGTAGACATAGGATGTTTAGGCATTAAAACATCTTCTTTTAGGAGCATAAAAAGGCACTGAAAATGTGAATAATAAGGAGAAAAAATGCACTGTCATAAGTTACGTACACAAAATGGAAAAATGTTTGTTAGATTTGTCTATTTTATTTTGTAAACTTAAATGTACAAAACAAGAACGTACATTTTAATGTAAATCTAGATTTACATATTTACAACTCTTCTACATTTTATTCTTAGTCGTTTGCATTGCAATATATTACCAGTAACTTTTCAAGGATCACTATTTCAAATTTGCGACAATTGGAAGACAAAATCAGTTTGAATGTGGAGAAATTAATGTATACTGATGTGACTTGTGTATATTTTAGAAGTTCAATATTAGCAACATTGAAACTTTCAGAGAATTTACATTTATTTTCACTTAAAATGTGGGTGCCCTCGGTGTATTGTCAATCGACTATCTTCTCCGAACACAACTGGAATAAAGAAATGGATAAAAATCTATTGGTATACATTTAGGCAATATCTCATACTATTTTAAAATACAAAGATGTGAATGGAAGATTTCGTAATGAATGGTGACGCTGGACCATAGCCGATTTCCGATATTTTAGTATTACAAATAAAAAATTACATAACAGGCAAACAAGTGCAATGATTATAAAAAAGGTATTTATGCAGAAAAAGGCACATATGCTAAAAAAAGCACAAATAAGCATTATAAAACTTCGTCATGTGTAATCATTTGTCATGATCCGTGCACATATATTATCAGCCTTTAAATAAGTTCGCTAGAATAAAATAAGCATTTCCTTAAACATCCGATGTCTACTGATGAGTGTCTAAGGCTATTCGTGCGCAGTGCGTGTTCACCGTCGCTTGTGCGGCGCCGTCGTCTCGCTATGTACGGATTGGAAGCAGCCGCCTGGCGGTGACGCAGCTCGTCGGCGTCGTCTGCTTCCTGGTTGGGCCCCGCCCCCTTCCCCCCTCGAGGGACTCGCTGACGCTGCAGCTGATATCGCACGGCCTGCAGCGCGGAGCTCCCCACGCCCGACCCGTTTCCTTCTATGTCTTGTCAAGTTCCCCTGTTTTTTCTCAACATCAATGTCAGCTCGTTCCATAGCAGAGACCATTGAAACATGAAATGACTTGGTTTAATTCAATCCAACTGTAGTGTTTGACTATTTCTTCTGATTGTGACGCTTATACATAACCATTAAATTATTTTCACGCAAGTTACCTATATTGAGATCGAAACATTGTCTTAGACTCAAATGCTCATGTTAGGAATACCCTTCGTTTATCTGTGGAAACAAAACATGATGGTTTTAAAATATATTTAAATGTTTATTCATGTTCGGAACCATACTAAAGAGAACCAAGTAATGGCCGTATTGCAGTTGGGTATATTTTATGCGGTGCGCACTGTTCAACTGATATCACTGCAATACAAATATTCTTTAGAGACATGCTCGCCTTCTTACTTCCAAACTATGATACGAAGAGTCACTTCAGGGCTATTCGTGTCATAGTTTGGAAGTTTAAAAGCACATATCAGTTTTTTCTCTGTTTGATACATTCGTCTCCAGGGACAGTTTTTATTGATAAACTGATACATTTTTAACACTTTGTATAGTTTTGTTAATTATCAGATGCCTCAGAATAAATATTACACATTTCTAGGGCATGTATGGGAGTAAAAATTGATGACACTGGTAATGAACATGCGGTGGGAAATTTAATGTAACGAAGTTGCTTATGTGTCTGCTCCTGATTGGTAGGCAACTAATCGTGCACTGGTTTCTGGTAGGGACAGTTTTGATCCAGTCAAGGAGATTGTGTATGCTTGCCTTACGCCGGTGCAATATACGTTGCCGCTGAAGCAGCACAAATGGTATCTATCAATCAGGGACCACCAATTAGTGACCATTGCTCGCCATATCCATTCAAACCACTTTTCTATTCTATTCAAACCACGCCAATTCAATTCACGCCATTTCTATTCTATTCAAACCACAACTACGCAATGACCGTCATCATCACCACCTCTACAGTCACCGCTTTCACAACCACCACGACCACTCCTACCGCCGCCATCACCGCCATCATAATACCCACCTCCATCACTACCACCATCACTACTACCACCCTCACTACTACCACCATCACCACTACCACCATCGATATCACCAATAGTACTGCCACCCCTAACAAAAGAGCAAACACTAAACCACAACCATGTGAAATACCTCTGTCAATACACTCATCCCAACCTTCGTACAAACATCACAACATCAATAATTACAACAACAGCAAGAAGCCTATACTGGTATCAACCGCCTCTCTCCGTCTCATCGGCCGCCGTTCCTTCGTGGCGTTGCGTGGGACGCGCCGCCGAGCGGTGACTCGCCCAGCAACTTTCCTCATTAGTCCTTAACCGCCTCTGATGGATTCACTCGCTTCCCTCTCTTTGACCTGCGTGAGTGCACGGTGGCACACTGCACGTTTTTGCATGCAGTTGGAAGAACGTTCATTCTAACCGAATAAATGGTGAAAATTAACACACTTTTTCCTTACTATTGAAGAATTAGTGAACTGAAATCTTTCGATTGTTGAAAACAAACTGAAATAAAACAACATAATCAAGCGATTTTTTGAGCAAGAGTACTGTTTTAAATATAATTTACTCATTGTGTTGTTGTTGTGGTTTACTTTCATTTTGGATTAATGATACTTGTCTATCATATAATTTTGTTTCTTTTCCCTGATTGTGAATGTACACTTCTTTGCAAAAGTTGTAATTATTTCATGAACCTCTCTTGAGAGAACAAAAGCAAGTTTTAAAATGAAGTACGAAAACTAAGACTTATTATTACCATTCTCATTTAAAACTTCCATATTCAACCTAGAATAAACGTATAGCCAACACCGAAGAATCAAATTTAGATTTCCAAAGGATAAACTTAAACCACCTTAAAGAGAAATGCATGATTTAACAAACTTACTTTCTGCAACTATTTTCATCTTGTAATTGTCCTATTCTTTCATACATTCTCGCATACAATAACAATATATTATTGAGGGCTCCAGTGGGAATATCCTCGCTCACCTCTTTGTAACAGTACTAAGCTTTCTACGTTGTACTTCACATTCAATCTTGTAAAGCGCTTACTTCGCTGTACAAGAAAAAAAAATTATTATTATCATCACCTTTCTCTAACAAGAAACGAAAGAAACTAAAAAAGAAAACTATGCTATGCAGTGACTAAAGCTTTCCTTGGTTCTTTACAAAAGCTTAATTTTTTTTTCGAGAGACCTTGACCTTGCAGCTTAGAGGTTAGCGAGCGCTGAGGTGGGAGGTCACAATTAAAAAATAGCAGAAAGGCGAAGAGGTATCCACGATAAACGACCGCGCGGCCTCCTCCTGGCCCGTCCGCCGCCCCCTCCGCTTTCTTTCCAGCGACAGTCGGACTTTCTCTCCTCATCCTCCTCCTCCTCCTCTTCGAGTGCACCCAGCGGCTGCAGCGGACCTTCCAAGCCACACTCCCGCCCTCGCCTCCGCCCCCGCCCCGCCCGTTCCGGCCCGCCCCGCCCGCGCATTCCCGCCGCGTTCCTGCCGCCCCCGGCCCCGCCCCCTCCAACGCCCCCGCCCGCGCCGCGTGAGTCAGCGCGCCGCGCCGACCAGGCGACCCACCCGGGCGGTCCTCGAGTGGCTCTCGCCGGGGAACCTAATAGCGCACTCGAGTGTTACTTCCGAACGCGGAGCCCGGGCTTATTACTCCCGCACAAACACTCGGCTGCATTGATCTTGTTAGAAATCGTGCAAGTAAACACATTACCAAAAATAGGTTTTCTCTTTACTCAGGATTTTCGGTTTTCATATTTTCATTTATAACAGTTAGAATATAATTTCTTTTTACAAATGGTGTGTCCGCATACGGATTCGAGTGTTACTTCCGAACGCGGAGCCCGGGCTTATTACTCAGCACAAACACTCGGCTGCATTGATCTTGTTAGAAATCGTGCAAGTAAACACATTACCAAAAATAGGTTTTCTCTTTACTCAGGATTTTCGGTTTTCATATTTTCATTTATAACAGTTAGAATATAATTTCTTTTTACAAATGGTGTGTCCGCATACGGATTCGAGTGTTACTTCCGAACGCGGTGCCCGGGCTTATTACTCAGGCGCAAACACTCGGCTGCATTGATCTTGTTAGAAATCGTGCAAGTAAACACATTACCAAAAATAGGTTTTCTCTTTACTCAGGATTTTCGGTTTTCATATTTTCATTTATAACAGTTAGAATATAATTTCTTTTTACAAATGGTGTGTCCGCATACGGATTCGAGTGTTACTTCCGAACGCGGTGCCCGGGCTTATTACTCAGGCGCAAACACTCGGCTGTATTGATCTTGTTAGAAATCGTGCAAGTAAAAATATGACTCAAAATATGTTTTTTATGCACTCAGGACTCTCAGTTTTCAGACTTTCATTCATAATGGTAGTATATATTTTTCTTTTTATACGAAAGCCAAAAATCGTTTTCCATAAATCGTGTGTCCGCATACGGAATCGTGTGTCCGCAGTCAATCCTCAAGATAACTGAGATCAGTTGGAACGTCTAAACAAAACAATGTCATATCGATATCTGCCTTGGTTTTTGATGTTTAGGTAGAATCATTAATTTAAATATTCATCCTATTAACATTTTAAAAACGCATTGAGAATGCGATTAAGTTGAATTTAATATAGCAGCTGAATTCAGCTCGTTTCACTTCGTCTGTTACCATGTGATCTGCAAAAAAAAAAAAAAAATGTTGAAAGTTTCATCATTTCTTTTACTACTTTCATTATAGAGATTTATTTATATTTCATTTCATTCGCTTACTTTGAAAGAAATGTAAAAAACTTGAGGTTTTTTCTCAGATGACCCAACACGTTAATGAATGGCTTGTCACTTGTTGCACGGTGACTTTTTGTTTATAAAACTCGTTGGCAATTATCGCTGCAGTGAGAAACACTTGAGGGGCAAAGCAAATCGACCTCGTGACCTCGGGGCCTAGCCTCTTCCTGCTTCCCTGGGTGAGCGGAAGCCATCAGGCTCCCTCGTTTAATTCCCGTGTTCGTCGTAAGCATGTTCGTCGGATGTTGATTTTTCAATATTGATATTCTGGGTGAATCTCACGAAAAAGAGCGTTTTCTCAGTTTACTTCATTTTTTAAATTTAAAAACACAGTGAATGAACCCTCATGGACAGCATTTAAATCACAAAGTGTGATCAAGAAGAACAAATTTTTACATTTACTAGTAACATGAACACTTGGCACAAATAATACACGCATGTGTAGATGAATTACTAAAGTAAAAAATCTGATTGCCCGCCTATAAGGCCATATGAGAAATCTTGTAAAAGACCTGCCTTGAGCCTCGCCATTAATAAAGGCATTATTATTATTATTATTATTATTATTATTATTATTATTATTATTATTATTATTATTATTATTACTATTATTATTATTATTATTACTATTATTATTATTATTATTATTATTAAAGACTAACCCAGTATTGACCGTGGTGGTCAATATTGGCCCTTTACGAATCCGAGTCCCGGAGTATTACGGGGGCCAGGGGAAGTTCCGAGACGAGATCACGTTCGCCCTTAGAAGTCTGGGACTCCTCTTTGACCAGTTGTTTCCAATCTTGGGAAAATTTCTTCATTTCACGAATAAACTGCTCGTTAATTTACTCCTCGTGACTCAATCATTAAATCAGAATGGCGAAATAAATACTTTGTACATGGTGCAATCTTAAATGCTAAAAGAAAGCTGTAGCAATCTCAAGATATTAGGTATGGGGAAAATAACATTGTGTACGAATGTCTGAAAATTTTGAATTCGTATGTTTTGAAAAAAATAACAAATATTGTCTCTGGCGTTTAACACCTTTGAGGATCCCAGTCTTCGATAGCATTGGACGAGCAACTCCGACATCTCGACTCGACAACGACATTGCCTCGAACTCCCGCAAGTTCAGGAAACAAACTCTGGCCCACGTAAGCAAATAACGAGAAGCTTGTGTGGCATTTGCTGGGCGCAGGCTTAACGCAAAGTCTGGAAGGTAGAGAAGCACGATGGAAAAACTTTCGCCTGGTCTGCACAGGACCACATACGCGTACAGTCACATGACATTTTATTGCAGGACTGCAATGGTAAAATTTTAGATTGTCAACCAAACGGATCTCACAGTTCTATGTACCAATGCTCCATATAAGTACGAATTCAATAGAAAATTATATTTTAAATAATGTTCCTAAACGTTTGCTTCAACATTACAACTGAGGAATAAATCAATACCTATTCTGACAACTTTCAAAATTCCATTTCATTCACGGTCCACACTCCTCATGAGGTTCGTGAATGAATATGAGTTGAATTGCGGCTAGGAATTAAACACTGCATGAATATGTCATATAATAATTTCATTGCAACAGTTATTGGTCGAAGAACCAGTCTGCCAGGTCTTGGTGATATATATTCTTAATAAATGAAACACACGCTGAATATATTACAAAAGTATGCAGTTGACACATTTCCCCATATGATTTGCCGAAATGATAATAAACAACTTTCCACACGTAAGGTTCTTTTTACAAACATCTCCAAACCGCTTCTTAATAACAGCGCCAGAGGAAGGAAGCTTTCTCTCTTGTTAAAATGAATAATGTTTCACCTTCATGAAGAGTAGAGGGAATTCAGATGACACAGAATAACCCTTTATCACATCACAGAAGACAGACGCCCTTTATCACAAGTCCAAGGGGGCTCCTATGAACCCTTTCAAGATGCAAAACTCGTGGCGGTCCCTACAATGCAGATCACTCGCTACATGAACCCTAAATAAAACAAACAGCTTCCTCACTCGTGTCTGTACAAGATCTATGTGATTGAACTCACGGTTTTATTTGCATCTTGGTCACAGGCATCGCTATAGTCCGCCTCCATGTGCCACTTAGAATGCGCTCACGAGCCAGGCCAGCGGTCCGCGTGCCAAATTAATTATTCATGAACTTTAGAGAGATAAATTCACGCGACATATTGCTCTGCAATGTTTGATGTGTTGTGACATATAGGAGGAAATGTCTTCGTATCCGGAGTTGGATTTAGAACTGTTGATTCATACTGTGTATTGAATACAAGATTAAATGTCAAAGAAATAGAAAGTATTTAAAATGCACAAAATAAATCATCACATTTTAATGATTTTCACTGGACAATATTAAAGAGAGCGGCCACCATTTGTGACTTTCCAAAGCATTGTCAAACCCCAGCTTGTGACTGTCATTGATGATCGCATTTTTGAATCAATATCTGTAAGTGTTGCTGCGCAATAGAGATCATTGAACATTAGACGGTACAATTACTCATACGTTTTCCTTTACATATTTTCGATCAAAATATACCCTCTCTGCAAATACTATATTCGCGAGAAGTTATAAATACACTCTCTTCAAATAGTATATTTGCGAGAAAAACCGTGTTATGTGTGTGTTTGTCATCGTGAGTGTTTTTTGGATGCTGTTATTGTTATGCAATATAAAAGATATGTGATGATCACATCCAGAATATTTAATATTCTTGTTCCAAATATTTAATTGTCGATTTGGCCACCACGGTCAATACTGGATTAGTCTTTAATAATAATAATAATAATAATAATAATAATAATAATAATAATAATAATAGTAACAATAATAATAGTAATAATAATAATAGTAATAGTAATAATGTCTTTATTATTGGCGAGGCTCAGGGCAGGTCTTTGACAAGATTACTCATAAAGCCTTTTAAGCGGTCAATCAGATAAATGCTTAAGTTCCTGATCCATTCCAGGGGTTGCTCATTAACAACTGTTAAATATTTGGGTTCTCAAAATTCATAGAAAGCGTACGAAAAACACGAAGAGAAATCTCTTGGAAAGGCATTTCCATAAAGTTAAATAGAAGTCAGAACTCGTCATTGAGCTTCATCCATCAATTTCTGGTCATTTCCGGTCTTTATTGGAAAATACTGAGATACAGGTCTTATGTATCGGAACTATTTTGATACCAGTCTAGCTAATTCAGACGATGTATATACGTTGAGAGTTTCTGAAAGAGAACGTTTGATCATCCAATATTTTTTGTTTAATCAAATGACCATAATCCCTCCTTAAAATAAAACTTAATTCATCTTGTTTAACACACAAACACACACTTACATCCTTAGTAGAACGACAAACCTCGTTGCATATTTATAGGTTAGGTACCGGAAGTGGCGTAGGGCATTCCGCCAGACACGTGCGTTGCCAATGGCTCATTCAGAGACAGTGAATGGCACGCCCATCCCTGAGCGAACCACGTGATATTTCATCTTCACATACAACGCAATGCATAGTTCGAAGAGCACTAACAAATGTCTTGCCTCAATCGGTCGATTACAAACTGCAAGGGCAAGTTTGTTGCGCCGCCTGCGCTGCCGGCGCAGGAGGCCGCGATGTCTCAGGTGGGCGTGGTGGGGTGGGGCTAATTGTGGCAAATGTCAGGGGGCGGCGCCCGCGGAGGCGCGCGGTGGCGGTGGCGGTGGCGAGGACGGGAGACGGGGGCGGCGGGCGGTCCCTCTCACCATCCGTCAATCGACTGCCGCTTCGGTCGCACCCGCCCACTCCCCACCCCACCTCCCCTCCCCTCCACCCCTCCCCCGCAGGCCGCGCTGTGAATGGACGAACTGTTTCGTGTGGGACGTCGCTCGTCAATCATCGACGGCGACGAAAAGCAGCTCAAGTATACTCGGGTTTTCGTAACGTGGCCGATGACATTAGGTCATTTTTACACCTCCTACCGTATAAAATGAATCTTTATAACAGTAATAAGCACATGTTTGA
The DNA here is from genome assembly GCA_011170035.1 of Teleogryllus occipitalis. Lineage (NCBI taxonomy): Eukaryota > Metazoa > Arthropoda > Insecta > Orthoptera > Gryllidae > Teleogryllus > Teleogryllus occipitalis. Next base: position 25,787 of record BLKR01002196.1, read on the forward strand.
GGCCATGAGCCCCGTTGAGAAGGACGTTCGCTAATTAATTTAAAGATTCATTTTATACGGTAGAAGGAGTAAAAATCACCTGTCATCCGCCACGTTACGAAAAACCGAAGTATAGACCGGCGAGAAGTTGGGACAGGGAGGGTCTCCGGGAGCGAAGCTTACCAAAGCACTTTTCCCGTTTGCTGCTGGAAGACATGCTGACATTCTTGAGAAACGTCTGTGTGCGCTAATGCTTGCGTTTGTAATTTACTCTTGCGTCAATGTGCGAAGTGAGCTACCTTTTGTCCTCAAGTGAGGAAGGAAAATAGAAGGGACGCTAACCTCGCCTCTCGTCGAACAACGAACTTTAACGGTGTCACCATAGAATTAACACACTGATTATATTAGAGTTCTAACATCATTCCGTAATTCTCTCAATAAGATTGCGTAGGTTTCTAAATGCTTCTTCGATATTTCAAAACGCCTAGTATGTAATGAATCTTAAATAAACCTACTAAAAATTTATTGCGCTGCCGACATTTATGAAACTTGCGGAGCTTTTTTACGCATACTTGCAAACACTTGGGAAAATGTTATTTCCTCACGAACAATATGTATTTTTAAAAACGTTTAAGAAAATGTATAGAGTTTAAAATGTTGGGAAATGAAATACAAATGATAAATTCACTACAAACAACTTTAAATCAACAGATTCTAATGACGTCTTCTGTTCTCGTGAATAACTTTTTGCTAATTTCCGTGATTCTGTAGCAGTATATGACTTTTACATCTCTCTTGTTTACGAAGCGTTTAACGCCTTTTGGTGCTCGAACTTTAAATAAATTACTCCCGGTATGTATGGACTCGACATGCAAACCAATGCAGGACATCTTCTTATTAAGAATAATTTATGAACAAGATCCTCGTATTTTCAATTCAACTTTTCGTTCACTACGACACATAGGGAGATAGAGAGGTAGAGACACACCAAGAGAGAAAGAGAGAGAGAGAGAGTGATAATGAGATAGAGAGAAAGAGAGAGAAGAGAAAGGCAGTGAGATAAAGACAAAGGAAGAGATATGGAGAGAGAGAGGGATACTGAAAAAGAGTGAGAGTGAAGGAGAGGGGCAGAAAGAGAAAGAGAGAGAGAAAACAACAACGAGGTTGTGTCAGAGCTCAATTGTTAGTTGACGTAGTTTGTTAGTTACTAAGTTGATTAGCTTCAAAACGTTACGAGGAATGCTTTTCGGTATGCAATTTCGCTTCCGGTGTGCCGAAGCGGCGCGGCCGGCCCAGTTCGATGGCTGGCGCGTGTTAGAAACCGGAAAGGCCTGAAGAGGGCGCGCGGCGCGGCGGAGGAGGGCAGCGGAGCCAAATGCCAGCGGAGCCGCCAGCGCGAGCACTTTCGCTCGAGGAGCTGCCGGCTGCGGCGGCGGCGGCGGGGCGGGGGCGGCGAGGGAGGGGAGGGGAAGAGGGAGGGCGGAGGAGGGGCGCTGAGGGAGCCCTTGTGCGGAGTGCGCCGGGGCCTTTGTTCGCAGCCCGGGCGATGCGTGCGCGGAGCTTGGCTTCCAAGAGCGGGAGTACCTCAAGGCCCCGCCCCGCGTCTTAAGGAAACTTCCTGGTGTAATACATTAAGAGATGTTGCGTTTGTTTGAACCTGGGGCGCGTGAGCAGGGTAAATGGAGGTCAGCAACGAATAACGCACACGGCTTTTGGTGTGACTTTCATAATTTTGTTAAAGTTCATATAATAACTTCAGAATTGAATACAGGACGAAAAGACAGAAGATTTTGCCATCAACGTTACGGTTTTGTAGAAGGACTCGTAGTATGCAGTATCAAAAATGTAATGTTTTAGGCATTACTGTAAATACTAATGTATTTTTACTGAGAAGTTTTTTTTAAAGTCACTTGAAAAATTTGTGGGAGCGGCTAACGAATATTAATATGCGATGACTCATTGCTTCCTTGAACGTTGCCTTACTGTCAGTACTTACAATGTCATTCTTGTATTTTCGATATTCGCATTACCAGTAATTTCGGTTCTCTATATTTGCTCAGTGTGTTCTTCTTCTGTGCCATTCATTGTGATGTTCAGAACAATTCAATCGTCCTAATGAACGGATGGGCGCAGGTGGGTGGCACTGGAGAGTTTGATTGACTCATTAGTGATTCCGGGCACGTCAACTTGTAAAGTCATTAGTCCCGTAAGTGTAGTGCATTTTTGTCAGAAGACTCTTTACCCAACCAGGTGTCTCCGACTAGTCAGGCCCCGCCCCGGCCGAGACAACCTCTAAGCTCCCGACATATGGGGTAGTGTAGTGCATGTTATTGAATGTGTAAGTAAGGGTGGAGGATAAGACAAGAAAGGAGAAGGAAAGATCGCGCGCGGTCCGTGGCCCGTTTGTTAGGGTACTGCTCTGGCATTCGTCTGGTATTGATCGGAGAGACCCCAGAAAACTACCGAACAGAACAGCCGACCGCTAGAATTCTCTTCGAAAGAGCGACAGTGTTCGACCTAGCCGTGTGTACTGCGGTTTTCACAGACTTGCGTTTAATGGATATCAACTGTTTCGGTGTCATCCAATCGAAAGGCTGAACGCCACCATTATGACGTCACTGCCGTGACGTGTAATGTCCTGATTGGACAAAACACCAAACAGTTGATATCCTTCAAAGGCAACTCTCTGAAAACCGCAGTATAGCTACTGTCGAAGATCCTGCCCCCGTGTTAGAGAGTAAAGGAGGAGGAATAGCGGTGTGCGCGTTGCGGCACCCCAGCGAGTGCGGGTGGGTTGGCACACGCGGCGCCGGGAGCGGCGAGTGCGCAAGGCGTGTTTGCGCGCAAGTGCGCACGTCGCGTCGCCTGCAGGAGTCTTTGTCGCCGTCAAATGGGCCGTCGGCCGAGGCGGGGTCTCCGCTCAAGACGCTTGCAAGACGCTTGCCCTACCTCGCGCATGCGCAATCGCAGTTCAGCTCGCGCGTTTCTACGTGAACGTGTAGAGATATTTCTATAAGAAGGGACCGCGTTGGTAGCTACTGCTTGGCCACTGATGGCAAAATAATTGCAGGTTATATCCATGCTATCATTTTGTCAGTGCGTTCGTTTATGATCAGCTCATTTGTAAATTGCTTCATCACAATATCTTGCAATGCCATCGCTCTACATGACCTTCATTTGTTTCCCGATCTGTCGAAATGGTCCCTTCTTAGAGAAACTTCTTTATACCGGAGTTACAATAGAAAACTTTCAAGAGGTCTCCTGATTGGAAATAGAAAAAAAGAGTGGTCCATTGAAGTTATGTCCAAAAATGCCCTTTCCGCACAATACTTTTAATTTATATTGTCCTTTTGACAAAATTTTATTTATTTATATATATATATATATATATATATATATATATAATGTCATTCACAATAAATAATACTTCATATAAAGCTTTTAAATGACTCTTCGCTCTGCAGGGATGCTCGCAGCGCGTCAATTCATGGAGATCGCATTCTTCACTTTCCGAAGCTCTAACTCGTTTACCCGAACATCCAACGGTACTCCTGACGAAAGCAGAGGTGCCATGCATTGCGTATAAGCGCTTGTGGAAGTTCATAACAGTTTCCTTCTCCGCAACGAGGAACCCAATCACAGCACGTTGTTTGTAACGCGCGTCGTTTGCAGGCTGCTATTTTTAACAGCCCGTTAATGAACTGCCATCTGTAGGAGGGACTTGAAACTTCATACACTAACGCTGGAAATACGAAAATTTGAAACGTTAACAACCACAAATGTCTACCATTTGTCTGTTATTGTTATTATTATTATTATTATTATTATTATTATTATTATTATTATTATTATTATTATTATTATTATTATTATTATTATTATTATTGAATGAAAGGAAAAATGTTGAGCATTACTTTCTGACCAACCCTCGTACTTAAGTAAATAGTACAGATACCGTAGTTCATTTGTCATTTCGTCCGGAATTCGAACCCTGGTTTCCTGATTTTCCGTTTTTTGTCACTATCACCAGTTACTTCAGAGACGAGCAATGCTCCGAACATGTTCTTGAGCCCGTGCTTTGCCCATGTATTTGATAATCATTATCACCTTTCTGACTCTGGTCGTAGTTTAGTAAAAGCGACTTGGCGTAACCTGAGAGGTTCATGTTCGAGACCCGGAGACTAATGCTTTGAATAATTTGAAGAAAGAAACATTTCTCCTATGAAGCAACAAGGAACATATAAGGATAACATTTACTGTGTGAAGCATGTTTCCGACGTAACTGATGATCGAATTTGGTGCCAGAGATTTTAATGAGTTCAAGAACTATTATTATTGTCGCTTGAGACCTTTCGTTTCAACGGGCTGAACCAATGTCCTTTCAATGAACTTGGAGTTTATAAGATGAATAATTTTATAACTTTTTATATTAATTGCAACATTTTATTTTTTATTTGCCCAAAATGAAAGCTTAAATAAGAAGAGATGTTATAAACTTCGTTTTAGATTATTTACACTCTCATCTAAATATTACATGTTTCCCTTTATTGTAATAGAAAAAAGGAAAAATCGTTGTAAATATTATTTTTCTTTTTAAATACAAATATAATTTTCTTTTCCCTACTTTTCTCTTTTTCAAAATGTCGATTCTCTGGAATTCATTTCTTCGAAGAATCTGTTCGTTGAATTGCGACATCATATAGAAGTAAAGATGAAAGAACATTTCTTTCTCTAAGAATAGGCCACGCCCACCCTGCGTGATGAAGAGCACGTGGTATGCGTGACACCAGCACGTTGAACCTCGGTAGCGGACAAGCCATCTTGCGACACCAGATCTCGCTAGCACACGGGTGGTTGGCATTGGAGCTATGCAACACTCCACTCAGCACGAAGACATATAGTTAAACACTTTGATCCCTTGTGTACACGGAATAAATGTCACTTGCAACTCTCTTTATTTTCCTTGACCTTTGCGAAATAATTTATTATCATTCTTTTAACGACCAGTATTTACTAATACAGTATTATAATATGAATTTGTATGAATTGTTTAGGCAGTCTAGCTCATTATTTTTAATCAATTAAATTGGAATGATTTCTAATATTTTTCTTATTTGTTTCAGGTAAGTGAACTGTGCTACGGAACATTCCCTGCTTTGTAAGTAATGTTTATTGCACATAAAGAGCGTGATAGAGATTATTCCTGAAGGTATTTATATTGTCATTCAGACATTTCTACAACGTAAAACACAAGTATGAGAACTTTCAAACGTTATCTTTTAACCATAATATTTTACGAGATTTGTAGTATTGTCTGCGAGCAGTTTGCACCCTATTCTCAGAAATGGAAAACAAGATATGATGCATGAAAACAAAAACTCAGGAGAAAATCTGGCAGTGAGAAAGATTCACGATTAAAGCGTTGGTGAGAAGAAGCGACTGACTGTGTATGTGTTCAGCACTCTCCGTTAAGGATGGAATTTTAAATAGTTTTAAGGCGGCTCCACACATTCGGCAAACGCCGAATAGCGAGCTATTGTTTACCCAATCCCGAGCAGTAGATGTGCTCGGCGAATGTTCGCTTCCGTTGATGCGTCCAAAAGACCGACATCATTGTGTATAGGGAGTGTTGGCTAGCGGAGTTTTCTGCTTTTAGATCTCTCTCCTAGAGGGGCATCTCCCTAATCGGGGTAAGTTTTAAGACTCAGGTCTAGACTCAAGCCAAGGTCTCCCACCTTAGGTGGTTGTGTACTGCATTTAGTACTACATAAGTCTAAGCGTACGTAAGTAAGGGGTGAAGATTGGACAAGGGAGGGGAAGGAAAGATTGCGCGGTCCGCGCCCCGTTTGCTAGAGCCCTCCCACATTCGTCTGGTGTTGATGAAAAATAAAAACGGAAAATAACAGAACAAAGCAGACCCTAGTTAACATTCCCCTTCAGACACTGGCTGAATTAGACTTCGCTAAGTAGCTAGTGTCGAAAATTTGCCACCACAGTGACTCGAACCCTGAAACCGTCCGGTCACCGACCGCCAACGGTGGCTTACGGCATCAACTGATATCACTGCAGGCCCTATGGCTGGGAGGTCCTAGGGTTTGAATTCCGAAGGTGGTAAGATTTTCCGACTTGAGCTAGACAGCTAGATCGAGTTCAGACGCTGTCTGGAGGAAAATTCTAGAGACTGGCAGCTCTGATCGGTAGTTTTCCGTGGTTTCTCCGATCAACACCAGGCGAATGCGGAAGCATACCTAACAAACGGACCACAGACCGCGCGCGATCTCTCCTTCCTCTTTCTTATCCTTTCCTCACCTCTTACTTCTACACACACTCACGTGCACTTCACTACCACTGTTATTAGTAGACCAGTCGGAAGCTTAGTACTTCTCTCGGCTGGGGCGGTGCCCCGCTGGTGGGAGATAACTGGTTGAGGAAAATCCCCGCAAAACTGACGTTTGTTGGCACCGGATCACGCCATCCAGCGAGGGAAGATCACCGTCATCTCTCGCGATGAAAGCATGCATTGCACGTACGGGACTAATGACCTTAGCAGTTGACGCACCCGGAATGACTTATCAATCAATCAATCAATCAATTAACACCGCGCCCGCCCGCGGCGTTCTCTACGGTCACTTCCCGGCGGCGCATCAGCCCCGCGCTGGAGGCGGTATTTTTACCGCCACATTCCTCGCTATTTTGTCGGGCGGGCGCGGCGGGGATGGAGGCGGCGACGGGCACGAGCGGTGGTGCTTGGCAAGGGGCGGCAGGGCGAGCTTCAGCCTCGCGATCTTCCAGCGAGTGAAGATCACCGCCACCTCCCGCGATGAAAGCATGGTGTACACTTACGTGACTAATGACCTTGGCAGTTAACACGCCCGGAATCCTCAATCAAGCAAGCATGCAAGCAATCCTGGTCACCGCTACCGCAGGGGCAGCGACGTCGCCGGTCGAGGTGTGGCGAGGCGGGGGTCGCGGCGGGGTGCTGTCGTGCGGCCAGGGGGCGCCCGGGGTGGCGGGTAAAAGGAAGAGCGGAGGCGACGGCTCTGCCGGAAGCGGAGGCCGTCGTGGGGGCGTGCCCCGGCACCCTTCCGCTTCCGCACACGACGGCTCTAAGGGAGGAGGGCGGAACGGAGGTTGCATGCGGGGTGGAGCGTGAAACCAGGAACTGGTGGCATCTGCACGAAAGTCTTTTTTATGAAGAAATTTAATTTCCTACTGTAAATTAACTCTTTATCTGCTTGGATTATTTTCTAACAAAAGTTCATTACTCCAGTTTATAATCTTTAAAAAATATTATTTTTTTCTTCTCAAATTTTGAAATGCACATGTTCATATCTTTTAGGATGAAATGGGGATTATAAAATTTTAGGTCCCACATTTTAGAATGAGATGGAGATTATAAAATTTTAAGTTCCAAAACACGTAACAAAATAATTATTAATTTAATATAAATAGTAATATATTTATAATATAATTTAATGATTGTTCCCGGGGTACCGGAACGCCGTTTTGTCGCGTTCCGCCAGAACTCAAGCTCTCTTTATCTCTCTCTCTCTCTCTCTCTCTCTCTATATATATATATATATATATATATATATATATATATATATATATATATATATGATTCCGCGCGCGTCAACTGCGAATGTCATTAATCCTGCAAGTGTAATAGTGCATGTTTTATCTGGCGCCGAAAAAGACGTCGACTAGCAGTTTTTCTTAACCAGGTATCGCCCCCCAGCGTTGGTCATCGCCCTAACCGGGACAAGCTCTACGCTTCCGACTGTGTGTTAGTATAGTGCATGTAACTGCAACTGTGTATTAGTAAGAAGACAAGGAAAGAGAAGGACGGGGAACAAAAGATCGTGCGCGGTTGTGCCTCTTTATTTAGAATAGTGATCCGGCATTCGCCTGATGTGATCGGAGAAACTACCGATCGGAGGAGGAGGCCGCTAGAATTCTCTCCCAGACACCGGCTGAATTCGATCCAGCTATCTAGTAGTTAGTATCGAAAATCCTGACACCGTTGGGAATCGAACCCTAGAACTTTTGACCCAGAGCATTTATTGGTGCCCTGAGTCACTTAAGTCGGTAAAATCACTTATCCTGGAAATAGAAATTGGTTGGGGAATGATATTGAAACTTTCTGGAGCCAAGGGGGGGGAGCAGAATGTAAGTGTAGTGGTTTCTTATGGGTAATACCTCGCGAGCGGGGAGGACATCTGCACCTTCATTTGTCATATTTCCTTAAAACTGAGATTAAGTTGCGACCCAGGAGCTATGTATGGCCCTTCTGCTCATTATTTATCTTTCTCTTACTCTATTATGATTTTTCGGGCAAATTGATTTTATCTTTCGTACATATAGCAAGTAGTAGTTTATTAGTCAGTGACATAAGCGAGTACTTTCGAAACAAGATACACCATCAGTCATCAAAACATTGAGTTTATCAGATATTCCAGAAGTCGCTGGAAATGTGAAACGTAACACAACAATTTCGTTAGTAATCTCATGAGTCATCATGTGATATTTGAGAAGTCAACAAAAACGATTGTGATGAGTAATGAACTGTCAAACCGAGGTCATTGTCAGGGCGTTTACTTGAAACGCAGAAGGCCTTGGCAGCACGCACACCGCCGAAGCAATTCCAAATTTCCCCTCGTGATGTCTGTGGGTCCCCCCCCCCCTACTGTGGGTTGATTGTTAGTGATACCGGGCGTCACAACTACAGAATTCATTTATCCCGTAAGTGTAGTGAGTGTTTTCTTGGGATAAGACGGTGTACTTCCCTTGCTGGATGGCGAGATCCGGCGCCGACCTACCGTCGGCTAGCGGGGTTTCCCCAACCAGGTATCTCACACCAGCGGGACACCGCCCCAGCCAGGGCAAGCTCTAAGTTCCCGACCGGTTTCCCGGCATGTGTGGTAGTGTAATGCATGTTGGTATAAGCATGTGTGTTAGGGGTGAAGATAGGATAAGGAAGAGGGAGGAAAGATCGCGCGCGATCCGGGCCTCATTTGTTAGCGTAATGCTCCGGCATTCGTCTGAAGTTGACCGGAGAAACCACAGAAAACTAACGATCAGAGAAGCCGGTCTCTAGAATTCTCCTTCAGACAGTGGGTGAATTTGACCTCCGTGACAATCTAGTGTCGAAATTCCTGCCGCCGTCGGGAGTCGAACCTACGACCTCCCGGTCAGAGACCCTACAGTGACATCAATTGATACACTGAGCCAACTCTCCCGGTACCGGACCTTGAGGCCGTCCTGGCTTGAACCGATACCATCGACGGCATTCCGTCCTCGGCCGAGTCGTAAGAAAGTGAGAATTCTCTATGGGAAGAGGAGTACTTCAGTGAAAGGAAAAACGGGCAGGGAAGGGGGAACGGAGAGGCCGAAGGCTTCTCATTGAGATAGAGAAACGAGGCGCGAGCCACTAAGCGGAGCAGCTGGGACAAAGCGAGCGCGGGAGGCGGCGTGGGACGCGAAGAGGGAGAGAGCGCACGTCGTGCCGGGGCATCGCGTGGCCATCGCTCATTAGCCACCGCGGGCGCTGCCGTTCCCGTGATTCCCTTAGCCACCGCCCCCCTTCTTCACACCCCGACACACACACACACTCGCCGAGCGAGACGACCCCCGAAAAGGAAGACGCCGCGCGGAGGCCACGTGTGAAAGCGGTGGCGGGCACGCGACTTTCTCGCAGGCGACACGTGTTCTGCCGGCCGTACTGGTTGCGATCGACTTTTCTCGCTTCCACGGCGCGCATGAGCATTTATCATTTGCCGCCGAGAGAGTTTGCGACTTGCGGCGGGTTCGTTGACTTCTTTCAGGGGGAACTTGTACCTTGAAAACTGTGGCGGGGGACATAGCGAAAGAGTATTCTAGCTGGAGTGAAAGTTAATGTTTTGGTATTTGTCATTTAATATGAAACTGCTCCGCTAAAGTAAAATTTTGATTTTTTCCCTAGGGCTTTTTCCAGTCGACAGTCGTGTACCCTTTGGGACGCATATTCGCCCATATACTAGACTCCAACACATTTGCGGGTTCCTCTGATCTGGGGTTAGCAGAACGCCAGGTCCTCCGTGACAACACGTACATGAAACAAGGGACAAACAAACAACCATACGCAAGGCGGGGCTCGAAAACGCGACCCTCAAATCAGTGATATTGAGCACAAATATGTTCTGGTTACTCAACAAGGAAAACGCAACATTTCGATGATTCTTGCTTTTCGTAAATAATTTTCCAACAAGACGTGAAAAACGTTTTTTTCATTTAATATCCATGGAGCACATACCTTCCGTCATTTTCTTCCTTTCTTGATTACATCAGTGATTATTTTTTATTCCCTTTCCTGATTACATGCTTTTTAAACTGCAGCACCCGACAATCTCAATGATTATTATAACATGGTGGTAGCCGCAAATGTGTCATGTTCCTTCTCACTATGCATCGGCGGAGGTGGTGTTCTGATTTTGGCTGTTCACGGCTTGTCGGTTACGAAGCCCGCCCCCGCCCCGCTCTTCACCACCCCATTCCTCTGCTCCCCTCCTCGCCCTGCCTTGGCCCTGCCCCACCCTGCTCCGCCTTTAATCGCCCTTTCCCGTCCCGCCCTACCCCGCCCCGCTTCGCCTCGCTCCGCACCGCCCCGCCCCGCTCCGCCCCGCCCCGCTCCGCCCCGCCCCGCTCCGCTCGGCCCATACCGCTCCGCCCACCCCGTTCCACCCACCCCGCTCCGCCCACCCCGCTCCGCCCATCCCGCTCCGCCAACCCCGCTCCGCCTCGCCCCACTCCGCCCCACCTCGCCCCGCTCCACCCCGCCCCGCTCTCCCCCCCGTCCCGACCCACCGCACAGCAACTGAGCGCATCAATCCGCCCAGACATAAGCGCTCCGTTCCGCTCGTACGCGCGGACGTGGCAAGATGTGCTCAATCACGCGTGATCAGTGGCGTGGTTTAACACGCGGGCGCGCGTGAGGCGTGACTCACGAGCGGCCGTGACGTGTCTACACGCCTACCGCGCGTCATCTGTTCGGAGACAGAGGCAGCGGTAGCGGGCCGGAACCCTGTGACGTCATCGGCACGGCGTAATCTGTTGGTCCTACCTCGAACGCTTATCTGTAAGAGCTCTTGAACGGAAGTCGGGGAGTGAAAGCGGCTCTGGTTTGGGAAGAGCGTCGCGCCGGGAGGCGAGCCTGGCCAGAATTCTCTGCTTGGCAGTTGGCTCAGAAGTCACTTCGGGTCAAGTGGACCGCGAAGCCCTGACCTTTGAATCCTTACATGGATGCTCATCGTGAATTTAGCTTTCCAATTTTGTAAAAAAGTCACCACTTGCGATGTTGATTGGTCCTTAATGATTTAGAATAAATTGCATTTAATATCTTCTTATAAATATTAAGTCTGCGGAGGGAGAGCGAGAGCGAAAGAGAGAGAGAATGACATTGACAATGACAGTGACAGTGACATAGAGAGAGAGAAATAGAAAGAATTTGACGTTAAGAATATTTGAGAAACAATTCTGATTTTTAATCAATGCAATTCAATTCTTGTGTAATTGAAGTTTTAAAGTGAAATATTTGCGACAGGTCACGTATCTATCTCACTAGTTCGTTGCATTTTAAAAGCTAACGAACATACCTCATCTATGAATCTGGGACAAAGAAAAGTACTGTGTACATAGATTAGTCTGAATGTACATTTTTTGACAAACTCATTTCGAGGACGTTTTATATTTAAACGTAAATGCAATACTTCAGACGAATTTGAATTTTTTTTACTTTGTAAGCTACATATTACACAATTGAAACATTTGACATGGTTCTCTAGATAGGGTTGTTTAAACTAAGACACGACGTATTGTGTCTCTTAGTTCTAATGTTTGAACCTTCAACGTCAATGGCAACGACGGAAATTCAACGCCTGCGCTCAACGTTCCAGCGTCTTGTGGCTGGAGAAGTCTGAGAGGTCGCGGGTTCTATCCCTGACAAGTACTCGAACTATGCTTGATGTATCAAAGCGTGTTTATGGGACCTACCGGTATTGACTTCACGATTCGACGGTGTATTTTCGTAGTTCTCCAGTCCCAGGCCGAACGCTGGAGCAGCACCTCATTCAAAAGCCCACGGACCGCGCGCAATCTTCCCATTCCTTTCTCTTCACATTATCTCGTCCAATACGGGCTGGGGTGTTGGGGGTGAGTACGTTTCAAGCCTTCACCTCTCAAGTGGCGTAAAACACACCCACACACACACACACGCGCGCACGCGCGCGCACACGCACACATTCGCAAACATTCGCACAGACACACACAAACATTCAAACACATACACAAACATACATATTCACAGACACGCAGATATATAAACATACATTCGTGTACAAACATATTCCCAAACATAACATACATAACACATTCCTAAACATAACATATACACCCACATAAACGACACAACATAACATACACACCCACATAAACAACACACTTATACAAATATACAAATATACACATATATTCTCACACCTAGGCTTACACGCACATGCACAGAGATACACCCACACAGAGGCTCACTTAAATTCACTCAGATATGTGGATTGTATACTCCAGCCCAGCTACAATGACTGTGCCGAGAGGCCCCACTTCCCTTTTGTGAACGCTGGTATCCGAGGCCAGCAACCCGCCCGCGCCCACCGCCGAAGGTGGCGGTCCGAGCGGCAGGAAAAAGCACGCGGCTAGCGGCGCGCCCACATCCAATGAACGTGAAGACCCTCGCCGACGTTAGAGAAGCGCTGAGGGGCCGGGGGCAGGGAGGGGGCGGGGGTAAAAACTGCGACCACGTGCAAAAAAGGCGTCGAGGTTGTGGTGGGGGCATCAGTGGGTTAGAGAGAGACAGGACACTCCTTCATACGTGGACGAAGAATGTTGTTACCTTCTTCTTTAGCGCAGTAGGCGGTTACGTCTAGTGATGTGTTTTTGTCAGTTTTATTCGCTTAATTTTTTTCTTTACTTCTTTCTTGGGATTATTTGCAAGGCAGTTACTCTTATCGCCGGTGTGATGTATAGAACAATCTGCTGAAGATTAACACACATACGAAATTCTCGGATCTGAGGTGGGCAAAATGCCATCATCAAACTGTCGGGAAAGAAGAGGATAAGAACCTTGTCCAGGATGGGATTCGAACTCGCGACTAACTTCGTCTGGAGATGTTCAGTCAGTGCGTGTTCTACCTCGCTCAACTCTATCGTTAGGAATTACGATTTATATTTAATCATATTAAATAAATTTTTGGTTGCCCCGTTATTTTTATGCTGGTAGATTTAATACGAGTTGTTTTAATAAAGAAGACAGAAAAAATTTCATTTTTCTCTGTGGGTTATATAGTAATTTATATATAGAATATTGCCTTGAAAGGAAAAACTATTTGGCCATTTGTCACCTCTCAGAGCACATCATGGACAGTCAGCAACCTCACGATAACGTCCTGAGTAGGTTCAGTGCCTATTAACCTCCGTTATACACTTTATAGAGGTTACGTTTTTGATTAACCACAAAACCACATCCTTTAACAAGTTTCCTTCGCTTTTTGCAGAAAGCCACCAAGCCGCGTAGCCATCGAGTCTCGCGACTTGTGCTGGCAGAGGCCATTCGAAGTCTCTGGGAGCTTCGCTTCGTCAAATCCGTCAGATACACACCGATGTTCGTAAAGACTTGTCACGTTTATGACAGGATACACGTCGTGCATTTTTTGATATCATTTACAACTTTCATGCGTCTTATTATTTATATTAATAAATTAAGACACTGTGCAGCGACCATTGCAAAGTGTTTCTACACTGATTAATGGAAAGTACTTAATGCGAAATGATCAGGTAACATTTGAGATAGGAGCTTCAAACACTTTATAAAGTTCTTACTAAGAAGAGCAGAATACGTTATACTCGTACATCAATGAGTATGGATCATTGTTTCTATTCTTGTGTGTAGAAGGGTTGAAAAACAATATATTTTCTGCTTTGAGATCATTATTTGGGAGGCGATCTAATACATTCAATGTTCTAAAAATCCAATTTCATCAATAAACATCCTTTTTTAAATTATTTGGGGGTAAACAGGATGGTCTATTGCAGATGAGTTGACGGATTTTATGATGTTTCGTGAACTGTGATTGCCAACGATACATCTGTTCGAAATCGAACTGAAAATTATATATTTATTGAATTGTAATAATTTATTTTATTACAATTTTATTTTTCCAATTATTTTTGCTATTGATTAAATATCAATAACATTATAGCTACGTAGCGTACTCCTAACAATCAGCAGTAGAATATGTAGCCCCCCGCTGGAGATTCATAGGCAGGGAACTCCCACGTTAGAAGTCGTGGCAGGATTTCGACCAGAGCAAAGACCGTGACATGGCGCAATACCTGGAAGAGCATCAAACGGGGTAGAGGCGCCAGTCGGGCGTTCTTTGGTTTCAAAATGATGTCATATACATCTATATTGAAGTAATATCTTGTATATTGAATAGATTAAAAGAAAATGCATATTCCTAACACACACACACACACACACACACACACACACACATACACACATACGCCACACACACCACACATACACTCACCACACACTCACCACACACTCACTACACAGACACCGCACACACACCACACACACACCGCACACACACCACACACACACCGCACACACACCACACACACACCGCACACACACCACACACACACCACACATCACACACATCACACCACACATCACACCACACATCACACACATCACACACACATCACACACATCACACACACACATCACACACATCACACACACACATCACACACACACCACACCACACACACATCACACACACATCACACACACATCACACACACACCACACCACACACACACGCCACACATACACCACACACATACACCACACACACACACACCACACACACCACACACACACACCACACCACACACACCACACCACACACACACACCACACACCACACATACCACACACACAACACATACCCCCCCCCCACATATATACACACTCACACATTTGGATAATCTTGGGGTTGTGCGACCGTGCAACCTAAGCACGAGCCACCACTGTCTCCCACTAATGTCAGAGAAGCGACAAGCGGATGAGCGACCAACAGCGAGCGCTCCGAAAAGACCGGCTCTTCGTTTTCGGATGTTACATTCGCGCGATTATTCACGAGGCGGTTGGCGCCCCCAGGCGTCGACGCCGCGCGGCGTCATGTGTGTGCTATGGGCGGCTGACCTCCGCGCGCCGAGGAGTCTTCGCGCTGAAAGCAACGCGTTTCAGTGGAGCCCCTCCGCCCCTCCCCTCTCCTCCCGCGCCACGGCCCCTTTGAGCGCGCCACGCGCCTTTCACAGCCTCCTGAATAGCGCGCATTCCTTGCGCCTGCGCCCGCGCGCCGCTGCGGGAGACTTCTCGATGCAGCGCCCGTGTACTAGGAGTTACAAAGCGGTATTCTCCTGGTTGTATTAATAGGGCCCGCATTCTTATCTTGTAACCCACTTTATTTCTCGAATGATCTTGGTCGGTAGTTTTCCATGGTTTCTTCGAGCAACACCAGATGAATGCCGGAGGAGTACCCTCACAAACGGTCTACGGATCGCGCACGATCTTTACTTACACTAACATGCACTACACTACCACACATCTCGAGAGGCCGGAACGGGAGCGGTGTCTCAGTGCATCAACTGATGTCACTGCAGTGCCTGTGACCAGGAGGTCCTAGGTTCGAGTCCCGACGGCGGCAGGATTTTCGACACTAGCTTGTGAGCTAGGTCGAATTCAGTCGCTGTTTGGAGGAGAATTCTAGCGGCTGGCTGCTCTGATCAATAGTTTTCTCAGATCAACAACAGGCGAATGCCGAAGCAGTACCCTAACAAACGGGCCAAGGACCGCGCGCGATCTTTTCGCACTCTTCCTTGTCCTACCCTCAGACACACACACACACACACACACACACACACACACACACACACACACACTAACATGCACTACACTACCACGCATGCCGGGAGACCGGTCGAAAGCTTAGAGCTTGTCCCGGCTGGGGTGGTGCCCCGCTGACGGGAGATACCTGGTTGGGGAAAGGATCTCGCCATCTAGCGGGGGAAGAACACCGCCACCTCCCGAGGAAAAATATTCACGCTTACCGGACTAGTGACCCTAGTAGTTGACTCGCTCCGGAATCACTAACAAGTCGAATGATCTTGGCTGTCTGGGTGAGGCCGTGTCGAAGATGGTGATGCGCGCCGCTCCAGATTACAGGAGTGTTCTGATGCAGCGCCCATGTACTTGTCGTTTCAAAGCAGTATACTCATAGCTGTGTTGTATTATTAGGGTGCGGGTTCTTAGGTTTTTACCTATTTTATTTCTCGAATGATCTTGCTGTCCGGATGAGGCCGCCTCGAAGATTGTGATGCTGACATTAATCTCCAAAGCGTATTATTTAATCTCTAAAGCGTTCTCATTATTATACTTGGTGATGGTACTTTAACATTCTCAGGAATTAAATACTGCTGTTAAAGAGTAAAGTAAGAAACGCTTACGACAAACAAATACCAATTACGGCATTAAAACTTTTGACAAGTTTCAATGACATAAACGCATATCGAATCGTTGTTATACGAGTATCGATATCGAATATCGAATTGATTGCAATTTCCCTAGATTTGATGCTGGGAGAGTTCTGTGTTTGCATGTATCACTTCAAATTCTGCACCCAAGAAAAGTAATGCATAGATGTAGCGTTGCTGACATCGAGGAACTAAAGTGAATGCCTTAATCAACGTTTTTAATATGAAGGATATTATCACTTTTCTATAACTTCAGTTATTCTTGAGTTTCGCGCGGCAGATCTGTAAATGTGTGAGCCCTTGAAATCTGTTGATCTGGTTAATAACATAAGCTTTGGAAGATAATTTCTGTTTGGAAATCCATGTGGAAGATCGAGGTTTTATCGAGAAAGTAGGTCATCTGCTAGATCCCTTCACAACCTATCTCATTATTTACGTCCACTGTATTCGAGTACTAGCCGAATCTGTAATTTGGTTAATGTTCTCTTAAAGTCTTCACGCTTGCGCACATTCTTCGAGTTTTATTTATTTTTTTCTCTTTATAGACTCTATTTAGAGAAATTGATTCCTTACGAAATGAAACAGTGAATTTCCAGTTGCGATTTCCATTATTTCTATGCAGAAAGACGAACTGTAATTAGATTTCTCTCTTGAGTGACAACAGCTTGCAGTCCGTGACCTCATTCGTTGAAAAATGTTAGCTGTTATAAAGAAAGGTACTTCTCGTCCTGAACCTGCCCACTTGCAGACAGTGCCAATAAATATGAGTGCAGGAGGCATAACTATTAAAACGTCTGTCGGCTCTCTCCGACGCTAATTGCGAGTCGGCAGTTGTCTTGTGGGCGGAGAGGCAGATCGTCTCACTGCCTCCCTCTCTGCCACAGCCGCCGCACGGCCTACCGGCCAAACGACCTCGATCAAAAGGGTCATATGTCTTGACGCGGCCTGGAAAAGGCGGAAACCTCAAGCAGCGACGGCAGCAAAACTGTACATGTTCCCTATATCAATAAACAAATTCACAGGGAACTTCCAGTTGAGTCTTTTAAAACTTTCAAAACATTTATTCTTCAAAAAAATTCTCTAGCAAATTATTCATTTCACCTATTTTCAAAACTTCACCGTAAGTCAAAACTGTTTTCCTCATCCTCGAATCCGATCACGTTTTCCTAAGGATGTTTTTCGTCCTCCATAATTTAAAACTTGTTTTATTTTTATTTACACATTTCATAATTAATTTTTAATTACATAATTAAAATTGTTGATAGCATTTTTATTAAATTATTGGTAAAAATTTACCTAATAATGTGATCTCTTGATCTTGTGATCTTACCTCTACATTATATATTACATTTATATTTAACTCCTTGAAAACGTGTAAAGCAATTGAATAGGTAGCAAATATATACAAAAACAGTTAGGGTAACAGCGGAGCCAATGCTGGGCGGGCCCTGGCGGGTATACTGACAGGACGTTGTGTACAATCGGGGAACTCCAAGTCGAGCTTCTACTCCGGGCTGGGAGTTAAATAGCTGTGGCCTTGGGAGTTAAGCCCTTCTGAAATGGAAAAACAATCTCTCCTCCAGTTTTACGATCGATCCAGAGACAGACACAGATATGATGTGGTCTTATTTTTACAGAATAAAACATAGTAACTAAACTATTTCAAGTTCTCCCAAATCTCGCCGAGATGAAAGAGTGTCAAACTTTCCTATCGGATTGTGAGTTTTTGATAAAACTCCTCCGGGAAGGTCTCGATGAAATGTTCACTTCATCTCTCCTGAATGAAAATTGTGGCAACGGCATTAACAGTAGAGTAATGGAATATGCATCGTCTGGCGTTGGCAATGCCGTAACCGCTCACGACAGCCATCTGATCAACAGCCAACTCGTCGAACTCTTTGCTTTCATCACTACCGTTGTCGCCGTGCCTGAATATCTAATGTAAATGTTGCTCACCTTGTTTTCTAATGCACCTCTGAATCAGCACAGTTCCGGACTCTTGGCAATGCGGTTGTGCTATACTATTTAATAGGGGCAACTCGCTTTAATGTTATTTACGTGTGTCATTATTATGTGAATACATTTTCTGAGGGCTAATATGGGAAATATTTGAAAACAACTAAGAACATATCGTAAGAACACATCCACTTGAAGCACTGGAATTTGAGTAGATAGAGACTGGACTAATCCACAACCGCTCATTCAATAATTCGTAGATCCACTCGTAGTTAAAGTATCCTAGTAGCTACAGAATCTCGACGACATCATTAATATCAGCTAAGGCAACAATCTAAAACATTAACTCTTTCTACAACAAAAATATGAAATACTTTCTAAGATCGTCATGCTATTCTAACTGAAATATTTCATTTCTAACACAAGTTTAAAACAATGGAGATTCTTGAATTTAGGGACAGGGAAGAAAGATATGCTTTTGGAATTATCTAGTAGTATGTGACGTTTGGACGTGTCTGTATCTCATTTTCTGCATTCCAACTAGACAATATTGGTAAGAAGAGGTTATCTGCATTGAAAACGCAGTTATCCAAATGCATACCGTTGGCGATAAGAAGGAATTCATCCAGTTGGCCTAAAAAGAGCAGACGGTTGCGATGTGCTTTGTCGTATGATAAATTCGAAGCCTGACTAAAGCACAGATTTTCTCATATTCGTGGTATTCAAAAGCAAAGCACCACGTACCTCAGAAATATTAATTCGTTATTTCATAATTACTTGTATCTACAAATGTCAAATATTAGTACTCTTTAGTTAAAAGCGTATTGACACAGAAGAATACTCCTGGTAGTAACAATACTCCAACAAGATTTCAAGTTCGAACGTAAGTGGGTAAGCAAAGACAAGCTATCACAATTACCACCATCTTTGGCAAGGATTACATACTCTTCTTTTAACCCTTTCACCTCTAAAATTTTGAAAATTGGCCCTTCCATCTCTGTTGGTGTCCTCTGTATCCATTTTCAATGACTGCATACTTTCAGGACGTAGTTATTCATTATTTTCATACAGGGGAACCAATTTGTTTGGTAAACTTTGATATCTTTTAAAAAGTTTTTAAAGGATTTTCTTTTTTATTTGAGAAACAAACTCGGTCAGTACTGGCAGTAGTACATTCCAAGATTGAGCACGAGAACATCGTTTAAGCTGTTTGTTTTTCTTTGTTGGAGCTGATTCCAACAGTCTGCTCCAAACACATTATTCCATCATTTAATCGTATAAAACAACATTCATTCCAGAAGTTTGGGCATATTTAACACTGAAATGTTTCGAGATATGATCTGTGAATATTTTGATTTATGTGATGTAAGAAACCTACAAGGAATCACAGCAAATGGAGGCAATCGAAATGTCATAAATTGAACTAATTGAGAATGACACTGCACGGACTCATAAAAGTTTCAGTTTCGGGGGTTATCGTTTACAGCCGAGCTCTTCATGTCTAATTGCTCCGGGAAGCGATGTGTGAGTTCTTTGAACTCGGTCGCCGATGTCCTGTTGGGGCTGGGAAGGGAGCCGGGTCGCGTCGCGAATGGCGTTTCCCAGGGCGCTCGGTGACGCTGGGCAATGGGCGGTGGGCAGTGGGTGCTGGGCGCTGGGCAGTGGGCACAGGCCGGTGGGCGATGGGCAAGTGGGTGGTGAATAGTAGGCATTGGGTATTGGGCATTGGGCATTGGACATTGGACATTGGGCATTGGGCATTAGGCGGTGAGCGGTGAGCGGTGGGTGGCCGGCGGTCGGCGGTTGGCGGTTGGCGATTGGCGGTCGGCGGTTGGCGGTCGGCGGTTGGCGGTCGGCGGTTGGCGGTCGGCGGTGGAGGGCGGTCGGCGGTCGGCTGTGGGCGGTCGGCGGTGGGTGGTAGGTGGTGGACGGTCGGCGGTGGAGGGTGGGTGGTGGGCGGTGAGGCGGCAGTCGCCGATCGGGTGTCGCGGGAACGAGAAAGTGCTGGCGGCGGCCGCGGAGGCAGCGGCTGACGCGCGCTTTCTCTCCCTTGGCTGCGCCTCCCTGCCGGACCTTACGGAAATTTCCCGCCCGG
Source organism: Teleogryllus occipitalis (assembly GCA_011170035.1). NCBI lineage: Eukaryota > Metazoa > Arthropoda > Insecta > Orthoptera > Gryllidae > Teleogryllus > Teleogryllus occipitalis. The sequence continues at coordinate 46,452 of BLKR01002196.1, forward strand.
TAACGCGACGCCCCGACCAAACGACGCGAGGCAGGGCCAGGGTCAATGAAGGTAGAAATGGCTACGGCGCTAGCGGCGCGCCGCTAGCGCCGCCGCGGCGGGGAGGGCAACGGCAGCGGTGGGAGCGGCAGCGGAGGCGGCAGCAGGGCGGCAGCGGGGCGACAGCGGGGCGGCAGCGGGGCGGCAGCGGGGCGGCAGCGGGGGCGGCAGCGGGGGCGGCAGCGGGGGCGGCAGCGGGGGCGGCAGCGGGGGCGGCAGCGGGAGCGGCAGCGGGGGCGGCAGCAGCTGCGAAGGCAATGGTGAGGGCACAGAGGAAGTGGAGATTGTGCCGGTAGCGGCGAGATAACGGCGCACCGTTGGGGTTCTCCAGGATTGGGTGTAGTGGGGACGGCGAAAGAAGCCAGGCGAGGTGGGGCTGCCAAGCAGCAGCTGGGCATGTATTCAATATTAACAGCATCTTTTATTGTTTCTTAGGGGGTCACAGATAATCACATATTTGCAACGATCATATGATGGAAACTTTTATATGAATAAATGAACTATATACTACATTCTCTCCTTATTGTTAGGCAATTCTTCATGCACATGTGGGGTGGTCATGTTCTGGCACAATCAGAGAAATTTCGTGTACACATCAAACAACAATGCATGAAAAGTTGCCTACCAATTAGAGACAGGTTTTACACGTGCAACTTCCTTACATGAAAATTTCCAGCATATGTTTATTGGCAAAAGGTGATCATCTTCGATCCCTTACATGCATGAGAAGTTAGTAACATTTATTCTGAGACACCTGTACACGAGCGCTAGGAGAGCGATTATACATGAATTCTGGTCCTCTAAATATCGACTTAAAAATGTTGTTTATAACTGATACAAATTTCGGTGATACAAAGTCCTTTAAAATAATATGTTAACATAAAAAAACTGAAAATTGTTGTTGGGAGCAAATGCAGATTTTCCATACGCTTTTGTTGCCTGTAATATTGCCAAGAGGTAATAAACAATGAGAAATTTATATTAGTGGCTGATTAAATGATTTCCCAAAAAACAAGGGACAATATACATGTAATATTGTTTCTCCCTGTTTGTTTCTTTGCTTTTTGAGCGAGTTAGTGTCTTAGTGAACACTGTAAATGAGAAACAGGGAATAGATATGGAATTTTTTCATGAATTTCTCAGTTGTATTACCAGATAACGGACTTTCAAAAGTATGTACTTAATTCAAATGCTTGGCAAATAAAAATGCATTGATGTACCAGGGTTATCTTGATTATAAACAAACATCGACGTAAAATATTCGCATTATCAAGGAACTCATCATGGGTTATGCATCCAACTGAAATGTGAAAGAATCTGGTCATGATATTGTAATTAATATTCTGGTGTTCAGAACTATCAGTGATATCTTTCTTGCTAGAATTTAAGTTCATACTTTATAATATTGTTATAACTAATTTTTCTTCCTATCCACAAGTTATAAGGTAAGCTTTTTAAATGTATCCGACACCATAATCGGCTGAATATATTTTCAAGAGATACTAACTGGTCTAAGAGTTGTCTTAAAAAAATAGGAACACTTCCTCGAATTCAAATCAAAAATAACATGGCATGCAATGTTTTTGCAATTCCAGCAGAAAGTTTCCCAGAGCAATACAATACTCTTGGCTAATTGCGTGTAACTGGTCTAACTGTATTTGCGGCAAAGTATACGACACGCTAATTCTTGTAAAGTCGCTTAAAAGCAAGTATATTGTATCTAGTTAGCCACTTGCCATTCACACGATTATGTTCATGCCATGCTTTATTGCTACACGGCCGCTATAAACTTCTTTCTTCGGCCAACACGCTTCTTCTTGCTGGGCGCGGGGATCGCCTTCGTTTACTGTCGGCTAGCGCGGCGCGACCGACGCACGGAAAGAGCCATCTGGCGGGCAATAACGACGCGGTCATTGCTACTCGGATGCTGCGCCCGCGATCATCTCTGCTGTCACTGCAGCGCCTCTGACTGGGCTGGTCCTAGGTTCGAGTCTTGATGACGGCAGGATATTCGACACTAGCTTCGACACAGGTCGAATTCAGTCGCTGTCTGAAGGAGAATTCTAGTGGCCGGCTGCTCTGATGGGTAGTTTTCCGTGGTTTCTCCGTTCAACATGTAGCGAGAGCATTCCGTAAGAAACGGGCCACGGACCGCGCGCGATCCTTCCTTCCTTTTCCCTATCCTATCCTCTCCTCTCCCTTTACACACACACACACACACTAACATGCACTACACTACCACATATTCCGGGAGACCGGTCGGGAGCTTAGAGGTTTTTCCTGCTGGGGCAGTGCCCCGCTGATGGGAGAGTCCCGGTTCGGGGGAAAACCCCGCTAGCCGACGGTAGGGTGGCGCCGGAACTCACCATCCAGCAGGGGAAGATCACCGCCATCTCCCGAGGAAAAAACATGCACTACACTTACGGAACTTATGACCTACTCTGTTGACGCGCCCGTAATCACTAATCAACCAACCAGTGATCATCTCCCTGAGCAGCATTGAAACCTGATGCAGTGAAGGTTTTCTAGGAACCAGCCTATGGCTTGCACATTACGGTGTAACAAAAACAACAATATATATTTTGGCCCCTAGGGCTTTTTTCCAGCTGAAAGACAGTTACCCTCTACAACCCTATGGTACACATATTCGTCCATATACTAGACACCAACAAACTTGCGGGCTCCTCTGATCTGAGATCAGCACAACGCGACGCCCTCCCCAACACATAAGTGAGAGATCAACAACCACGCCCAAGGAGGGACTCGTACGCGCGACCCTTCGGACCGAAGCGCTGTGTGCACATGCTCTTAGCCACCTCGGCCATTAAGCTCGACTGAATAATATCTTTAATAATAATAATAATGATTATTATTATGTATTATTTTTATTTATTATCTGTTTTTCACCTGTTTTATAAGGACCGTTTTTTACGACAACATATTTTTTACGATAAAAAATCGGAAACAATGAAAGTCTATGTAATAAAATAGATAAAACATTATAATACTACAAACGTATTTAAAATATAATATAAGTTTATTTTGCAATCATCATCGCATTTCAGAACAATATTATTTGTTTAGGTTGCAAACAATTCTTTTTGGTTGTATTTTATTCCTTTCTCTTACAGAATCATCACTAGGCTCCGTGTCATAAAGTCCAGAGAATCTCGTCTTATTTGCAACAAAGGCAGGGGAATATTTTACCCTAGCTTGAAAATAGTCCGGACATGAATCAGAAAAAGAATTTGTGGACAATAGCTAAATGAAAAAACAAATAAAATGAAGATGAAATAGCAAGTTTAGTGCGCACAAGTCAATTTGCTCTCACTACAATGAAATACATAAATCCTCTGAAAATTTAATAAAATATCAAAAAGAATACAAATGTTCATAAAGATCATTGGCATGCAAATAAAGAGTAAACATTTAAAAGTTTTATTTTCTTACTTAGAAATAATAAACAAAAATATTATAACCATAACATCTTTAGTCTAATAACTTGAATATGTATATTACGTTTCAAGCTCCGTAGTCAAGCTTTCATTCGTGTGTCATGTACTGCAACTACCCATGAAGAGATGTCTTTATCAAATGTCTATTATCATTTATCAGCTTGTATGCATTCCATCTGCGTCGCATAGACGTTTATGTTTGTTTATCTACGTATGTACGTATCATTCCATTGGTGTATATCTAAATCCTCGCTGATAAATGCATTGCCACCAAAACCAATAGGTCTAATATCGTCTATCCCTTCCCTGATGTTAGTCACATTTCACTCAGTATCAATATAAATAAAGTGAAATTTGAAGAAAAAAATAATAATGTATTTCACATGAAATAGAATATAAAAAAATAGATATACTCAATTCAGTAGAAAGTCATTACAATAAGCCAGCACCCAAAGTTAATAATTCCTGGAACCCAAAGATACGTGATTCTGGAGTGGTAGAACTGTTCGCATAGGGTTAAAGCATAATTGGGCACAGGGTTAAAGCTTCGCACGAGATAATAAATCACATCGGACTAGATATGACAATACTGACGTCTTGACGATACTGAGCAAACATCAAGGTAAAACTCTTTAGACAGAGAATAAAAATAAGCTTCAATATCAATGTCTGGTCCGATTGGACTGTTACCTTCCTAAATCTGGTTCACCTCTTCTTTATATTAGCATTTCAATGACCGTCTTCCATTTAGCGTGCAATTTGGTGATGCCTTTGCAATTGTCATCCTCAGAATGTAATTCTAGTCAGTCATTTGGTATAGTTGAACAGTGTCTAGTGCTTTGTTACATTAAGTGAACTTGAATAGTTCGACTTCCGGTTCAGTGACAAGTTGTTCATCTACATTACATGCATATTACAACTACGTTTTCGTCCCATACGTTTCCTCTCTGTACCAGGGTGGATTCAATAACTCGGGGACTTCCAATTTTCATATAATACTATTACAAAAGGCCATGACATGGGAATGGTGCCCCATAACTGACGCTAGTCGAAGGAATATTTTCCATAAAGAAGAAAACCGAACTTACATGGTCGCTGCTAGAGAATCACATGAAGAGAGGGGACTCCAAAACAATCATATATATCAAATCATATGAAGCTATTAAAGAAATTAATTATCTTATTTTAATATGTAACCTGTTTTTTGCCTATTTAACTAGAAACGGCAAAATTTTTCATACAATCTATGTAATTAAATATGACAATAAAACGTGATCATTCATGCAATCTAAATGTAAGCGACTATTCATCTGCATCATGTACAGCAACTAGATGACTTTAACTCTATTTAACTCTAGTTAACTTTAAGTCTGTTATCATTTATCTTTATCAGTTTGTATGCATTTCATCTGCGTCGCAACGTTGTTGATTGTTGTTTACCTACGTATATATCATTTTTGTACATTTCCTCGGCTTAGGTGCTATCACGACAAATACAAATAATTTCCATTGAAGAGGAAAATTACATTCTGTGGGATCGTCGAGGTTTTGTGTTGTTTCATGCGTATACGCTTGTTTGGTGGGACATTTGCTCTTTCGACGAGAGCATTCAAAGAAAAATGATTCTCATCAATTTCGAATGTAATAGAAAATAGGGTATGTAACAAAGAGATTATTTATGTACATGAATACAATACATTTTGATCTTCAATCGCTTATTATGAAAATGAATTCGCACCAATTGTCAGAATCCGTGAATAACGTCAGTAAGACCGTTCATCTCAGATCTCAGGTGTGCTTTTCATGAAAGGGAAGATTTGTGTTTTGAATTGCTATTGGTGAAACTGAAACTATTGCCGATTTTTTTGTCTATATAGATAGTTATTTCATTTGGAGTTATTTCTACATATGCTGCCCTTTGTATGGTTACGCACTTGTTCTGAAACGGAGAATATTTGAGAGCATGTAATTTATTAAAAACATCTAGTGAAATGTTTAAATGTTACTCCTTATTTGAATAGTTATCTATATCAATAGCTATAAGAATTGTACCGATACTTAAGGTTTAATAATATTGACTGTTCTGTTTTGTGTAACCATACCAAATACTGTGCAAAATTGATTTAAATATTTATTTATGTTCGAATTATGTAATTATTTAAACAATAATAATATATAGTATCATACTTACAGACCAAAATACTATGCAATATAATAACAAATACGTTTATTATTTAACAAAAAATTACGACCCCCCCCCCCAATGATTCATTTTCCTGACAGCGCCTCTGGCCCTGAGAGGGAATCCAAAGCGTAGACTAGGCGGATTGCTCCTAGCGGAATCGTCTCAACATTTCGTTGTTTTGTTGGATCTGCCACCAAATACCGTATCGATTCAAGGACCGCGTCGCCCTCCGCCTTATCCTGCTGATTTCGCCTTAGCCTTGCTGATTTCGATACTAAATATATCGATTCAAGTACTGCCCTCCAAATCCTTTACCCTGAGGGGAGATCCAAAGCGTAGGCTAGACGGAATGCTCCCAGCGGAATCGTGTGGATATTTCCTTGTTTTGTTGGATCCGCCTTCAAATACCGTATCGCCTCGAGGGACGCGTCGCTCTCCCTCTTGAAGGTGGATTCACGCCGCGGGTTGCGCGGAATGCGCCCGGCGGAAACGTCCAAGACGGTCGGCGCAGGGCAGGGCACGGAGGATGCGCCTGCAGCGGCGGCGGCGGTGCGCGGTCGTTCGCGCGGCGGCTGGGGGCGGGGCGGGGCGGGGCGGCGGCGGCGGTGGCGGCGGCGGCGGCGTCGCGCGGAGCGGAGCGGGGTGGGGGAGGGGCGGCGGCGGCGGCGGCGGCGGGCCGCCTGAGAGTCAAGGCGACGGCGCCCAGGCAGTGTCCGCTCGGCGCGCGTCCATCGCGGATCTTCCTGGCTGCGACGCTTCCGCCGCCACCGCCACCACCGCCGCCGCCACCGCCGCCGCCGCCGCAAGGCCCAACCGTCGCTCAGGCTCGCTCAGGTAACGCTCGCGCCGCGCCGCGCCGCGCCTCCGAGCTGGTGTTGTGGCTGTTGTTTTGGTTCGCGGCCCTCAAGGTGTTTGGCGAGAGCGGCGAAGTTTGCGAAGGGGTTTTGATGTGGCGATGACTGTGCAACGATGTGAGGGATATTCAGTGTCTTGGGTCTTCGTTTAATATGCTTTTGTCATTAGCTCTCGTAAGAGATAGGTTTTTAATATTTTAGATTTTTCATTGTGTGTTGTAGTTTGTTTGGTGAATTCGTTAAGTTGCCAGATCTTTGAAAGTTGTTTGGATGCTTCTGTTGTCATATTCATTTATTTCATTTTATTATCTCACAGACTCATAAGTTTCCGCAAACCTCTGTCGCCTTGACTCAGGATTGAAACTTTGCTCTTGGTTACGTGTTATTGGTTAATTTCTGAATATATGTTAAATGAGCGAATTTTTGGAAATTATTTTTTTATTTTACATTGTGGTTGGCAAACACTAGGCATTATATAGGTAGCTTATTTCATGAAAAGTTTTTGAGCTTTTTTCTAAGACCTATCTATTATCTTTCCCAGATTATAGAACACCGGCTCACTAGACTAGATTTAGTCCGTATTCGAATGCTGAGTCGCGTGGGGAGCGAGGAGTCTCCGATTGTGAGTTGATCGTCCAATGAATCACGTCACCAGATTCCCCAGAAGGATCGCGTCACCTTCCAAGAAACGGAGAAACAATGACAGAAGCGAGGTAGCGGGGTGCCCGCCGTCTATGAAGTCACTGTTTTGGGTTCATTCACGGCTGCACGCTTTCGGGAAGATCTTCATCCATTCCAATTTCTACAACAAAAAGGAGATGAATGGTTAAAAGAGATTAATCGACGCGAAATGTTTTATGACAGTTTCTGCTGAAGATAGCGAAACGACATCGAGACAATCAGATAATAAAGGTCTTTTAAAATTGCTGTCTGCATATAATGCGATATGAATCACTTGCATTTCGATTATATAACATCTAACCAGTAACTTTACCCTTGACCTAACGATGTCAACTTGCAATCTGAAGTCATCACCGAGAATTGAAGCCGGGTTCTCGGAGATCGAAACCATTTCCCCTTCTGATAGCGAAATAACGATTGCGGGCTTTTTCCTGATTCTCGATACAGCCCGGATCAATACTGGTTCATTTAGAATTTTTTTTAAAATAGGGATCTAACTGAACGAATTTAACTGCGCTGGGTCATGCTCCTGAATATCGAGAATGTTCAGTAGTAGTATGTTTCTAACATACTACAGTCGGCTCCGATTATAATGAACTTCTGGGGACTAATATGTTTGGTTCACTATATTCGATGAAATCAAAATTAAATGTAATTTCTATACAATGATTAATTTTCCTCATTCATTCCACAAAATTCATTAACAGCACGAACTGAAAATTTCAATATCTTTATTTGTATGTAAAAAAATCAATTATTTTCAATTGTTTCCTTAGAACATTTTTCATTAGATCCTGCAGAGCTCGTACTCTCTCCATACTTGATTCTGCATTGTCCTCTGTTTCTAAGAATCGTAATGCAGTCTTGACACCTTGTAATGCCTCTTCCACTGTTAAAACACCGTCCCACTCTCCGAAGGCCCTTCTACTCGCCTAATAACATACGAGATCGCATTAACATTCAGGACTTATTTGCTACGTTCACTATAGCCGAGGTTCAGGTTCGCTATAACCGAATCTTCTTATGCTTATTTGTATTGTACGTGAAACGGGACCAGTGGCTTAAGTTCATTATAACCGAGGTTTCACTATATCCTAGTTAACCCTAACCCGAGTCGACAGTATGTATTTCCTTCATTAGATGGAGATTATGGTAATTCACCTCGTGCGAAGTAAGGATTTCCAGTGTCGTGGGAGTTCTCGCGGAGGGCGAGGGCGGGGGGGGGGGGGCGACCGTGACGTTGGCCCTGGCGCACGCGCCTCTTTCGCTCCTCACCCGGAAGTGGCCGGCGTCACCACTTTCTGTTTCAACAGAGCGTTCGCCCCTGTGTGCTCGCGAGTTGCGCAGGATGCAACTCACTTCCTCGCGCAAACAGCAGGATTCTGACACCTGGGACACTGACATATTTCCAGGATATACATAAACACACGTTACCTACTACTAACTTCATACTTTTATCTTCATTTTTTCTTTATTTTCTCAAAACAGAGTGAAATTGTTCAGGGCAGGTTTCATTGCTAGATTCAAATCTTGGTCACTTCTCAGGTTTCGCGTTCACTACCTGTTTGAGTATATCAAAATCCAACGTAAAGCCTTAACAGTTAGGGACTGCATGTTTGGAAATAAATCGAATATTGCAAACTCATGTGGAATGAAAATCAAGGCAAGGAGTATAAAAAAATGTAATGTTCTGTTTGCTCTGAGATTGGTAAAACGTTCCGAAAATCCACTTGCTGTTTATAAAATGTGCATTATTCATTGTCATAATATTACTGCGGTGTCAGCTGAAAGAGTGTTTTGTGCTCTCCATTGTCCATATACTATATTCCTCGTTCTAAATTTAAAAAATTGCTCTCAAGAGAAGAACTACTTGACTTGAAATTTATTCTTCGGCGTAAAAATGGAATTTCATTTCGACTTTTCCTCGGTTTGTCTACGTCTTTCCTTTAGTGTCATATTTCAGAGCTTACAAAAGAAATATCAGGTTTCAGTTGCAAATGTCAGGCTACTGTGCTTGTCATCAAATTAAACGATAAAATTAGACACCCGTGCCTTTTCATAAAAACATTGGGGGTACTCTGTAGAATTATGTGAAAGATACAGCTTGCTGTTAACAGTATCTTGTCTTAATGAATTGTAAAGGAATTATTTCAAATCCCTTCACACAGCATTAAATGTAAACGTGTTCTATTTAAAAATTCAGAAGTGGTGTAAAATCTCGTAAATGTGATAACACGAAAAGGTCAGATTACAACTTTTTATTCATGGGTTATTGTTTCAATGGAATTTACTCCTTCAGATACTATTTTCTGTCATTTACAATTACTGACTCAAAGAAATGTCAACTTTAAGATAGAAAACTGGGAAGACGTTTTCTAATTGATATTTCTTATCGGAAGTAACAGTACGGATTTGAAAAGTAACGGTGGGTATTCGTAATGGAAATATTTGAGTAGTGTCAAAATTTGTGATTCAGTTCAGTGTACTCTGTTGGACATGCACTAACGATTGGCAAGGGAAATCGCCAGGAATCCTGAGAAACCATCTACAAAACAGCTTTCTCCGACTCAAAGTCCTCCGAGAGTCTCCTCGACAGCCACAGAGGGTGCATAATCAGGTGGCCGCTATGCTGTGTTTGATTCGTTGATTTTTCGGGTACGCCGACTGCTATGGTCATTAGTCCTGTTAGTGTAGTGACTGGTTTTTCGCGGTGTTCCTTCCCGCGTGGCCCAACACGACGGCTTTCGGGGAATATCCCCTTGCAGATATCTTCTTCTAACGGGGACAAGCTCGTCGACAGGGTCGCGACAGATGTGACCAGCTCCAAGCTCCCACTTCACATGTGTGATGATGTGAAGTTTGTAAGTGTAAGGGGAGAGAATAGTTCAAGGAAGAGGAAGGAAAGATGGCATACTGACCATGTGGAACAGTTTGTTAGGAAACTGATACGACATCGCCTCATCCGGTTTTGATAAGAGAAACCACGGAAAATTTTCGATTAGAGCAGCCGCCGCTAGAATTTTCCTCCAGATAGCGACAGAATTTGACCTAGTCACACAGATAGTTTCGCAAATCTGCCACCGCCGGGACTCGAACCTTAGGACCTCACAGTCAGAGTCGCTGCAGACACAGCGGCATTGCCGGCTCTTAGCTAAACTGAGCCTGTCGGCTATGCTGTGGGTTGTCCTATATCTCATTCCACCGTCTTTACCACTTTCATTTCCATTTCTCACAACACCGTCATCATCACTATTGAATATCAACGTTAGCAGTGAGGAGAAGTTCAATGATTAAGGTCGACCGGGTACGCAATCAACCCCCGCTCAATCCATGTGACATTTCTGGTGGACAAGGAGGACTCTCGACAAGGTACTCGGGGTTCTCCATTTTCTCTGCAATTCATTTCATCATTATTTATCATTTGATCATCACTCATGGGTCACAATGACCTTAGCTGTTTATGGACTTATAACTCCTATGAATTCCGATAGATAAATTAAAAAAGTATCAATAATAACATCCCACAGAGCAGATAACCGATTTCTATGTTGGGATTCTAAATTAGAAATTGCGAAGAATGTTCCACCACTACAAATTTAGACCATCCAAAAAATAAACAAGGAACTGTGCGGTTATCACCAGCAAAGTAACGCCTTGCACGCCACCCCCGTTCGAATGCGAATGGGAGCAGGTTGCCTAGCTTCCATTATCACTAGTAGCATTCAGCACTTCTTTTCTAAGATGTTTGACTAATCTCTTCCACTCTGATGCATCCAGTACCCCAGATTCTAATTCTGAACCTTCGCACGTTACTGTAAATATTAAATATCTTGCATTTGGTGTTACCCCAATCCCTTTGCCTTCTGGGCGCACTGTCAATAGTTTTGCTGAGTTTCGATCTTCAACCTCCTGAGACGTACCTCTCGGTGAAAGCTTGTTACATCTGCTGTCAGAGATAACCTTGATCCATTGTTTATATCGTACAGTTCTGCATTGTGCCGGATCCTCTTTTAGAGATTTTCTTGAACTGAACCGAATATTTGTTCCGTTTCGTGGAGTACTAACTCACCTGCTGGGATAAGAGGGTCTGCCTTTTCTGGTTTAAAAGTACTGGCCGGCCCGTCCATCAGCCTTAAGTGACAGCCGTTTGGAAATGCCGAAGTCCGTCTAATGTGTGACATATGTCATCACTGAGAGTCCGTGAAAGTTCTGAGAATCACGGTATCTCTTGGAACCTGTGCAACATGAAGCAATGTCTGTTAGTTATTTCCTATTCCGAACCTCGTTTTGGGAGACGTTTATAGCACCAGCTAAAGAGTTCGTTTGGAAGTCTCCCGTTTTGTTTATTACGACGCATTTAACAGTCACGTCCGATGAAATATGTCGACTATTCACCTTCACTATTCTTTCGTTTTCGTGAGTTCAACAAATCTAGTGAGAAGAAGAACTGGCTCAACTGGAAGTACTTGAAAAGGGCAGCGACCTACAAAGTACACGTGGGGAATTACTTTGAGTAATCTCATGTGCTACACCGCGCATAGTACATTTTATCAATAATGTGAAGTGAGACATATATCATGTCAGCGATTCCGCGTGCCCATAAGGCATTATATTTTAAAAGCCACCTCCCTTAAGGTGTGTTGTTAAGGTGAGTGTTACAGCTCATTATGCCTGCTTCAAGTAGAACGGCACAACATTTTTTTCGTGGGGTATTTTCAAAAAATTGTGATTATAATAAATCCTTTCCATGAAACGTCACAGAAATAGTAACGAGGCGTCTCTATAAAAGTCTAATACATTTCATTCTACTACATCTTCCTCTCAGTTTTGGAATGAGACCAAATGTGAAATTGGATCTTGTAGGTATTTTATATTTAATTTCAAAGTGACCAGGTACTCTGTGGCAATGTATGTGGAACTAGTACTGACGACAACTAGCACAACTGTGTCAACCGGTGCAGATCGATGTGTTCTGCCACGCGACAAGAAAAGACACGCTTCGCTGCTTCCACTTTGCCAGCACCCGTCACACAGATGTGCTTTGGCTGGGCTCGAGTCGTATGCAGGGCAGCCGTGCAAACATCGCCAGATGGATTGATGGTTAGTCGGTCGTTTGACGATCGTGTCTGCCGGACCTGTTATTGACCTATTTTCAATTTATATCGTCTGCCACACGTTAAATGATGTTACGTCGACCGCTAGAATACTAGTTTTCCAGTTAACTTCATGTATAAAGTTGTTTTTATTGATACACCAATTGTTAGATATTCGTAAGTTGTCGCTTGCAAACGTAAATGAAGTGGGTGTAGTAGTTAGAAGCGATGGACGAAAATCGATTAGTCGACTATGATTGTCGATTATGAGATTGACCACTGGCGATTAAAATAAAAATATTTCAGTCACAATTTGCGAGAATGAAGATTTATGATAGCAATTTTTCTCAGCTCCAGAACGTAACGCTATTCTCCCTGGGAACAATTTCGTGTTTTACAAATCCAAATCCATTAGAGAAGTAAATAAAGAAAAAGAGAAAGTTTTTTTGATTTATTGAATAGGACTAAATTACTATAATATTGCAAAAATTTCTATCCTCAGAATTTGAAATTTTGATCTGATTGTTGTAGTACTGTTGTTGACCCTATTAGCTAAGACCCAATTACTGAAGGTTCTCCCAGCCTTATAATATATCATATTCTCACATATCCCACTGCCTATGTCATTCTATAACATCATTGAGGTTTATTCTCACGATGTGGAAACAATTGGGTTCAGAGTCTGATTCCAAAGACCGTTGAACAAGTGAACTCCGCTGACACTAAAAGCTTATGATTGATCATTAGGCAGCTTGTGGACTGTCGTTCAACTTTCTGGGAGGAGGGCCTAATCCTCAAAACTGCTTGTGAATTCTTCCGAACATACTGAATGAACTCTCTTGCTACTTTCCGACATAATTCGACATTGCAGTAATGAAATCACCTTGTATCAAAGAGTATTTAAAATCGACAGGAAATGTGCCAAAATGTCATTAAATTCCATGAATGAAAAGTCTAATATTTGTTTAGCTTTTCCATTTCGCTCACTCCATCATTTCTTTAATTTCCTTGTTCGTTATTCCTGGTGGTAATAATAATAATAATAATAATAATAATAATAATAATAATAATAATAATAATAATAACAACCTTGTATGTTACGAAGTCTCTTTATGGATTTTTATCCCCCTCAACACTTTTATGTTTTATCATTACCTTGAATTTTATTCATTATTTGACCAGTACTGATTCAAAACTCTCAATGCTGATTCCCTACAAGACTAGAAAATTCTCTGGATCTCGAGAAGTGGGAAGGTCTTGTAGCGATCGTTCGTTTAGTGCAGCAAGCCCCGTGAAACGTGAAGGATCAGCTATGCGAAACTTCACCGCACCGGCGCGCGGCGTCAGCTGCAACGGAGCGGCCAAGCGGGCTGGCTGCGACGGCGGAGGAAGGAGGGGGGGGATGGAATCCACAGGAAGTGGCCGGAATGCGCCTCCTGGAAACCTCCGCCGCCCTTTCCTCCCTCCCCGCCCCCTTCTTCCCCTATCCGCGGATTCCCGCTCAGCTGTTTGCTCGATGCGTGCGGAGCCTTCCCGGAGTAGCCCGTGACTCATTCCAATATTCCGATGGGCGTTATCGCTGTTTCCCGTTACGCGTGACTGACTGATCAAACTACCTCAACGTTGATGGTTGAGCAAGTGATGCACTCGACGTATACTTGCTTGTATTTTAATTGTGTCGAGAACTGGAATAAAAGCAGGCTCCACCGGTGATGCATATCGAGATCGGCGGATTATTGTTAAGTTTCCATGATGGCAGATTTATATAAAACAATTACAAAGCAATGTTCACGTTTTCACTTGTTTCTTTCTATATCACTTGCTGTTTAATTTGTGTTACTAAAGATGAAAATGTGATTGTCCTCAATTATTTGAAAGAGGAAAATGGAAATGTATCAGCAATAATTTTGATCCCACTTACATTTTCATTACATTTCTAAATTCACATGTCGTTGTGCTATAATACATCTTACAACTTTCGTTATTTCAAAATGGAATATGTAGTGATTTATAAGAGGTGGAAAAAATTCTCCACTGCCTTCTCCTCAATTAGATGTGCAAATGTTTCTTGTGGCATTTTGCTAAAAAAACGCAACGTGTCTGTACTGCAGTTTCTTCACGATGTCTATTCTTCTGTGGTGTTCAGAAGGTCATGCTTAAAGTGAGTCAAAGCTCGGAAGATCGTTTTAAGTATTGCCTAATAAGAAAATACTTTTTTTATATATAAACGACGGAAAACAACTTTGTGAATTGAGGGAATTAGGATACCAATTATGACACCTCTGAATCGCTCAGTGATTGCGATTCAGATTCAATCAGCTCAGCGAATGCACTCGAGTTTAGGTCGACAGACTCTTAGCCCACCAGCTCAGAAATTATCTTAACTGACTTAATATACAAGTTCTTATTTAAACACATTTAAACACAAATGAACGTTTGATGTAGGCAATTTAATAATACGGAATGACAATACAGGTCGTTTCAGATGGTAAAAAACACCCAACGTGATCTTCATAATATTAGAAATAAATGTAGATTCTCGTAATATTGGCAATATATCCCTTCACCATTTTGACATAAGGAGCATTGATTCCTGATTGATTTTGTAATTTTTCGATTCATCTTTGTGCATTTGTAAGACTCGAAGGGCTGTTGTAGACTCATTCATGTTATTGTGACGGCCTGTTGGCAGTATAAGGTTTTTACGTCCTAAAACTGGGCGCGATCGTAAGGGCTGCAGGATCTGCTGTGCAGAAATAGTGTTTCTCAGTGTCAGTAAAATGCCACAAGCGAAATTCGTTCATCTAACTGAAGAGAATATGGTGATACTTTACGACCTGGAATGGCCCTTCCTGTATTATTGATATTGTTTATATAAAATGGTGAAGCCGAAAAAATGGAGTTCTAGAATCCACGACTGCCCTCGAGAATGATTGAGAATTAAAAATGACTTACTTCTTCCAAACTTTGTCATTTATGAATCACATGCTTATTTCGTCTCTTGAATACGTTTTTAGAAACGAAACATGAGAGAACCATTCATATCCGCTTGTTTTACTATCGAGTGTACATTTAAGTGCATCACAAAAGTATAAAAAGAGGCCAAGTATTGCCAATCACCAACATTTTTAACGTTCAATGACGATTCTACCCATCTTGTGTCTACTGATCAATTTTAATTCGTGCGAACGAAACGAACTGCTTCAATCTGCTGTGTTAGAGCCGCATCTGCTGAATGGAAATTGCACATTCCCGAAGCGTCGGGCGCGAGGCGCGAGACACGAGGCGCTATCCGGTCTGACCACTGTCCCGCGGCTCCAAGACGGCCCCGCGGCGCGGCATGGTCGCCGGCTCGAGCCCCGGCCAGACGGGTGGGGACCCCACGCTGCGCCGCTTGCGAAGGCCAGAGTGCCCCCCCTTTCCCCCTCCGGCCAGCCCTCTTCGGCTTTACATAACAGTACGCGAATCCGCAGCGGAAACGCAGGCTAAAGACATGCCGCCCGCATAGCTCTACACCGTTCACATAGTGGCTGTGTTTTCAATTTAACTAGTGTGTCTTTTTCGTTCGAAGTTTTCATCAGAAGAATATTTATTTTCAAAAAGGTTCGTCAAAAGAATGGTTTGAATTGAATAAAAGAAGAAAACAAGAAAAACAAAAGCTAGAGTGAAATATCCAAAGAGGAATGGAAATGGATGCATAGTTGCTGGAAGATTAGAAAATAGATCTTTTGCAATGATAAGGATCCAACTGACAAAATCAAATAAAAATTTGTTAGTGTGGTTAGATTCTATCTGACATCTGCCATAAGTAACAAATGCTCGTACTGCAATCTATGAATAAATAGCTACTGTAAAAAAATCACTGTACTGTAGGTGTAGAGATCACTGAATAAAGGAACTAAGGAAACATTGACATTCAATTTACTCCACACAACTGATATATTTAGTTGGCTGGAACCTTCCTATTCCAACCGAAACGTAACAACAGATGTTGAGGCACTGAATAAGAGAATTACCAATCAAGAAAGGGTCAGAAGTGAAAACAGGCTCAACAAAAATATGATTCACTGGGTTCCATAATTAAAATATTTCAAGAAAATCGTAATAAGGATCTGACTCGCTGAAAAGAGAACGTGATAGCACTATCGACCGCAAAATTATCTCTAAAGAATAAAAATTATTACGGAAGCAATAAAAAATGTGATAACAATGAGAGTAGAGTATAAGGTGAATACCATTAATGGTACCAATAAGGTAATTGCCATTTATACTTGTATATTTCATTCTCACAGATTTGTATTTAGATATTAGCTGTTCGGATTCTAGCCAGTAAATATGTAACAATCACACTTAACTTTCGTAGTCGCCTCTACTTCCCTTCTAAAGGAGAAATATTTCTCAGCACAATTTGTGTGAAATAATTTGTCTAAAAAAGAAGTGAAATAGTGTGTTTGTGGAATATGGTTCTTTAAATTCTATATTAATACCCGAGAATATTAGGTTATTGAATTTAATAGTAAATCTATTATGTATCCGCACATCCATAAATTGTGTATTATACTTTTATTCACGAAGCACGTGCAACCTATCGAGCGAGTGTTTAACTAATGTTAACGTGTCGGGAACAATATCAACAAGAATGCATTAAAAAAACTGAAGACGATTTTATTGTGATATTCTTATCTTCCATGTAGGAAATTGTCAGCATGTTGATTACGCAAATGCTTAGTATCTGTTGATACGCCACCCAAACAATTTCCAGAATGTGTTTATCAGAAACTTGATGAGATAGGAAGCAGATATATTTAATCATACGCGCGCAAAACACACACACAAACACACAGGAATTTTCGAAGCTCTTTACACAAAAATTCTGACTGCAATTTCATTGATAGAAAAAAGAGGGCAAATGTTTATGAAAATGTATTTTGGAGTAATTGCAGCAGAATACTATTAACTAAATTTGCGAGAATAAACGTTTTCTGGGAATTAGTAACTGTAAGCAGTTTGATTCCTTTATTATTAATGCTAATAAGTTTTACTCTCAACTTTTTGAGATTTTCTTTTTTGTTTCGTCTACTCCTTCATTTTCACAAATTTAAACTCGGTAGTCATATTTCTCGTAAATTTTCATGATAAATCTTTCATTCAACAATTATTGTACTTGTTTCGTCTTATGGGAATTGAATTTTAAATCACTTTATGTCATCGAAAAATACACTTAATGCACTACAATTTCCTTCTTGTGCAAGTAGGAACATATCTAAAAATTTGCATGACCGTGGTGTGATATCATCAACGTAATCTATGTTCTTGTTGGTTTTGTGCGTCACTTCCAGTAAAGAGATCCGCGAAACTTCCGGGATGTTTGTGTAAAGTCCGTTGCCTTTGAGATAGAAAAGACACAGATTGATCTACATTCTGAACTCGCAGGGATTCGGAGATTTACTATAACATCTATTAAGGATGGCAATCTGTCAATCACACATGTACTCTATGCAAATACTATGTTCTACTACAAGTCTCTTTATTTTTTAAAAACAAACTAATTTTAAATAATGATTGATAACTTCTTTCTTAAATAATGATGTAATAATACGTATTAGTATCAATGAAATACCCGTAAAAACATACTTTTACTTGTATTTAACTGCTTTAACATTTTAATAAAGAGAATTGTCGAGATACAAAGGCAAAAATATGCATCGTATCAGTAATAAATATTTACCACGTAACAAAACTTTATTATATAAATGTATGCTTGTATAAAACTTTATAATGTAAATGTAGGCACGCTTGCATACATATTTAGAAATTTAAAAAAATTAAAACTGCCTAGCATTCTGGAGGCGATTTTATTTCTCTGTATCAAGTAAAACTATTTTGTCTCTCGGTGAGTGAAAAAGAATTGGCATTCGAGCCGGCACGTGGTACGTATAACTTCTCACCTAGCAAATAATTTAAAGAAACGTTTATTTTTAAAAAAAACTTCTGGATTCGCGATTGCGCGGTATGGATAGTCGGGACGCATGCGTGGCGGCAGCAGGGGGGGTGAGCGCCGGGCTGTCTGGCAGTGGCCGAATGACACAGAGGACATCCACTGCCAGTCCACGCGCTTCGATTCGCCAAACGCCGCACCTCAGTACGGACCCCAGGCCGAACTCGTCAGCGGGAAACCCGAAACGGCCTTACCACCGTCTCCATAGAACCTTCTGAAGTTACTGTCTCTCCATCCAGAAAACATGCTGGAGTCGAATTTTTCGGATTCTTTTGAAATAATTTAAATTTAAATGTGTAAATTGCGCGTACATAATACATTTAAAACATAATATTATGGTCGCACCAAAAACAATTAACTTTATTCCAACTCGAAAGAACTTCAGCATTGGCATTACTGGGAGGGTGGTGTGTTCCCATTATGGCCGTGTAAACAATATATGTATAATTCGTGCTTTTTTCCCTTTAACTTCAATATTAAATAATTTTTTGGGGGGTAATGTTCGATGAAGTCGGTAAAAAATCGTTTCTACAGATAACTTCATGGCTGCAGTTGTATTCTCAGAGAAAAGGTTGTTGTACTCTTGGAGAATTCTTAGAGAAAACACTGTCGGCAACAGGAATAATATACAAGTGTATAAGAATAAATATACGGTTTTGAGAATATAGGGAGGTCGAAGAGATTAAATTTTTCCTGTGAAGATATGTAAAATTTCATGCAACGAAATTACACATTTTACATTTGCCTCTGGTTGTTTGGCAACTCTTCGCTTACTGGTATTCGGCAGGTCCCGTTTGACCTTTCTCGACATTCGTGTACCCGCCGAACAAAAGTGTACGAGGTGTTGCCTATCAATCAGGGGGAAATGTCGCACATGTAGCTTCGGTTATGAAATTTCCCACAAGAAGTTCTGTAGGAGAAAAGTCATCATCTTCGCTTCCTGTACATGTCCAAGAAGTTCATAACATTTATTCTTACGCTTTCTGAGTATGATTTACCCTCCATTACGCCGCAAATTCTTGTGTGGGGATGGTCGTTATGATTCTTCCGTTTCAATTTCAGAATATATTATTTTCTTTAAATTCATATGAAATCTTTTTGGGAATAGGGACGTTTTTAACGTCGAACCGTTACAGAAATCGACATTACATTCTATCTTCTGTGCATGCGCAGTTAGTTTCCTATCACTTTTAGGCATCCGCGCATGTGTAGAAGATCCAGATTGCAGTCGATTGCTGGTATACTATGCACACCTATATGCTATACCACCACACCACAACACACTACTTTTGTGCATTTGTGAATGCGCAGAAAGTGATTGCAGTTGACTGCAATACGCTATGTCGTGCAAAACTTCCCTACTGATTTTTTTAAATTGATTCCGTTTTTATACGAATTAAATGTCAGTGCGTGTGGAAAGTGGCTTAGTTAGGGGGAGGTACGAAGGGGAGGCTGTCCGCGCCCTGGGTGACACCACTTTAGGGGTGACACCAATTAGAGAATTATACTTACAATATACCAAATATATTGCTGGCCCGGATAGCCGAGATCGCTGAGGCAGTAGTGCCGTGGCAATCTCGGACGGAAAGATCGCGGATTCGAGTCCCGCCTCAGGCATGATTCATCTCATACTTCATTCCCCCAGGGCTAGCAACCCTGGGGTGTACTAATGGTTTCGGCATAAAAGAGCTGATTCCCACCAAAAAGGTCACGTGCACTTGCTCCCGGAAGAATACGACTGGGCCTCGGTGGATACAAGTGGCGCGTTCGCGTGACCCTAGGATGGCCTATTCGCAACCACTATACAGCCCACTCCGGTTGTAGTGAACTCGGATATAGTGAACTTAAGTCACTGGTCCCGTTTCACTTACGTCACAAATAAGCATTAGGTGATTCGGTTATATGAACCCGAACCTCGGCAATAGTGAACATAGGAAATAAGTCCTGAAAATTAATTGGATCTCGTACGTTATTAGGCCAATAAAAGGGTCTTCGGAGAGTGGGATGGTTTTTCAACAGTGCAACAAGCATTGAAAAGTATCAAGACTGCATTACGATACTTAGAGACAGAAAACACGTCAGAATGAATAATGGAGAGTGCACGAACTCTGGAGAAAAAACTATCTAGAGAAATTACTAATTAAAAAATATACGAAGCAAACAATAGAAAATAATTCCCTTTTAAGGGCAAATAAATATATTAAAATTTTGAGTTAATGAATTTTGCTGTCCCTCTATTAATAAAATAAATCATTGTGGAGAAATTCTACTTAATTTTGACATCATCGGATTTAGTGAACCTCTGATATTGAAAACTTGATAGTCCCCCGAAGTTCACTATAACCGGAGTCGACTGTGTGTATGTATGTATGTGTGTGTGTGTATATATATATATACATATATGTATATATATATATATATATATATATATATATATATATATATATTGTGTGTGTAAACTATTCAATAATAGATATTTTTATATTTAATTTATGCTAGGGTTGATACCATTCGTTTTGCCCCAACTGCGCCACAGCGTGTGGTATTTCTTGGGCCGGCGCGTCGCCAGAGCGTGCGCAACGTGCTTCGCCTTGCGCATGCGCGGGCGCGGGCGGGGAGGGGGGGCGGGTCGAGGAAGAGGCAGGCGCTTTCCGGTTTTATCGCTGTGGGCTTATCGCGGCGCCCGAGGCGGCGGCAGCGGCGGCGCTGGCCTCTGGGTCACTGGGCGCGCCGCGCTACTTTCGCACACAATAGCGCCAAGGTGCTCGGGGCGAGCGACGCCCCGCGCAGCTGTGCGTCCCGCTTGCCGCCGCCCCGGGGCACCGGACTTCTGGCGCGCCCCCAATCGCTCGCCGCCGCACTTCCTATTGCACGCGCAATTGGAGCGAGCGCGATGCCTTTGCGACAACACACGAATTCACTCACGTGTTGTTATGCGTAACAAACGAATATGTAAACTTGGGTTTTCGTAACGTGGCGGATGACCTAAGGTCATTTGTACACCTCCCGCCTTATAAAATGAATCTTTTTAATTAATTCTCGAACGTCTTTCTCAACGGGGCTCATGGCCTCAGACATGTGCTTATCACTGTTATAAAGATTCTCTTTTTTCGTTATAAAGATTCTCTTTTTTCGCTGTTATAAAGAATTTCTTTTACATACTGTTACCTTCAAATCCACGGCGACCAGTCCAATTTTGAAAAATGTTATTCTTCCATTCCTCGCCTTTTATTTTATCACACCTCTATTATCGTCGCAATTTTCAAACCTGAGAAAAAGTGTTTAATGTGTGACTTTAGAAGTGTTAAATAATTTTCATTTTGTCGTTTTTGCTTATTTTGACTTCTGGAGACTATTTTAAACATTTAGAATAATTCTGCCTGATCTTGCTCTGCCCAGTCCATCCCTTTTTTAGCCAAGCACCAGGGAGAGAATGAATGTATCAGGTAATATCAGGAGTGCTTTTGGAAATTGTCGATAAATCCCCGACTTGCGAAGCGAGGAGGGGATCTATCTGAGAATTTCGAAAGCACGAGTGGTGTTTAATATTAATTATTTAATTCGACGAATGAAATTACGTCCAACAAGGTTCCAAAATGCATCAAATATTGAAAATAACTGAAATCTGTATTAAAATCAAAGAGGTTAGGTTATAGTACACAGGCGGTTTATTGGACATGGACTTAGCGATCGATGAATACCGCTCCTGAGATAGATGAGTCACAATTTATGATTGGCCCGGGAAAAGGGGCCGTAGAAAAAGCGGTGAGCTTTTTGAGATACACCACCCTCATTGGGGCATTTTGTATGTGTAGTAAAACACTATTGGTGCTAATTTCACGAGTGGAATAGCCATAGTAATTCTGAAGAAAAATGAGACTCAATAGAGTCTAACAATTCCTTACTTGCCTTGATCTTCCACGTGATAATACATTTTCGATTAATCATTCAACCATGCAACAACTTATGTCATAAACTTCTGATAGTGCAGCAAAATTTTAACATTTAACTCTGTTGTAATGATCACAAAATATTTTATGTAACGAAGATAGAGGGCAGGTTTGAATCCCAATAAAAGCATTGGCGATTCTTCAGGTTTTTATGGTCTGAAGCAGAGTCTCAAACCACAACTTATTACGTTTTGTGCCGTATTTTCAGAACCATCAATTTACCATTCATTTTAATCGACCTACAAATTACTACAATTCATTCTTCTTCATTCTTGTTTGCTTCGTTGAAAATCTTGCCAATCTTAATTTTGCAGAAATTCTCTCGTTTTTCGTAGTAATTGTGGTCGTGCCTTATTAAGGCTTTCCATGTTGAATTCATTCATAACTTATTTTTGAATAGGAATTCTTTGATTGTCCGTCGGAATTTATGTGTGCTCTTCTGCTGTGTGGCCTTACTAGGTGAATGAGATTCAATAACTCTTCATTTGGAGAAACATTTCATTTAGTTTAATTGCAGGGGGTTACAAGAAGCTTCTGAGTGCTATTTACCCCTGCTGCTCAAGTATGTCTACTTTATTCTTGTCATTAGGGTGTCAGTTCTTTCAATCAACAATAATTCACATCATTGTAGTCAGTTACAATCTGTTTCCCAAGCTACTTTCGGGCAGTTTTCCGAACGAATTTTCGTTCCAACTAAATATCTTGTAATCTTGTGCTGGAGGGAAAAGGAGGAAAGTCACTGTTTGGTGGTAGGAGGAGTGTCTCGGAGCGTGTACGTCGATTAAAACATTAAGTCCGTTGACACTTGGTCAGCTGTGACGCTGTCATCCAATCGCGAGCTTGAACGTCACCATAATGACGTCAGTATAGTGACGTTAAAGCTCCGGATGACAACGGAGTGGCATGATTGAATTGGATGACAGCGTCACAGCTGATCAAGTACCAAAGGACTTAATGTTGTAATGGAAGTGAAGTGCAGTCTAAACGCCGCCGCCACATCAACACCTCGGTCACCGCAACCGCCGCAGAGGGCCGTGCCAAAGCTCCATCGCCAGCGCGCGTGACCGCTTGTGACCGCTCGTGACCGCTCGCGCGTGCGCCCGCAGCGCAGAGGCAGAGGCCATGTCGACGGCCGCGGGGCTGAAGCTGGACCCGGCCGACCCGGCCGTGCGCCGCCTGGTGTACAACGCGTACCGCGGGCTGCTGTGCGGCTACAACGACAAGGCGAACGGGCTGCTGGCCGCGCTACCCCCTGGCCGCGTGCGCGAGGATGAGGGCATCGCCGGCCGGCTGGAGAGCATGATGTGAGTAGCCGACCACGCCCCCTGCCCTGCTCACCACCGTTTCCAAGCGGACGGGTGAAGGACCGCCTGCGATCATTCCTTCCTCTTCCTTAACCCCGTCCTCACCCCTTATTTACATACACTTACACATAGATGTACTGCAGTACCACACTGGGAAATCGCTCGGTAACTCCTTATACTCCGATTGGCTCCAGAATACTACTTCAAGATCACGAGATGGACTAAGAGGGGGGCACTGTCATCCAATCGGGAGCTTCGTTATAACTTAAATATTTGGAGCTCCTGATTGGATGTCAAGGTCTCCCTCTTCTTCCAGCTTGTGGCATTGAAGTACCACTGTGTTTGAATCGGAGTAATAGGCCAAATGACCCGGCTGGGGCGGTGCCCCGCTGGGGGGAATTACCTGGAGGGGCCATTCCTGCTCAACGTGCTTCCGACGTGTAGGTCGGCGCCCTGATTACGCCATCCAGTGGGAGAGTGACGCCCACACCTCCTAGCATAAGAGCATTTACTACAAATTCTGGACTAATGTGGACTAATGGACTACCACTGTACGCGCCTGGAATCACCAATCAATTCCTCCGTCCAAACCAATCAGGACCTCCGTCCCCACTAGTCCCTCCATCCCTCTTTGCCCTCTCCCCAATTCCCGCGTGAGTCCCCTCCCCCGTCCAGAGTACGTCAGCGAGCACCCGCATCAGTAATGGGAGCTAGGGATAATCATCCACACAATAACAATTATAATATTTATTACGTGCCCAAAATTAACTTTCAGGAAAACAATTTCCCATCTTCAGTGGGTCTCTAACAAAAAAAGAAAAATTGAGAAATTACCGTAAACAAAAAGTATGAAATAAAAAATATAAAATGTACTTTAAAATGGACTGTGGAATCTTCTAATTCTGATTTTCTATCCCGAATGTACATTTCATAATAAACAGTCCATTTTAAATATTTTTATGACTAACACCTTCTTCTCTTCCAGTCCCCCCCACCCTCACTCCTCCTGAGTGGGCTTTCATTCCCCTCCATTCTACAAGATGGCGGCCACCTTAGCAGTTCATCTCTTTATTTTATATGTATCTTGTTTTGACGAAAAGGTTTAGATGTGATCCATGTTGCTTGGGCAGTATTTCATATTTTTTGTTTATATTAATCTATCGATTTTTCCTTCTTTTGTTAGAAACCCACTGAAAATTGTAAATTATTTTTCCGTAAGTTAACTTTGGGTATGTAATAAATATTTTAATTGTTATTGTTGTGGATAATTATCCCTATCTCTCATTTTGGATTACCACAAGCTATCTGCTACCACCATGGAATTTGCCCGCATCAACCAATACACGCGCATTTAACACAGGAGCGTGATAGCGAAAAAAATGTTTGAAATTGTTCTTGGTGGGAATGTGTTACTACAAAATTGAACCACTTGTCCATACTAACAGTACAGATTGCTGGCGTTTCCTTCTTTTTCGAGAGTTATTCGGAGTTTTCTAGTGATATATGGCCTTCAGCAGATCACTTTACCACACTACGGTACCTTTAAATCACTAAGAGTGATCATTAAGGTCTTGGATATACCACAGTAGTTAATAAACTGAGGACTAGGAATACTGTGAGAACGGTTATAAAGATCACTATGAAACAGTACCATACAATAGCGTACAAGTAACAGATGCAATAGAAGGACTTCAAATCTCTGAAGAAAGCAATAAAGGAATCGAAATGTCAGCAATCTTTATCTTGAGTAACGACCACATATTGAGAACAATTTCAAACATTATTTGTCATTTAAAAATATCAGAAAGAGAAAAATGTATAAGGATATCATTTTTTTTAATTTGGTAGCTATTGAATTGAATGATCTGGGAAAACCCTGGCATTTTCAGATTAGAAGTGAGTATTAATACTTCAGCAGCTCTTTACACGTTTTGCCAACTTCATAACAGACACATGATGTAAACTTGTCGCCTGTCAATTTACATCTGCAAGCCAGTTTTCTCTAATTCACGTAACTGATTTCCAAGTTCCATTTCGACATCACTGCAATCGGGCAGCCTTGATTACGGACGGCTGTGACAAAGAGCATAATACTGCCGAAGCATTTAATTAAATGGGTAATAAAACGTCTCGATAGCCTTCTTGCAAAACTGAATTTACTGCGTAAGAAGCGAGGTGACCGGTGTCATGGAAAAATCTCTGATAGTCCATAAACGAGGCACCGGCCTTGCATACGCCTGCAATTAAACGCAGAAGGCTGCAAAACACTGGCGGTAGAGGACACAAGAATGGCGGCCCATGCCCTGAAGGTTGGTGGTTCGCGAAATAAAAACAATGAGCTAGGACTCGTCCAGACGTCACCTCCTGTAAAACACGGTACCATATCGCCATTGACTTCTCAAGGTGCCGTTTTATTGGCGATGTGTGGTCTGGCCGCAATCCATTATTATTATGTCGTGAACCAAACGCGTTGATGTGACAATGCGAGTACACGAGGGCGGTTGGCGCGAGGCGGCGCTACGTGTGAAGGGCGCCCCTTGCGGCCACTTACGCAACGCCTCGCGGCGCCTCCGTGCTGACGCCGCCACCGTCGTCGTCGTCGTCGTCGTCGTAGCCGCTGCCGCCGCCGCCGCCGCCTTCGGCGAAACCCGACCGCCCGCGCCGGAACCGCCTCGGCGCCCGTGGGATCCGACGCAGGGTTCCCACCACACCTGGTTTTAGTGCCTTACCTCGACCACTTTTAATGGCTTAGGTAGCTCAGGGCATCCACTGATGTCACTGCCGTGCCCCCGACCGGGAGGTGTTAGGGTTCGAGTCCCGACGGTGGCAGGATTTTCGACACTAGCTTGTCAGCTAGGTCGAATTTAGCCTCGGGAGAAGAATTCTAGGGCCAAGTGCTCTGATTAGTAGTTTTCAGTGGTTTCTCCGTTCAACACGAGGCGAATACCTGAGCAGTAACTTAACGAACGAGCCACGAACCATGCGCGAACTTTCCTTCCCATTCCTTGTCCTATCTTCACCCCTTACTTACACTTACATTTACAAGCACTACACTATCACACATTTCGGAATGCCGGTCGGGAGCTTAGTACTTGTGCCGGATGAGGAGGGTGCCATGCCTGCAGATACCTGGTTGGGGAAAACCCCTGCAAGCCGACGTGCAGTATCTCACCATCTAGCGGAGGCCTGATCACCGCCACCTCTCGCGATAAAAATACATGCACAACACTTACGGGTCTAATGGTCTTAGCAGTTAACGCGCACAGAAGCACTAATCAGCCAATTAATCGATAAATCAATAAAACATAAAAACAGTCGCGTCCAGGGTTTTCTCAGAAGGCGTTGCAAAGGTGTCTTTCACTATTGCTCGAGCAGTGCCTCAGTGTTCAGGCCTGTAAAATAGAGTATGGATGATTAACAGCACCATGAGGAAAGTGTGTCGGTTGCATTTTCCGTATAATTTCCTAGCCACAAACGCCCGTGGTAAGCGCAGAATAGAAACAACATGTTTTTGTAATTTAAAAGTTGCCTCTTCATTACAAAGAAGCAAAATACTCTAAAGGAACACATTCATATCAATGACATTACGTGGGAATGTGAATATACGCTTTGGATGGCGATTTAAATTGGTCCTTGAAACTGAAAAATATTGTCAACATTGAGACTATAACAGTGCTAGATGAAATGATTCATTAATTTGCAATAAGTAAATAAATAAACATTAGGTTAATGTAGATTTTTCTTGCTAAACGAAGTTTCAATTCTTCATTCAATTTCCTACTCTCAAGGGACGGCGCCGTAACACAGCACTTAAGTTATCACCTCCGAAGAGACAGCGACAATCTACAGCCTTCACTGTGGTAATTGGAGCCGCGGCAAGAACGCTGGCATCCGTCAACCCGATGACATATTGCGTCGAGTAAAAACATGATTTTTCTTCGTCATGAATTAGGTTTATAACTCTTGATTATTACTCGAGATAATTTTATAGTTCAATTAAAATTATTTAAGAGGAACTTTTTAGCATCGGAACTATTCTTCATAATTCCCGAGGACGTTTTCTTCTTTTTTAATTGAAGAAAGAAAGTTAATTAGTTTTCCTTCTCGAGGTTTAAATTTATTGATTTCGAATGTGATGAGATTGCATTTCATACCTAAATAATAGAAAAAAGTGTAGATATATTGGTACATTGGTGACATGTTGGCAATACGAGGCCTAAATCTTTTTTTTTTAATATTCTGAACTCATGAATTTCAGTAAAAATTGACCAAAAATCCTTGATACTAGGACATACAAAATAGTGCGGAGCAGAAGGGATTGGGAATTTTTCCACGGTCGTGGAGGTCATGGGATGTCGATAGTCCCAAACCCCATTGGTCAATGATGTAAAAACAGTAAAGAAGCTCACAAATTTAAGATTACTAGGTGCAAAGCATAAAAATGTATTCTTCCCATTTCTGTGTTTTTATTTCTCAATGTTAAGATACTTTCGTGAGTTCAACAAAATAATATTTCTCGCAACGAAGACGAGCAAATTAGATATGCAAGCTAAATTACATCAATCCGCCATCTTTCGCGATGGTGTTTTATTAATAGGTGGGATAAATATCTTGAGAGAAATATCTAGTATTCATTTATTTTTTATTTTGTAGTTTTTATGTTGATTCATTTATTATCAAGTACTTCAAAAAAAGCCAAGAGAAGCACTCTATTCAAATGAATCAGAATTAAAGTATGGTAATATTTTCGTTAGAGCTAAAAGGTAAACTTGCAGGAAGCTAATTTATAATATCCTTGAGGCCACGTTCGTGCCCAACGACTACTATCACTGGCGAGGGCGGTGCGGGGGCGGGGGCGAGTCAAGAGGCTGATAGTGGCCCTCGTTACGTCAGAACGATTGCCAGGTGAGGCGTTCCCATGTCACTAATGTTTCCTCGCTTGGTCATTAGCAATTTTTATAATGCTGAAACGTGTGTAAGTCTCTTATCTTGACTTCCACTCAAAACTTACGACATTTCACTCAGGGCTGTAAACGGAAAATACATATTTCATTCTTTCATGTCCTATAATGTACATCTCTACGGTTAACAACTGAAGTAATAGGAGACATCCACATGTAAAATTCCAACTTTCTCGAATATTACGTCCGTGTGTAATTGGGGAGAATGTCTGGACCACTGCCTCGTCTGGCAATCACCTGACTTTGAGGATGGTATGAAGAAAAAATCGCACGCGGTTCCTAGACTTTGTTTAAGTTCTCGGACATCCGCTTAGAATAGATCCGAGAATCGACCAATCAGAACAGTTACCCTTTAGAAATCCCCAACCAGGAAGTGGCTTCATAGCTAGCATCGAAAATGCGCACACTGTTAAGTCTCGAATATAGCACCTCTCCGCCTCCGAAACTTCAGTTTCCAAATCGGAAAACTCACTCTCACGCACTCAGTAATCTGGTCATCCACTCGAGCCCGACCTCCGAGAAGCCAAGCCATTCGTAGTTGGGATGCGACATCGATGTCTATGTTTTAAAACCATCGATGTTCGTCTAAAATAATTGTATTTAACATCCATTTTTTAAGTCGATGTTTTTTAATATCGATGCTGTGTATTCGATGCTTTTATATGGTTTATTAAATGAAAAAAAAGTACCATCACATTAAAATTCTATAATAATTTTCAGTTCAAATTGAATGTTCTCCAGATCAAAGTGACCAAAGCTGAAAATAAATACAATGACTTGTATTTCATTTGAATGATCGAATCATTTGTCAAGTACATTATTTTCAATTATTGAATTAGATAATCAGTTTTCTTAATTGTCCTGACAATTTTTTGACTTAGTTTTCTCAGTTAAATCTCAATTAAAAATGGTTAAACGAAACCACTTCGAAAATAAATCCCCACACATGAACTTCAATGGATATTAAACCAGTTTTAAAAAACATGGATGTTTAATAAAATGGATGGTTTGGGGACGACATTTTATAGTCATCGATGTTTTAATTTTTGAGCACGGCCGTTTCTAAACATCAAATGATTGGTTGTGGATGTCGCATACCTAATTCGTCGTCACGGCGCGGCGGCCTCGTTGACGCGCGCGCGCTGGGAAGGGGGCGGGGTCGGCGGCCGGCGCAGCGCCCGCGCGCAAATGGGGCGGAAAGCGCTCGCGCAGAGGGCACGCCGGGTCGGCGGCCGGGCGGGCGCGAGCCATCGCCAGCCATCACGGCCCATCGCCTCCGCGGCGCGTATAAATACATCTTCGAAAATACCCGCTTCGCGACCTCTCGCCCCGCCCGCTCGCGCCCCCGCCGCCTCATTAAGGCATATTTTCCGCGCGCATAAATCTGTCACCGGCGCCCGGAGCGCCGGCGCTCCATGACGTCAAGAGCGCCGCGACCCGCAGCTGCCGCCGCCGTCGTCGTCCCCGCGGACGCCCCCTCCCCTCCCCGCCCTCCCCCCACCTCGTTCCGATCGCATCCGCGCGACCCTGCGCGTCGCCCCAGGCCTTCGGGGCACGCCTCGCATGCACTGCAGTCAGAGACATACCAAGTACAAAGTATGTGACGGGTCGAAGTTTCAGACTGATTGATTGATTGATTAATTGGTGATTTCGAGAGCGTCAACTGCCCGCCCCTCTCCTCCCCATCCTTAGTCTCGTAAGTACAGTGCATTTGTCGTCGTGGGAGGTGGCGGTGATATTTGCCCGCTGGCTGGGGAGATCAGGTGCCGACCTACGTCGGCTTATGAGGATTGTCCTCGACCAGGAATCTCCCTCCTGTCGCATGTTCTTGTCCCACCCGGAACAAGCTCTAGGCTTCCGACTGGTCGTCCGAGAAGAGCGATAGTGTAGGGTATCTAACTGTGTGTGTAGGTAAGGGATGTGGAAGAGAAGATCGCGACTGGTCCATGGACCGTTTGTTAGGGTGCTACTCCGGCATTCACCAGATGTTGATCGGAGAAACCACGGAAAACTACCGATGAGAGCAGCCGGCCGCTAGAATTCTCCTCCAGACAGTGACTGAATTCGACCTAGCTGACAAGCTAGTGTCGAAAATCCTGCCGCCGTCAGGACTCAAACCTAGGATCTCCCGGTCAGAGGCGCTGCAGTGACATCAGACAGCGGCTGAATTCGACCTATCGAGTGTCGAAAATCCACCCAATGTCGGGACTCGAACTCTAGGACCTCCCGTTCAGATGCATTGCGGTGACATTAATTGATGCCCTGAGCGACCTTTGCAGGTACGATGTTTGAGAGGAGACGTCAAGATCGTTGATAAGACTTATTCCGCAAATAGGCACGAAATTCATAAGTAAAAAGAGAGAGTAACAAAAAACATCCACAAAATCTGTTACAATATTTAAAATTTAAAAAATTGAAAATATAAACACAATTGCACCGAATTCTTGTCCGTTGCTCGTTTCACATTCCGCTTCGCCCCACTATTTCTCTTCACTTGCTAATACTATTTAATCTCACATATCCAAGTCCAATACTATATGCTATGCTCTTCAGAGCTCTACATACTACATGTATACTTATTTACAAACTTTTCTCTGGCGATAAATTATGGATGTAAGTACTCACAGTAAATACAGACTAATTATCATTTGCTATGTAACAAGTATTGGATTTCACTTATTTCTAAGTAGTTGTTTCAATACTGTCGAAAGAAAGCTATTCCAACTATTATTATTTGATTGTTTCGGTTATTAATTAATTAAAAACCTAGATATCCTGGCTTTGGACTAAGGTATTCATAATGGCTTCATTACCACATAATAAATTCATCATTTTAAAATTCTAAATTTAACAAATTTATTATTGGAAATCATACATAGTACATAGAAGTTAAGTTTTTCGAAAGAATCATTATTTTAACTCTACCAAAATCTAGTAGAATTTTAATGGAGCTCTATTTAAGATAGCCTTTCACAAATTCTCCTTTTGTGTCCACAATTTGAAGTGACATGTAAAGGGAAAAGTTTATTAATAAACCAATTTATACATTAGTCACACGCTTGGTTATTTCTCCTTTACAAGAATTGAAAGACACAGAAATATTTTAAAAACGACCCAAAGGCAAAGTGATGCAAAGTACAGTACGCCAGGAAAGTCTCCCGCGCCGAACCGAATCAAGGTCTCCTATTGAAAATTGCATTTATGTTGGTAGCAACCACATCACTGGCAAACAAGTGAAGGGGATATTACTTCCACTATCTATTATGATTGTGGTGAGTATGCAATAGACTTTTTCCTTTGTTACAAGCTGCAGCTCGTTCTACCAACATAATTTATGCTGTGAAAACTTTCACTAGCAAGGTGCCAATGCGGAGAGAGTTTCCTGGCGCGCTATACTAGCCATTGCGAAGGCTAGAGAACTATATCCTTTCCCTATATCCGAAACGTAGATTTGGTTGGTTGGTTAGTGATTCCGTTCGCGTCAACAGCGTAGGTCATTATTCCCGTAAGAGTAGTGCATGTTTTTTCCTTGGGAGATGTCGGTGATCTTCCCCTGCTGGATGCCGACCTACCGTCGGCTAGTGGGGTTTCCCCCTAACCAGGACTCTCCCACCAGCAGGGCACCGCCCCAGCCGGGACAAGCCTTAAGCTCCCGACCGATCTCCCGGAATATGTGGTAGTGTAGTGCATGTTAGTGTAAGTGTGTGTGTGTGTGTGTGTGTGTGTGTGTGTGTGTGTAAGGGGATAGGATAGGACAAGAAAGAGGAAGGACAGATCGCGCGCGGTCCGTGGCCCGTTTGGTAGGGTACTGCTCCGGCATTCGCCTGGTGTTAATCGGAGAAACTACGGAAAACTACCGATCAGAGCAGCCGCCCGCTAGAATTCTCCCCCAGACAGCGACTGAATTCGACCTAGCTGAAAAGCTAGTGTCGAAAATCCTGCCGCCATCAGGACTCGAACCTAGGACCTCCCGGCCAGGGCGCTGCAGTGACATCAGTTGATGCACTGAGCTACAAATCTATCGCTAGCTACCGCCGCGAGCTGCCGCTCCCGGTGAGACGTAGATCCCGTCTCTATTGGACTTGACTCTCGTCAAGCGCTCAGACACGGAAGACATCCCTGCTGCCTATTAGTTGTGTGTTTTCCTTACAGTTGACCCATTTCTTTTAACGACCGTCTGCTTGTCTGCGTCTCCGTGCCTTTGAGCCGCGCAGAGTGGAGTGTAAAATCACGTCTTTCATGTGTCCGATAGAACAGTCATTGCCTTAACGATTTACCCAGACACAAGATAAGTCTACAGATGGAAGCGTTCTGATTCATTAGCTCAGAAAACCAGCTAATTTGTTCGTGTTCTTCCAGAGATGCAAAAGTTTTACGAAAACGTAGCTGTAGAGTTTATGATTCGAGGTCTTGAAGCGTTCAAATTGTGTCATTCAAATTGTAAGAGATTTTTTTACATGACTCGATTTTGCAATAAATAATTTTCTATGACGGTAAATTGCATTGATTTTGTTGGAACTATTGATCTTCCCTATATCAAACTTCAAAGTGAATGTATCTCTAAAGTGCAATGAGGCACAGCAAAAATGTCTTAAATATCACTTCATTTTCTACGGCTTGACATTTATGTACCATTGTTTTTTGTATAAATTAAACGTACTTAAAACAATTATGTTCAGTGAAGTGAACTTTTAGAATCTCTAAAAAGTCATTCGTTTTTAAATTGTCTAATTAACAAAATGGATGCTTGCAAAATGGATGCCAATCACATGGATGCTTTTCTTTATTCGCACCTTTACTAATAGTGATATCCATAACAATTATGTGCATCAAAAGGGAGAACGCAGCCATTGGTGGCTGAAGCAGTTAAAATACACCATAATTGAGTACATGATAATAGGAATTCTGAAGATTCCCTACTGTTTTTCCTCAGAATGGAATTTCTAAAAATCTGCACTTTCTCTTGCAGCATTTTAAAACTTTCTCTATTTTGCGTAAACGAGAGAGTCAAACTAGTTCTAACATTATTCTTCAGTAGAAAAGAACGATCGTTCAACATACTAGGCAGTGCTCGATTAAGTCGTTCCCACAAGCGGGCTCATGCACTGAAATTGATTTCATACTTTGTAGGGAACGGTCACCCAATTTACAACATACCGTCGTATACATCAACGTATTACACGAAACTGAACAGCGGGACGCGTACAACAGCAACGAGCGGAGTTTAGTTCTAATCTGATAGTACTATCTGTTGCCAAACGACAGTGCTCAAAATTAAAACATCGATGTTAATATGCACCGACCAAAATCCATCGATGTGTAGAAACATCGATATGAATCTGGTTTATTAATTTCTAACATTAAATTCGTGTGCAACAAAATTTAATTTGGCAGTGGCCCTGTACATTAATTTATAATTAAAATGTAAATGAAAACAAAGTCACAAACGCGTCTCCATGAGCAAAATACGAGAGAAAACGAAGATGTCAGGGTATCAGATTCATCTCGGGCGAGGAATATTCTGCTCGATGAAGGAAGTGCAAATCGCGTTCGTGTGGTTCGAACTCATCAACAGACAGTAATATTATCAGTTATTATTCCATATTTTAACTTTTACAGAATTGTTTATACAGCAATTTTTCATTCGCAAATAAAACATTGAAATGGTAAAAACATCGAGCTCAAAAAATCGATGTTCAGAAACATCGTCTTCAGTACATCGATGTTTGAAATCCGTCGTACACCTTCGTTAGGAGGGGAAGTAAAGGCGGCTGTCCAATGTCGAAGATTAAAAGCATGTAAATAAAAATATAAAAATAAAAAAACCTCTAAGCAAAATTAAAATCGCCAGTTTCGTCGCTCGAGTCATACCTCCTTTCTTTGCTAGACGGTGGAAGGAGCGTAGAGAAATTTGCGATTTCAGGCGAAAGAGCAGGCCTGGTGGCGTGTGCCTCGCCACGTACAAATTAGACATTAATTTAATGATTAAAAAATCGATATTTTTGTAGAAACATAGACGTTTTGAAAAGGTCGACATCGATATCGCCCGTGCCCATGCGCCGTCTGCGTCTGAGGAGAAGCGGTGCGCGATCGCGGAGGCCACCCCACGACCCGGGGGCGCGACGGGCCACAGGGCCGAGGCGCGGTATGTAGGCTGCGGCCAGGCACGCGCGCGTATTTTTACGAAGGGAATCGCGCGCCCGAGGGCTTGCCTCCTCTCCTCTCCGCCTCCGCCGCCTCTGCAATTTAGGCGCATTCCGGCCTCGTTTACGCAGCGAATTCGCGACGTCGCACTCGGCAATTAGGTAACCGTTGGCGGGCGGCCGGTCACGTGCCTCTCGCCGTTGCCTCAACTGCTGCCCCTCGCGATCCAGCCCCTTCCCCGCTTCCATTACGTTTTGCCCTTCTTCGCCCTGTGCCTCCCCGTCCGGACCCGCCCCATTCCACCTCATCCCGCTCCAACCCACTCCATCCCGCCTCATCCCGCCCCTTCCCGCTCCAACCCACTCCAACCTACTCCAACCCACTCCATCCCGCTCCATCCCGCTCCAACCCACTCCATTCCCGTAACCACAACCTGCCTCTCACGTCCCTCCTCGTCCGGACCCGACACGTAGCGACCCGCCCCATCCTGCCCCATCCTACCCCATCTCGCTACAACCCACTACATCCCGCTCCATTCCGCTCCGACTCTCCAACCAGCTCCAACCCATTCCAACTCACTCCAACCCGCACCAACCCACCCCAACTCATTCCAATCCGCATCAACTAGCTTCAACCCGCTCCAGCCCTCTCCAATCCATCCCAGCCCTCTCCAACCCGTTCCAGCCCTCTCCAACCCGTTCCAGCCCTCTCCAATCCGCACAAACCCGCTCCAACCCATTCCAACTCTCTCAATTAACCTAACCCACTCCAACCCACTCTAACCCACTCAATCCACTCCAACCCGCTCCAACCCACATCAACCCGCACATCTGCCCCAACTCGCTCCAACCGGTCACAACCCGTTCTGCTCTGCGCTCTGTCCCGTTTCGTCCATCGTCGCCCCATCACGCCCTACCACGCACCGCCAAGAACCTCCCGGACTCGCCCCTTCTTGCCTCGTTTCACTCTTCTCCGCCTCGCCGCGCGCTGCGTGGCGTGGCCCCTCCCCGACCCTCCACGTCCCTCGTCACGCACCGTCGCTCCGCGCCACCCAGCACCACCCCACCCCGCGCAGGTCGCCGCCCCTCGTTGCCCTACTCGCCACGCGCCAACTCAACTCACTCGGCTGCCCGCCTCGACAGTTCAGGACGGCGCTGTGACAGCGCCGATGAAGGACAGCTCAAAGAATCTAGCACTTCACTTGCTCCGACATCTTCAGTGTGACTGCACTTTCTTCGCAGTTGCAGACGGACTAATGTACACGCTGAAGTAATATTAGAACGATTTTTTGCAATATATATTTAGAGTGAAAATACGAGTATCATTTCTCCAGATGCAAATTCGTTAACAAAGAACGTCAAGATGTCAGTGTTATTTACACGAATATACTGATGTCCATGAACGTGTGTGGCGTCAAATAACTCAAGTTCCTAAATATTACGAAGAAGCGATTACATTGAAGTCTTGTTTTTCTTGAGAACAATTCCGGCGTCTAACACAAAGCCGATACGCAATATATCATTCAAATAATGACTCCAGATAAAGAAGACACAACATTTTTAATTTTAACTGGCATAGCGTATGAAAATGATTTGTCAAATTATCTTCTATAATTTCTTGTGCTTTGCCAGAAATTGTTAACTTACATATTAAGGTCATGCAATAGAATAACTCGGAGATATAGGTAGTTTTCGCGAATGTATAATTTTGGCGGCACTTGACAATTTTGACAAATACAAATACAAATTTGACAAACAAAAGGTCAAAAGGTAAAGCAATCTTAGTATAAAAAAAGCTCGTAGTATGTGTTTATTTAGTTATTTATTTGATACAATTTAGAGACCCTTGAAAAGTTTAGGACACCGAGGTCCATACGTGGTTTAATTGAGTAAATGACATCGATAATTTTGAGGAGAATGACGCTGGAGAAATGGAATGAGAGGCTGGAGAAACCAGACAACCCAGAAAAAACCTGCAGAGAACTTGCTTTGCCCAGTACAAATACAAGAATTAACCTGGGATCGAACCTCAGCGGCGGAGGGCGTATGCGTTAGTCCTTCTGCAACGAGCCTTTCCCCCCAATCAACCAACCTATCAACCAACCAACCCACCAACCCACCAACCCACCAACCCACCAACCCACCCACTCAGGCTTTGGCTAGTTCCCTCCGCTAGGGTGTACTGGGTGAGGGTGCGTCTGGCTGCGTGAGAGTGGCGGCCACCTTCCGGCGAGGGTACGTTTGCGCGAAGGTGAGGGGGGCGGAGGGGGGGAGGGGTTGGGCGACGCGGAAGCGCTTTCGCCCGGGCGTCGCTGGGAGCGCAGGGCAGCGTCGCAGAAATAGCGGACGCCGGGCGTCGCGCCAGCCCCCCGCCCGGCCCCCCGGCGCCGCGCCTGTTTACCTCCGCTCCGTTTCCCCAAAGCCCCGGGATCGCGTGCCGGGGCGGTCGCGCGGCGGGGTTTCCCCGCGCGTCGTCTCCCCGCCGCCCCCTCCTTCCCCCTCTCCTTTTCTCATTCTCCCCCTCGCCACTCCCTGCGTGCCTGCGTTTAACGGTGGTAGCCTTGCACACGGGGTTGGTTTCTCTGATCAACACCAGGCGAATGCCGGACCACTACCCTACCAAATGGATCACGGACCGCGGGCGATCTTTCCTTCCTCTCCCTCAACCTATCGCTTACCCCTTACTTACACTAACATGCACTACATTACCTCACATGCCGGGAGCTGAGAGCTTGTCCCGTTTGGGGCGGTGCCCCGCTGATGGGGGATACCTGGTTCGGGAAATCCCGCTTGCCAACGGTAGGTCGGTGCCGTATCTCGCCATCCAGCGGGGCAAGATCATCGTCTCCTCTCGAACAAACAAATTACTATACTTACGGAACTAATAACCTTACTAGTTGACGCGCCCGGAATCACTAGTAAACAATCAATCATCCAGCTGATAGAACTTCTACAGACGGGCTTGCAAAATGGTACAAATGTACCACTCGGACTCATAGAATACGTGTGTACATAGGTTTCTAACCTGCTTTGATATACTGTTTTTCTGTTCAAAAAATATTCAATATAATTTGAGGTCCCAACCTTATTCATTTAAGTTTAAAAAATATTGTGGCCGATTAAACAAAAAAAAAGTGTAATAGGAAACGTTTTTCTAAGGAGCTTCCCGTTGCACCCTTACAGAATCACGCCACGTAGCTCCAATAGAGAATTTATCTTTGCATTAGCCGACTCATGCTTGGAAATTTAAGTTCAGAAAACTTTTACGAGCCATAAGCGTCACCAAATTAATTGGAATCAAAGCCAAAGCAGCAAGAAACGTTTCATTCCCTCCGACAGTTTCAGGTGCTTCTTTATGAAAATTAACGGCAAATTTTATGCAGCCAGACTTTTTTTATATATCTTGCCTAACACTGCCAACTCTGGTGCCTTAGGTGTAGTTACGTAACATACGTAAGGTCTGCAATTTAGTATATCCAATCTTTAACATGCTTGAGAGAAACACGAATTTTATGTGGTCGCAATCTTCTAATCGTTATAAAATACTTGAAATGCTCGTAATCACACACGCACGCGAACATACACACACACTCACACACAAGAATGGAGATTAAAGAAACGTATTTCGTGTATTAGCTCCAGAAATATATTTTTTATGAATGTGCAATTTTATAATAATTTAATTAAGAATTCTTGATATAATATAAAAGTAATTGAATTATTCTACATGTATTGTCCTATTCCTTATGTGCCATTCTGAGTAAAACTGACAAACTGACTTCGTGGAAGCTCATTGAAGACATTGATAACGTAATGTTGTATCAAAATGGCTACCGAAAGTTGTTATGACTTAATATATAATAAACTCACGTAAGTAACACTGTTATCTCAAGTGTAACCACTACACCTCAAGAAGGAGGGCGCCGGCCACGTAAACAAAGAGGCGAATGAACAACAAAAGCAGCAAAACAAAAGCAAGGGTTGGCGGCGGTGCCAGAGGCGCCTGCCGGCAGGGCGAAGGGCGGGGGCGGCGGCCGGGCGGGGACGATGTGGGCCACGCGACTCATTGGGCGCGGCGCGGGGGCGGCGGCGGCGGCGGCGGGACACCGCGCGATCGCCACTCTTTCCGCGTTTGTCCGCCAGACCGACCCACTGCTCCCGACACACACTTTTTCTTGCATTTATTTATAAGGACCGATTGGACCGATTGGCACCAAAGAGTGGAGTTTGGTGAACTTAATCGATTCGATGTCACCATGTGATTTATTTATACTGAGAACGAACACCACAGAACGAACTGGTGATTTTATTTTTTTCCTCTGTAGCATTTTTGTCATCTGATTTCCAAAAAAAAAAACATGTGATTTATTTATACTGACCGATTGGGCTTAATCGATTCGACACCAAAGAGCGAAGTTCGGTGATATTTTTTCTTTCTACAGCATTTTTGTTATCTGTCTAACAAATCCATAGTGATTAAGAATGTCCTCCAAATGAAATACAAAGCGTGATTCATAATCTGGAAGAAAATATTTTGAAACGCCTCACGCTGTGATTCAGTTGCTTGGTATTTCCCGGTTGTCAAGGTCCGCCCAGCCTGTCTCGCATAGTCATGAAAAGGTATCATCCACCTTGTCAGCTGTAAAGCCCGTTTTACACATTCATTTGTTTTTTTTTTCTGTACAGAATATGAATGGAAAAAGGACGTTCTACTCTTTCGGTATAGAAACTGTATGAACGAAACTAGCGTTTTACACGGTCATTTCGTTTTCTGCACGATAGCGTGATGAAACATTTCCTTAGGACGCCGCAGAAAGCGCTGAAGATCAAACAGTTGAATAGTCCATAGCTTCTATGGTAACAAATGAAGTTAGATTATATTAGGACTGAGCAGGGAAAGAGACATTAGAAGTCCATGTTTTATTTCTCGCTGTATAATCACTTCACATTATGATTCAACACGTTAGAACGCCCTCGAAACTGTACAAAAGGAACAAATAGCACCACACGCGCAGCAAATCAGAGAAAGTTCCAAAATCTGTCGCCAGGAGCGTGGTAGTCCAACTGGATGAAACATGTGCCGAAAAATGAAGCGTGCGTAATTTTTTCGGACAAATTAGATCCGGTCTGATCCGTCACTATTCTGTTCCGACGAAAAATGCCGAAAAAATTACCATGTAAACAATATCTTAAATAAACTCCCGCTTAAATCCCACCTCTCCCAGCCCGCCAGACAAAGCACCCGAGTGCGGTGGGGAGAAGACAGAGGAGGTCTGAGCCGGAGGGCGATGCGTCGTGTCACCGCTGACTCACCGGCGCGGCCGTCAGCGCCGAGGGTTTCGTAGCCCTTTTCAATGGAGCGCCGCCTCGCCGCGCCCTCCGCCTCAGAGGTGCGCCCGGCCGCCGCTGGCAGCGCGCCCGTCGCCAGCCGCCCGCCGCCCGGCCGCGGGGTGCAGCCCAGGCAGATTAGCGCCCGATTGACATAAGTGTGGCATTGACATTTAAGAGGCCTCTTCCAGCGCGAGTATGTCTGTTACCGGACGAGATCAGCCGACTGATTAATAGTCTGCCTCGCCAATTGAGAAAGGATGAATAAATGATTTGGGTAATTATGTGGTTTATCGCGCTGTGTGATGTCCCTGCCCACTTCGCGGCTCAGAAATGGAAATCACCGACGAGGTGTCACGACAATTATTTCAGCGCTGTGATTTGTCTTATTAGGCAGAAGTTAATCTCATGTTTATCTTTAACCAGAGAGAATGCAGTCTGCTCACGGGACACGAGAAACACTTCACCAGGAGACCGTTGAGATGTCTAAGGAATTTCCAGACGTTTTCCCTTTCGTTATTATCTATTTGAATAAAGTGGATTTGAGAAATTTACTGCACGTTCACTCAAGGTCCACTTCTTTATTTACGATCTCGGTTGCTTTTAAAAGACAGTAGTAAAATATTCCTCATTCGAGATTCTTATCTCGCTGCTTTGCGACATCTCCTTGGAACGTAGCGTATAGCATATTTGTAATATATATTTCACAGAGAAATATTATGATTGCTTCATAATGTTTCTGTCTCAACCATGGGACAGAATTGTTTCTTAACATTTAGGTGTTGGTTCCCAACTTGTTATCTAATTTAATCTATCGAGCCCATCTTCGTTTGATCTAGTACACTATGGGAGTTTACGTAGTAATTAATATTCTGGACAATGTTAACAACTATTCACGTACACTTATCGTAATGATACAGATCCATGAAATTTTATGATTCTTCACGACACATGTTTGGAAGAGTCATTATTCATAATTCAAGTAAAAGTAGAATACAAATGCGGGGCATGCAATTAAGAAAGTAAAATATCTTACGCAACAGACTTTTGTGTGTGTGTGTGTGTGTGTGTGTGTGTGTGTGTGTGTGTGTGTGTATGTGTTATTTGTTCATTATAAATCTTGCATGAAAGTGTAGGTCTTGTCGGAAGAAAGTATGGTTCTGGATCTGCGAAACAAGTACGTAATTTATAAAACAAATGGGAGCAATATATTGAATCAGGGTGTACTATTTTTCATTTGATTTGATTTGTTTCTGAACGATAGGCCACGAGCGGTTAATTTCCATGTTTTGTTTTGTTTTTTCGAAGCTGCCAGTGCAAGCGCTTTTGTACCTTTGCTTGCAACGTTACTCCAGAATTGCGCTTTACAATTAAATGTGTGGAAATATAATTATGGAGGACATTATGAAAGAAACAATGAGAAATAATAATTGGGAAATGACTCGCACGAACTAAGAGTAATTAAAGTAAATAGCTAGAGACATGCAATCTTCTAGAGGTCGTGTTTCAATGGTACATATTTCACTTCCACAGCAGAGCTTTCCGCACGTGTATTCATTGCCTCCAGTTCTGCGAAACAAGACCGGAATGCATAAGTAAAGGAAAAGTGATCTTTGAATAAGGAAATTAGTTTTTAGGACACCCAATACTTCCACCTGGCCAGTTTTAAATTGTTTCATTCCTTTTTTCGCGGTACTGTTATGTTTATAAATTGTTGAAAATAATTGCATTATCACGCCCATCAGTACAACTGCTTCCTAAAGAGCGTTGACCGAAGCAATAAAATCTGTATGTAAAAAAATAGTTTAGGGTTTTACTAGTGTCACCATAAATTTTCAATAAAATTCTTATGTTTGAGGCAAAAGAACTTCTAACTTTGTTTTCACATTTTTCAAAGCTTAGTTACGATAATTTTAACATTTCGATTTCAAACAATATTTGACAAAAATAGTTTTTGTTACTGTTTTGATATTTGAGAAATAGGAACCGAAAAGTAAATGTTTTTATATAAAGACACATTTGACGTCTAACATGATTCAATTCTCTTGGGCATTTTATTCAAATATGCTTATTGTGACTCCTGCCGGTGACTACGACTTGAACTATATTTTCTATAGGAGACAAAAACTGTATTGTAGAGACTTTTTCGTGGTATTGGATTCCATTGTTACTTTTCTCTTTACTAATTATAATTCTAAATTTTTGAGGGGTCTGACGCATTTCCGCACCAAGGCAACAATCATTTAATGAAAGTATGTATTCCTTGTATTATACTGCGAATTTTAGCGATTAATCGTTAGAGAGGTGGCCGATCTGGATGGCCGAGGTGACTTGAGCGTGTGCCGACTTAGCGCTTTGGTCGGAAGGGTCGCGAGTTCGGGCTCCGCCATGGACATGGTTGTTTTTCCCCTGTCTTTCATGTATGTGTACTGTCGCAGAAGGCCTTGCGAGTCTGCTGACCACAGACCGAGGAGCCCGCAAGTGTGTCAGTGTCTAGTGTATAGGTTAATATGTCGCCCTGTGAGGGTCATAGCGGGTACCGTGCGCCGTTAGTCGAAAATCGGCATCCCCTGAAACTGGAAAAATTCCTCGGAAGAAAGAAAAAACCCGTTAGAGCGAGATGCAAATAGCAAGAGCAGAGAAGTTTCAGCATCCTCCAAAATCGTGCTTTGGGACTCTTA
Source organism: Teleogryllus occipitalis (assembly GCA_011170035.1). Classification (NCBI taxonomy): domain Eukaryota; kingdom Metazoa; phylum Arthropoda; class Insecta; order Orthoptera; family Gryllidae; genus Teleogryllus; species Teleogryllus occipitalis. The sequence continues at coordinate 89,124 of BLKR01002196.1, forward strand.
AACTTGTTTCTCCAGTGTGCGATGTCGCGATGTCGGTCGTGAACTTCGCTCTGGATGTGACTGGTCCGCGCGTCGATGCTGGGAGCTTGGACCCGCGGTTTTGCGGCGGCGGGGCGGGGTGTGTGTGAGTGTGTGGGCGGGAGGGGGCGGCGAAAAAACGCGGCCGGTCGGTGAATGGCTGGGCTGAGGCGGGGGCATCGCCATACTGGGCGGAGGACACGATGGCGGCGGCGGTGATGGAAACGGAGGCGAACAGCCGAGCCGGCGACGCCGATCGTTAAAAATAGCCCAGTCGCTGCTAAGGATGCGATATCGATGTCGATGTTTTAAACATCGATGTATTGAAAACGATGTTTTATACATCGAAGTATTGAAACCGTTGTTTTAAACATCGAAGTATTGAAACCGATGTTTTAAACATCGAAGTATTGAAACCGATGTTTTAAACATCGAAGTATTGAACCCGATGTTTTAAACATCGAAGTATTGAACCCGATGTTTTAAACATCGAAGTATTGAACCCGATGTTTTAAACATCGAAGTATTGAAACCGATGTTTTGAGTTCGTGGTTTTTATACGTTTTTAATGTTTTGTTCGTGGATAAAAGATGCCCTGTTTATAGATAGTACAGAATATCTGTTTATATTCGAACGAAACGAACGCAGTTTGTTCTATCTCCATCGAGCAGACAACTATCTCCTGCTCGAGATGATCCTGATTGCTTGGTATTTCCTTTGTCTTTTCTGTATTTCGCACCTGGAAAGATGTTATATAACTTTGTTTTCAGTTAAATTTTAATTATAAATTAATGAGCACAGCCTTTGTCGAATTAAATTTCGTTGTGCAAGAATTTAAGGTTAGAGGTTAAGTTTAGACGTCGATGTTTAAAAACCGACGGTTTTTGGTGGATGTATTATTAACATCGATGTTTTGATTTTGAACATCGATGTTTGGCAACGTTTTTCTTTGACAATGTTGCATCACTAGACGCTGCTGCCCCGTCTCCGGGAGGCGCTAAGCGCTGCGCGTAAGTGAACTGTTGTTACGAGAGGAAGTTTTTAAACATTTTATTCGTTGCAGTAATATTGGTATTCTTAGACTAATCCGCTGCCATCAATGTTAATACAACTTGAAAAGAAACTCCAAATTTTACGAACATATTAAAGACTTCATCAGTTCAATCCAACAAGTCCATAAGGATCACAACATGTTCACCACAGAAAACTTGCGTCTTTCTTTATTCTGATACCAGTTCAGAAGTAAAATCATTCACGTTAACAGAATGATGATGTTAACGTAAAATGATGCGTCTTATCCGTTCAATAAGTTCTGTAATTTCTAAGTCCTTAATTTTCCCACGGAACGGTTTTTGAGAATTAGTGTCTTAAAAATTGGCATTGGCGACCGTAATGAGAAGACGAGAGAGGCCAGGAACTGAAGTTAGGAAGGAGGTCGGGCGGTGGCAAAAGCCGCTAAAGACCCTGGATACAGAGTAGCGCAACCCGAACCGCGGGCGTCATTTCATAACCTCTCATCCAGTAGCCCCGCCTGGCAACCCAGGAAAATTTAGGAGAAATATTCGTATTTATGAAGCACTGCCAGCAGCGCTCTTAGGGGCTGCCATCTGGGCGCTTTCTAGGAGCTCAAGGGGCGTCTGTAATTGGCTGGGGGCCGTTAATAAATCGCAAAACCGAACACTGGCAGCCCGCTAGGTCTGGCAGGTCCCTGGCAGAGGTTTTTAAATACGGCAGAGGTTTATAAATACGACTGTAGCGATTGAGGGCATTACAGAGATTTTCGAGAAAATTACAATTGATTTTGAGTAGAATGGCGGTTACCAATGCCAACACACAGTTCGGACTTCTCCGTCTCCCGATCTGAAAGAGCAGAAACTGTGACGCAAAGGAATGAGCTACTCCCTGAATGCAACAGGAACGCCAGTCGTCGCAACGCGTCAGTGCACCCTGGAGACTCTCGGCTGCAGCTGGCGAGCGAGGTGAGCAGGGAGGGGGGACGGAGAAAGCGCCCCTGACCTTCCAGAGGAGCCGCGCCTCTCCTTCTCTCTCTATCTATCTCTATCTCGCTGTGCAGCACCACTCTCCGCGGCTGGAGAAGTCTCCTACCGACGCATTCAAACGGAGGAAAGCACTGCCGGCGACACGGAACCTCTAGCATCAAAATTCACCACGATTAGTGATTCCACTGATTAGTGATTCCGGGTGCGTCTACTGCTTAAGTCATGAATCTCGTAAGTGTAGTGCTTGCTTTTATCGCAGGAGCTGACGGTGATCATTCCCCGACAGGTGTTTCCGTAATTTTTGGTAGTGACGTGCATGTATTAAGTGTCGGTGAGTATAAGTAAGAGGTGAGGATAGATCAAGTAAAATGAAGGTTCAGTCCGTGGCCTGTTTTTAGGGTATTGCTCCGGCACTCGCCTGCCGTTGATCGGAGAAACCACGTAAAACTAACGATCAGAGTAGTCGACCGCTAGAATTCTCTTCTATAGAGCGGGTAAATTCGAACTAGCTGTCTAGCTAGTATCGAAAATTGTGTCACCATCGGGACTCGAAACCCAGGACTTTCTGGTCAATTTCAATGCAGTGACAGCAATTGAAAATGCTCCACGAATGGCTGAAGTCAAAAATGCTGCCGGTTGTACATCTGCAACATAGACCAAATAGTGTAGAATTTGTTTAATTTTCTGTAGTAGCAGTAACTGCGGGATCCTGTACTTACATTGCGTTCACATTGCAGTGAAACGTGAATCGTACATTGGGATAGAAATTTCACGACACTTTTTCTTCTCTCTTCCCCTTTTTACGTCCGTGCATTCCTCTTCCTTCCTTCCGCCCCTTTTCTGTCTTTTCTCTTTATTCCTTCTTCCCCGTTTCTTCCCTCTTCTCCCTCTCGTCCACCTCATCTTCCTCATCTCCTTCTCTTCCTGCTTCTTCTTATTGATATTCTTACAGTCTTAGATGGCTCAGGGCATCAATTGATGTCACTTTCGTGCCTCTGACCGGCAGGTCCTCGAGTACCGTCGATGGCAAGGTTTTCGAGGTCGGATTAAATCACGTCTGAAGCAGAATTCTAGCGGCCGGCTGCTCTGATCGGTAGTTTTCCCTGGTTTCCACGATCAATACCAGACGAATGCCAGAGCAGTACCCTAACAAACTGGCCACGGTCTGCGCGCGATCATTCCTTCCTCTTCCTTGTTCTATCGTGACCCGTTACTTACACTTACACATTTACATGCCCTACACTACTCGCATGTCGGGAGCTTAGAGCTTGTCACGGCTGGAACGGTGCCACGCTGGTGAGAGATACCTGGTTGACGAAAACCCCGTCGACGTCAGATCTCTCCATCCGGCGAGGGAAGATCACCGCCATCTCCTGCTGTAAAAAGTGTACTACACTTATGGGTTTCATGACCTTAGCAGTTGACGCTCCCGGAATCATTAATCATTCTGTCGTTCTTTTTGTTCTTCTTCTCCTGCGCCTTCTCCCTGTCGTGAGAGAGAGGGAGAGAGAGAGACAGAGAGACTGGGACAGACAGAGAGACTGAGACTGAGACAGACAGAGAGACTGAGACAGAGAGAGACAGAAAGACTGAGACAGAGAGAGAGACTGAGACAGAGAGAGAGACTGAGACAGAGAGAGAGACTGAGACAGAGAGAGAGACTGAGACAGAGAGAGAGACTGAGACAGAGAGAGAGAGAGAGAGAGAGAGAGAGAGAGAGAGAGAGAGAGAGAGAGAGAGAGAGAGAGAGAGAGAGAGAGAGAGAGAGAGAGAGAGAGAGAGAGAGAGAGAGAGGGGGGGGAGACAGAGAGAGAGACTGAAACAGAGAGAGACTGAGACAGAGAGAGAGACTGAGACAGAGAGAGACTGAAACAGAGAGAGAGACTGAGACAGAGAGAGAGAGACTGAGACAGAGAGAGAGACTGAGACAGAGAGACTGAGACAGAGAGAGACTGAGAGAGAGAGAGACTGAGACAGAGAGAGAGAGAGAGACTGAGACAGAGAGAGAGAGAGACTGAGACAGAGAGAGAGAGAGACTGAGACAGAGAGAGACTGAAACAGAGAGAGACTGAGACAAGAGAGACTGAGACAGAGAGAGACTGAGTGACAGAAGACTGAGACAGAGAGAGAGACTGAGACAGAGAGAGAGACAGAGACTGAGACAGAGAGAGAGACTGAGACAGAGAGAGACTGAGACAGAGACTGAGACAGAGAGAGAGACAGAGAGAGACAGAGAGAGAGACAGAGACAGAGAGAGGGAAAGAGACAGAGAAAGAGACAGAGAGAGACAAAGAGACAGAGAGAGACAAAGAGACAGAGAGAGACAAGGAGACAGAGAGAGAGAGAATGAGACAGAGAGAGAATGAGACAGAGAGAAAGAATGAGACAGAGAGAAAGAATGAGACAGAGAGAGAGAATGAGACAGAGATAGAGAGAATGAGACAGAGATAGAGAGACTGAGACAGAGAGAGAAAGAGTGCGTGAGTGCGCATTGGCGTCGCGGCGCCAGCGCTGTCGAGTTGCGCGGCGGCGCACAGAGAGGGCGTTGTGCGCGCGGAGAGCGGAGAGCAGCGCGAGAGAGCGCGTGCGCGGCACAGACGGAGCTCTGTGCGCTACCCCTTCCCCTTCCCCTCTTCCCACACCCCAACGCCCCATCCTTCGGCGCCGCGGGCCTCCCATTTCGCTTCCAGTTGCTGTCAGCGATACGCCTGCGGAAATTATTCTTTTGTTTCTATTGTGAACTTGTCCCAACCACGAGTCCATTAACGGCTGCAATCAACTGTATGTTGAGAGCAGAACATTCATTGTATGTAAAATTACACTTCGAAAACGGTTAACTAAATTATTCGAACAATTAACATTTGCCTTGCACACAGCTTCCGTTTCACTGATTGCTAAAGTCTCAGAAACTTTTCTATCTATTGCGTCCTTTATTTCTTCCCTTCGTGTACTCTTAATTCTCCTCCGTGTGCAGCGAGGTTGCCACTTTAATAACTTTTGAGGTCATCGTTTATCATCCATTCTGTTTAATAACGTCAGTTTTAAATTCAAAGCCATCAATCATGTGTAATCTCACTTCTGCATTACGCTTTATTTCATTTTTTAAATCAATGTGTAATAATTCAAATTATAGAGCAATGTTAGACTTCGTCTTCGGTATCAAAATACATGCTATTTTGTTACTCTTTTCATTATTTTTGATATTTTCTGTGTTTGAAACTTTTTAACTTTGAAACACAAATTAATAGTTGTTATTTATAAATATTGGTCAATATAACTGTTAAGACGGCATTACTTATGTAGTTCTCATTTCGTAGAAGATAATTTCTGGGAATCATACGTGGGGTAAGACCTCGCAGCTGTTTCTACCATTTTTGCTTCCATCAGAACTGCTTATATCAGTCCCGTGGTTTAGATACTAGTGGGTAACCGATATCATTAGGAATTCTAGACAATCTTTCCGCCTTTTAAAGGGTATAGAGCAAGTTGCTGACATGAGCTCTTTGAAGCAAAATAACGTGCTCTTTCAGAGCAACTGTGCCTCTCTCAGTACGTCAGCATAAGGAGTTGCTAAAGTATTCACTGATGTATCCATGTGGTTCAAGCATTCAAGGCTTCTTTCTCCTTCAAGTGATCTTTGCAGGGGACACGCATTGCGTTTCGATCGGTTTCTTCCCAAGGTCTGGCTGAGCCTGTTCGGCGGGTGGAGAAGGCTGGCTTTGTTCTTTGCTGCTTCCAACAACGACCCGCACCCGACTGATCCATTTATCACCTTCATTCAGTCACTGTGTGGTCCTTGAGGGGAAGTAGATAAAAATATGCGTAAATGACAGACGAAAACCTGGAAGATAAATGACATCGCCCTTTTAACCTGTTAACCTTTAGAGTCAAGTCGTCCGGAGTTTTTGATTCACTTTCTGTGAGCGTGCGTCTTCAGAAAGCCCTGGATGAACACCCCTGGCACTCGTGTTAATAAGCCCATAAGGCTTAGAATATACATGACGCGACGTGGCAGAGCGTTGACAAGGTTTGCCCATGTTAAAAAGTCATCGGATTACCACACACAACACGGGTCCGTCAAACCCACTGAATCACTTTTTCAATAAGGCACGAATAAGTTGGCTCTTTTATCATGTTTACTACATCTTATCATGAGAGACAGAAATGTGATCATTAGAGACCGGATTTTTATGTAATTACGTATATTTTTTCTTTCTACTAACCGTTCTCAAATTTGTAATTTTGGCGAATCGGCCTCGTCCTAACACAATATTAAATTTTTTCGTTACATATTTGGTACAATATATTATAATTTTACTTATTTTGATATTTTCACGAATATTTTTATTATATAAATTTTCTTCAATTTTATTACATATTTTTTATGAAAATAATTTTTTAAATCAGCATTTTTTCCTACATTATTACTGCGTGCTGTCTCCTCCAGATACCCAAAGTGAAGACGCGTGATGTTGTCACAGTCCCGCGCGTCTGCTTCAGTTATCTCAGTAGCGAAAAGTGCGCCTCAGCCACTGAGATCATTTTCACCTTTAGGTGTGAAAATTATCACAGACGTCGCGGATCGTGACCTTTAACCTTAATTTTAGATAAACATTGCCGATCGCCAAGTGTTACATTCAATGAGAGTGCTTCACGTTGCAGTGATGTTTGCTGGTCGTATATATCGCTAGTTTGTACGATGTCTTCTATTGCGTCTAGCCTGGCTGCAAAACTACAGTCCTGAACAGCAATTTGCTATTTGCTAAGCAAGAAGCTTTTTACTACTGATGGGAAAGTTGTATAGTACAAAGTGTGCATCCATTTAAGCTCTCCAAATGTTTTTTAAGACGTTTGTATTGTTTTTAAAATTTATTTAGAAATGTTTTTATAAATGTAATTTCGTATTATGTAAATGTGTTTTATAATTAGTGAATTTTGATATTACATATTTTATCCGATTTTACATTTTTATTATATGTTCTTACTGTTTTCATTACATATTTATGTACATATTTTGACGTTTCATACTACATATTTTTCTGGCCTCTAGTGATCATCTTGTTTTTGGAACAAACGAACTCTGGATAGTACCAAGCGCTCCATGAGACAGCTGTGGGAGCGGTGCGATCCGTGGTCCATTTATTAGGATACACTCGCCTAGAATTTGAACGGAAAAATCACGGAAAGTACCAATCGAGTAATCTGAGCCAGGATTCTTCTGCAGACAACCTCACTATGTACGTGATGTCGAAGATCCACTAGGGCGTCGGATCTTAGGGATGCTGTAGAGGGTCCGGTGATGCTGCTACTGAGCCAATTCAGTCTAGTGAGGCTAGTCAACTTGAGGGCCGTTTCGAACCTCTCTTAAGTCACTCTACAAGATGGCATATTTGGTTTTGTGGCAACTCATTGTGATAGTGCTAGCATAATCTTATGCTAGCTCACCATTAATTACGCAAAAATTTGAAGAGCAAACAAATTTTTTGCGTAATTAATTAGCAATTTGCTCTTGGATGGCTCATGGACAGCGTGCTAGCTTCCCGTGCTGTGATCCCCAGTTCGATTCCCGCTCGAGGCAAAAATAGAGGTGAAGGTTTCCTTTAAAATCGTCCCAGTTTCTGTAATTGTGTGACGAAGAAAAGCTCAAGCAGGCGGATCTTGCTAGTTACGGTGAAGAGAATAGGTCATGTTCGCCTCATGTCGCTCTTACCCCTATGCACGGGAATTTAACAAGGCCCAGGCATGGGGGATACCGGTAGCTGACCGACGAAATCGGACTGCCGACCCAATAACGCCAAAGGATATATACAGTCTACTCCTGTAATATTGAACTTCTGGGGACTAACATTTTTAGTTCACTACATCCGATGTTCACTATATCCGATGATGTCAAAATTAAACAGAATTTCTCTATAAAGATTAATTTTATTAACAGTGACACTGCAAAACACATTAACAGGACGAACTGAAAATTTCAATATATTTTTTGTCCTTAAAAAATCAATTTCTTTTCAATTGTTTGCGTCGCACTTTTTCATTAGTAATTTCTCTAGATCCATCTTCAGAATTCGTGTTCTCTCCATAATTGATCAACACTGACCTCTGTGTCTAAGTATCGTCATGCAGTCTTGACACCCTTCAATGTCTCTTGAACTGTTGGTATTGAAGCGGCCTAGTGTTGGAATTTGTGGCACTGAGGCGATATATTCTTTTCACGAGAGAATCAGTTTCCACGTTGAATTTCCTAGGTTCACAATAGACGACGTTCAGGTTCACTGTAACTGAGGTTTCTTATGCTTATTTGAAATGTAAGTGAAACGGGACCGGTGACTTCAGTTCACTATAACCGAGGGTTCACTATAACCGAGGGTTCACTATAACCGAGGGTTCACTATAACCGAAGGTTCACTATAATCGAGGGTTCACTATAACCGAGGGTTCACTATAACCGAGGATTCACTATAACCGAGGGTTCACTATAACCGAGGGTTCACTATAACCGAGGGTTCACTATAACTGAGGGTTAACTATATCCGAAGGCTATAACCGATGGTTCACTATTACCGAGGGTTCACTATATCCGAGTTCACTATAATTCACTGAGTTCACTATAACCGGAGTCGACTGTAATTAGCAGTTAAATAGTTCTAAATGGTGACATATATGGTTTTGTGGTAATCGATTTTGTAAAAGCCAGCAAAAGAGGAGGGCCCTTTCGAGCCGGGCGGTGGCGCGGCAGAGCGAGGGGCGCCTGGCGACAAGTGCCTGTGTCCGTGCCCGTGCGCGGCATGGGCGCGGCGCCGGGGGAGGGGGCGTGTCCCCAACGGGTTCCGCAGCTTCCGCGCGCTGCATTGCTCAGGCCGTGTATTAGGCCGAACTAAATTCGCAATATGGCAGCTTGAAAGATTTCCTGTCGGAATAGCCAACTTGTGAAACTATAACTCTGATCAAGTCTCTCGCTTTTGTTTTGTTTGTTGTCATTCACAATCCTCGCGCGGTCTCGAGTCTTGTCCACTGTTCAATAATACATGTTTCGTTTTTCGGTAGAATTAAAAAGAGGTGTTCATCTATAAACGAATATTAACTCTGTGAATAATTATTAAGTTAATTAAGAATTATCAACTATTGCGAGCTTAAGAAGTGTTAAAAAGTGCAAATGAAAAATACAACCTCAAAAGTTATCTACGGTCATACTTCTATGTTATTAATGCTTTTGAGATGTGTGTCAACAGTTCCTTCACGTTTTGAACTGGTAGTAATGAGTTTTATTGAACGCAAATAAATACCACAATTATTGAAGTTAATCAACGTGATATACATGGTAGTTTTTAAGTGATCTAATGAATTTTTTCCTTACAGTCCAGTTATGTCAATATCAATGCAAATGCATCCATTTAATTTATCTGTTCAATTATTCATTAGCTTTTAAAAATAAGTTCAAAAAAAAATAATGAAAATCATTAGTGTAAGTAAGCCTTCAATAACTTATCCATTGTTACCAGAGACAGTCTTTCTCTTTACCCATTTTTTTCACCATTTCAATGGAGTGTGATTCATAAGATTGGGATAAATGGTAATAAATATGACTTTTTGATTTTTTTTAAAGATGTTTATTTCAACAGGAATGTACACAATCAATATAAATGGCACATTAAATATATAGTTGCACAATAATATTGAATCTACCCTCTTATTGTGACTACATTACTATAAGCTTCTCCCTGAACATGCAGTTATTACACAGTAAACCCTCTCATTGCTTGTTAAATAATTCAAATCAAAAGTATATTATACTTCAGTTTCCATTACAAATTCATGCCAAATAATTCCGAATTGGCAGCCAAGCAGTACAAGACTAATATATTGTTTATTTATTGCCAGTTAAATACACATTCTTGCTGTGAAAAAAATTCAAGGTAAGACAACGGTTATTTTCAGCATTAAAATTAGAGTATTGTGCCAAGGAAATTCAAAATGCATGTGAGATTTAGAGAGAGATGCGGTGCTACTTGCCCAAAACCAGTATTACAAGTAATGTCACAAATGCTACTAATCAAATAAGGTTACAAACAAGCTACAAAAAACTGAAACAATGTTGACAAGACTATTTACATAAACATTTAGATATACAAGACAAGTACATGTGTGAAAACTAAGAATTGTAATAATTAGAGAGATTATTTTTATGTCCTAAAAATCTTGAAATATGCATCTATGACCTAAAAATTCTGAAATATGCAATTAAAATTAACAATATTTCATTACATGTGATACTTGGAATGAAAAGATGTATTTTCGTGCAAACATAATATAACCTAGCTCACTTCTCAGGAGAAATAATTGAAGTAATTATGCACCTTCATTAAGGACATTGTTTGTCTTGTTTCATTTTTTCTGCTTGGTATAAAAAATATATCAAGAAATATCCTACATTTGCACAAGTATTTTATTGTCTATAGAAAAGAAAAAAACACAAAGTGTGACAAGCTTTTTCTAATCAATGACTGCTCCCAAATAAATAGATTCTATGACAAGGAATGGTTTAGAGATAAGTCTCTCTTTAAACAAAATAAATATAGGAGCATAAAAATATTCTCTTATTATTATATGAATATGCACCAACAGGAAAAATTTGCCAAATTGCACTAACATATTAATCTACATAGCATCCAATTCTAACCACATGTCAAGGAATTTCATTTAGCTATGCCCTGAAGCAATAGACAAAAATATGCAAAATCATAGATATGCACTCCCTAATAATAATAATAATAATAATAATAATAATAATAATAATAATAATAATAATAATAATAATTAATTACTGCCTTTGGTGTGTTGGAGTTTGTATTTCTATAGTAATTCCTCAGGAAGCACTCTCTTTTAAAAATTATAATTTCATTCTCTCTCACATGGGCATACTTGTCTCCCTTTCCCTAAGTAAAACCCATGTTCTTCACTATTCGCTTTAGGGAGGTCTGAGAGCCTTCAAAATTTAACGTTTCATCTCCCACAATCTCTGTGTACAGGTTTCTTATAGAAATACCACAACCTACATAAAATATAATCCTTGGTACTTGTTAAATAATACATAAAACAACACAAAATGATCATTGTTTATATTAATAAAACTGTATACTAACAAACTAATTAAAAAGTCTAATTGATTACCTGAATTCAAACTACAATAAAATTTATTGGCAATTGCATCCTTAGTGAAATTGTCAATATCTGTGATTGGACGGGATCTTTTACGGGTCTTTTTGGGTGTGGTCAGAGCTTCTTGTTTTTTATATTTGTTGATAATACTATCAACTGACTTTACACCCACCTGTAAACACACAACATCTTGAAAAAAAGAAAATTAGATTTATTACGATTAATACATGAGTAATGGTAAAGATAATTAACAACTATACTCATCCCAATTTTAATTAAGAAAATTACACTTGTAAGTTTTAAAAGATAAGATGTAGAAAAGAAAAGAAAAATCAATCTTACCTGTAATAATTTTGCCACTCGCGTTATTAAACAAGAGTGGGTAACATGGACCTTTTCTTCCACTGCTTCCTTCCACAGTCCACAAAATAAATTGATAATTCCCTTTTGAAGAGAACTTTGAATACGTGTTATCTTCAAAGGTTCAAAATTAAGTATAGACTCGGATGTTGTTGGGCTATCCATTATTTTCCAGTTATAATTAAAATGAATTCAGAAAAAATAATAATAATAAATATAATTAATCTAAAACAAGAAATACTAAAGGGACACTTAACAACAACAAATAATGAACTACAATAACTATTTCAATTAACTTTATTTTTATTACTAAAGAAAACAATTGGAAAATAATAAATAAAACTCAAAAACGCCTAGTACTACTAAATAAATAAATTGAACGATAAAACGCAAAGAACGAAGAGCACCAAAACGCAAAATGCAAATCTTTAGCAACACTCGTAAACTAACACAACTTCACTTGTATGGCTTTGAATGTTGGCGAAATCTACGGAAGTAGTCATTGTTTCATTGCAAACTTAAATTTTACAAAATGTCCCTACCGCTTGATAGTAATATATACAGGGTATTTGTGTGACGGTTGGCAACAACTTTTGCCAACATAAAACGAAACGAAACTACCCTAAATCGAGTATAAATGTATGTTCTCATCCGACAGTGACATTTTTCAAAAGTTGTCCCGTTAGTTCGGCTTTTTAGCTGGCCAGCACAATATGGGCGGTCGCGGTCGCGCGTGCGCGGGTCGCCTTGGGCCCCTTCGGCCGAGCCCCCGCCCCCGCCCCCGCCCCCGCCCCCGCCCCCGCCCAGGCCCTCCGCGCCTGCTGCGCCGCGACGAGACTGCAGGCGGTCAGCGCTCGCGGATGCTGCAGAGTCTCGCTCAGCCCAGTGGCCGGCGTGGCCATTAGAAGACAGAGGCGGACAAGGCAGGGACAGCTACGCCGTGGTTCAATGCGACAATATTAGACATTGCCCGTAGAAGGGTTAAGCAACAGCATTTACAAACAGCAAAATTCAGTTTTAAAAAAACCTTGCTATTGCATTAATGCTTTCACTGTCCAGAATAATAGAACCGTTTATTTCAGAAACCCGTCAAACGCCAAATTCCTCATGTCGAGAAAATTGAGAAAAAGTGTCCTCCTTTTTCTGATTTCAAAATATTTTTTAATATTAAAGCAGTTAATAAATGAATATTTTTCAGGTAAATATGGAATAAGGGATGTGTTTATCCTCATGAAACAATATTCCACCGCTAAAGCGCATTTTCAATTTTGGTGTTTGACGGGTTTTTGAAATAAACGATTCAATTCACTTCATCCGCATAAACCCTACGCTGCGTTCTGGACACTGTTGATTGATTGATTGATTCATTCGTGTTTCCGGGCACGTCAACTACTATAGTCATTTGTCCCGTTAGTGTGAATGTTTATTCGGGAGGTGGTGGTGTTTCTTCTCAATTAGATTGAGAGATCCGGCGCCGACCTACCTGTCGACTAGTGGGGTTTTCCCCAACCAGGTATTCTCACTCTATCATTTCTTCTGATGTCATAGTGAGAAAATGTTTGAAATCAGGGTTTTTGATCCCTAAGATCTTGTCTCTGGGAACGCTCTAATTTCCTCTCAGGCTTTTTTCGCTGATATGTAGAAAACTGAAAGAATTTTTCAAACTCTCGAAGTAAAACAAATCCAAACACACTTTTGTGCAATGGTAATCAATTTTGACTGTCGATATAAAGAAAAGAATGGTGGTCACAATTCAACTCAGGTCCTTTATTAAGGATTCTTAATAGATTGGTTTGTGTGATTTGTAGAGAAATTACTATAAGAATGGATCGCTTTGATAGCTACCCCTTGGCCATCGCTAGCAATACAACTGCGAGTTACGTCCAAGCAATCATTCTGACAGTGGGATCGTTTACAGTTGGCCCATTCGAAAATGCCTCCATCAATATCTCTTGCAAAGTCATCGCTCTGCATGACGTTCATTTGCTTCCCGACCACTCAAAGTGGTCCCTTCTTAGAGTAACTCCTCTGTACTGAGCTCCTGAGATTTTAGCGACGATCCGTCTCATGGCGTGTATTCCTAACAGATGCTAAAGAAGGGCGAGAACCGACGTGAAGAAGTGGTGTTGGTTGTCGGATGGCAATGTGGCGAGTGGCAGCGACCTTCCCGCTCGAGGTCGCAGCCCCGACCGCGCACGCCCCCTCTCCCCACCCCCTTCGTCCACCGCCCCCTCCCCGTCGGGGAATCCACCGCCCACCTGCTTCATCTCGCAGCAATCTCCCCCGCACCCTTCCACCCTGGAGCACGATTTCACCGTACTTGGGATTATCTGTTCGGAAAGTTGGAGATTACTCAACTTCTTTACGGAATATTTCTCTTGGTAAATGTAGGGAGAGATTTTGTTTGGGAAGGTCTCTAATAATTCTTTGCTTGCTATATCACATAATGTATCGTTTTTTACCTTCTCTGCTGGCCTACGTAACGCAGTCGCCGGTGATGGCAATCGTTCTGCACGAAACGAAAGGTTCGGGGTTCGATTCATTCCTAAAGCATACATGTTGACCTTGTGATTTGTGATCTGGAAGGTCATAAGTAACTAACATGTATCCCAGAATATCATTCATGTCATTATTCATAACTCATAAATGCTGAGTGGCGAATGGCCCTAATTTCCAGAAAAACACTAAAAATTACAATAATAAGAATATATAGATGCCCATGCTATTGTTTGTCGAAAATAAATGCAAAATAACCATGACGCCAAAGAGCGCGAAATGTAGAAAAATGTTATGATTGTACCCATTTCTCCTGTTAACTCATCAGAATTGTAACTTGTACAAGATGTATCACTTCTGTTTGTTGGTTAATGTGGCTTTTTTTTTAACCACTACCCCAAGCCAGAACCCAAAACATTTATCGAAAGTTCCAAACACGCTCCCATACTAATTTCACGCTAAGCGCAGAAAAGGTTAATTTTAGTTCACGTAAAATTAAATAAGTTTATAAATTGTTTGATATTTTCACGTCGAACTTCATTCTCGGAAGAGTTTCGTCTCAACTTCCTCGGAATTTCTCTCGGAAGTGTTGTTGTAAAAGGATCGTCTCAATTTCCATTTTGACACTTGAGACGATCTTTTTGAGCTATGCACAAAGAAAAGAAATAAAAAGTAAATGAAGGTTCTCAATGTATGGAGAGTTCCCGGTAATTTATCAGCATTTTTAAGGTGCAGCCTACTTGCTTTACCCCTCTTGTTTAAGGTGAAAATAAGTATCAGAAATAATTTGTATTTCATCAATGATGTGCGTAGAATTATCGTTCGTCCGAGAGATTCTTTCGTCTTCACATTATACCTGCTGCACTCGTAAAATATTTACTAACTCTTGTGTTTTATATAAGGACCTATAGAAGACGGGGCTGAAATACTAATACGAAGCAATGAAGTGCTGTTATCACTATCGTCAAATTTAGAAACTTATTTTACCAATCGTTTACATTGCGAATTGTTATCTTTAATTATCTTAAAATTGAGAATAACAAGTTGCAATATTTTCAAATTGATCCTACTGGAAATACTGTGGTTCTACGGAGGATTATTTAGTCTATTACTTAATTTAGGATTAATTAATGGTATTGGGTTCCTATGGAAAATTCATGGATATGTAGAGTTATGTCCGGTATTATTAATATATAATTAATTTTTCTATTTTTCACAAGAATACACAAGATTGTTATAAAGATACCTGATAGTTAACTCCTAGAATAGTATAATATTTTGAGGAAAATAATGTTCGTGTGTTCAAGAGTTTACTCATATTATTACTGCTTCGCGGAACAGTTCGGGCTGCTTTTGAATTTTTGTTAGCGTCCTTCATCGTACCGGTCAACGTCACAGCAGCTTACGTAGACACTGCCACACGAGCCGCCCTACTGAACGTTTGGCAATAGCATATTCAAGACGTTTTTGTTGAGCCGACCACACCAGCAACATGGTATCAGGTTCCCCACGGAAGATTGAATTTCTGAAAGTTACGAAGTCATTGCGCGAAGGAAATTACACTTCGTTGATCTCGCAGGCAGCACAATAGCGCCTGGAGCAGAGCGCCGCCGCCCAGAACTTTTTCCTCGCTATGGATTGAGAAATGAAGAATGAAAATTGGGGCGAAAAACTTCAAATACTATTTTTCGGTACACAGTTTCAGATTTGTTTTTCCTAACAATTGAATGGCAAAAAAACTTACATTTTGAAACTATTAAATGAATTTATGTATATACAGTGGACTCCGGTTATAGTGAACTTCTGGGGACTCGTATGTTTGGTTCACTATATCCGAGGTTCTCTATATCCGATCTCAAAATTAAATAGAACTTCTCCACAATGATTTATTTTATTAATATAGAGATATAGCAAAATTAACTAACAGCGCTGAACTGAAAATTTCAGTATCTGCATTTGTCATTAAGGAAATCAATTATTTTCAATAGTTTTCTTCGTATATTTTTCATTTGTGATTTCTCTCGATCCTGCACGTGAGAATGTATTACAAGTAGGTAGTTGGTGTTGTAATTATTTTTAGTTTTCTATTCCAAATATCGCATAAGTAATTTTTTCGAGAAGTAAAATTTCAATAATATTGTATTTAATTTTTTAAACGTATTTATTACGGTGTGGAAAGGAACACTTAAAGGATACAGTTTTTAAAAAATTAAATCAAAGTAACAAATTTAACAGAATGAATTTTTTCTTTGTCGTGAAAAAGTGAGTGTAGTGTTATTTATACTGTATGTATTCATTTATTCTGCCATCCTATAAAATTTACTAATTTATTTTGTGTCAATCTATGTTATGTGCGTGAAAAACAATAAGATGTTGATGATTGAATGTTGTTTTTAGATGTTGAATTTAAAACATTATTTGATGCCTATGAAGAGTAACGAACTATTGCAGTATGCCAGCTAAAAACGACGTAATATATCATTGGGTTGGAATTAGCATTCTTTTGGTTTCATTGCAGGAGCAAAACAGAAAGCGTATGAAAACTAGCTTTTCTGATTTTTGTGCTAAGTGTAATGTGTCACAGAAGTCACATGTCCCTCAGTGTAAACTCCTTATTAGGGTAATGAGCTGCTACCCACTCGCAGAAGGTATTTCGGTATGGCAGACATGACACATGCCATGGGCGCCTCCCACAAGTGGCGCTATTTAGAGCATACCCCTAAAACAAGTAACAACAGTCCTAATTTGAATTGTCCTGACTGGGACGCAAATTCTGCTCTTGCCTTGGGTGTCTTAATACCTAGATACGCCTGTTGCCCACTTGTCACAGCAGCCTAACTGAGAATTGAACAGAGACTTCGGACCAAACTTGCGTTCTAACGCCTTTACATGCTCCAGAAAATCTTGGCAAAAATTTCGCCTTATCGTCAACGTACTTGAGTTGCACCTAGTACATCAGAGATACAAATTTCGTGTGAAACGAAACCACATCGAGGGAAAAGATATAACAGGGACTGAACTAGCTCGTCAGTAAGCTTGTTCAACCATTCATATTCATCATTTTTATCCCTTCCATTGATTCTCAAATTCATTAACAGATCTTTATAATTTAAAAGGTTGTGAATTACCATTTTCCATCATCTTTTTATTCTTTAGGCGAGTATTCGTGTAAATCTTCCTACTTTTTAATAATCGCTGGAGAGATGTCCAGTCGTTATGCAAATCGAGCGGTCGCGTCGGTCGAATTCTCGAACATTCTTCGTGAGCGCGTATCTCCTAACCTTCGTCAGCGTTTTCAGACGTGCTGTGCTTTACGACCAAACCGGTTTGCAGTGCACTTGCAAACATCGTTCAAGCCCGAGCGAGAAGGGCTTGCATGTACCAGTATATCATTTGTGTGATACTAGTGTTGTCGCCATCGTCGTCGTAGTCTTTCTTGTTGTTGTTGCTGCTGCTGCTACTGATTCTACTACCGTTGGGCATAATCTTGTTAATATTTTATAATTAATTAATTTAAAATAAATTATTAATTAGATGTGTGAGTGAGAGTGCGAGTAGTTCATTAATGCATACCACAACTTCCTGGCCATTAATTTGTTTTCAGATATCATTAATTTTATGACAAGAAAAAAAGCTCTATTGGTATTTTATTAATGTTGGTGTTCGATTTAATTTATTTTAGACGGTTTGGGTTTCTAATTCAGTAAGTCAGTTTCATGAACCGTATCTGCGACCATCTAGAAACTGTGCCGCTACTGACTGTACGTCTCTACTGTACGCGTCTGCTTTCCTTACTAATAAAAAGCGTAAGTACAGTAATAAAAACTTAGCAATAAAAAGTCTCTATATTTTACGACATACATTTATCAATAAATGATTGTCGTAAAATATAGAGGATACGCTTCTTACTACTAAAATCAGGAAAATCGACAATTAGAGAGTGGAGTTTTCTATTTACAATTTCTGCTGTCCTTTCGTTTGCTCGGGAGTCAGAAACGAAGGAAAATGAGCGACACGTGAGTGAAGCCCCCTTGCCGTGACGGTCTGTTTCCCTTCCTTCGGCGCTGGTGGGGTTGTCCAGCACTCTAGTGGAGAGAGTGCTGGTCCACCGTACTAGTGGAGACGGTGCTGGTCCACCGCACTAGTGGAGAGGGTGCTGGTCCACCGCACTAGTGGAGAGGGTGCTGGTCCACCGTACTAGAGGGAAGGGTGCTGGTCCACCGCACTAGTGGGAAGGGTGCTGGTCCACCGTACTAGTGGGGAGGGTGCTGGTCCACCGCACTAGTGGAGAGGGTGCTGGTCCACCGCACTAGTGGGGAGGGTGCTGGTCCACCGCACTAGTGGGGAGGGTGCTGGTCAACCACACTAGTGGAGAGGGGGCTGGTCCACCGCACTAGTGGAGACGGTGCTAGTCCACCACTAGTGGGGGGGTGCTGGTCCATCGCACTAGTGGAGAGGAGACTACTCCGAGGCCCAGGAAGCAGGTGGCCGTTCACGGGGGCGCACGGCGCTGCCAGGGACGCCCTCTACCCCCGCCCCTCCCCCCAGCCGCTCCGTGATTCAGATGGCTCCGCGACCGCGGCGGTGGCGGCGGTGGAGGCGGCGGAGGGCGCCCAAATAAGGGAATCTCGCCAAGGCGCCGCGTTGCGCAAGGGCCGCAGCGACGGCCGGCGCCGGCGGCGGCGGCGGAGGCTGCTCGCGGGGCGATCTGGGACAAGGTCCGCGCCTTCGCCGCCGCCGCCGCCGCAGCCGTCGCCGCCCTCCGATCGCGCAGTAGTCGCCCCGACGCAGATCGCTCACCCGCGCCGCGTCCGTTCTCTGTTACAGACGCCAGTCCAGTCAGCTGTCCGGAGACGGCTCCCCCAGCCCCGGCGCCGCTCCCAATGGTGAGTACTTCTGCCTCCCATTCATTCTATACTCAGCCAAAACGGTAATGGATTGTATATAATACATATTTTAATGGCACCATTATGTTCATCTTTAATCTTCTTCAATCATCTTGAATTAATTTAGTCACTCAATTCAATTATTTAAAGAAGGAAGTACTTAATGCAATATTGTGCAAAACGAGGGTGGGAATTTGTTCAGGGTATGAACTCTCTCGTGATTTGAAGTTAACGTTGTAACTACGAATTTGTTGTAATGTATTTGTATTTTATCTCGTGTTGATAGGGGGGATGACAAATATACTAAGAGCAATGTGGGTTTTGATCAATGCGAAAAAGAACATTCGTTGTGATATCTGAAAGAGTGAACGTACCCATTACATTATAATTGTTTGTTATGCAATAAACTGATTAGCTTTAGTAATTTAACAATTAAATTATTCTATTCAAACTATACCGCTACTTTGCTGTAGCGTACAATCAACATATCAAAAACCGAATTTTACCAAGAGAGAGTTCATTGATTCTTGTCACAGATTTTTCTCTCATACCAGTTGGCTCAGTTCTTAGAAGATGCACTTGTTTCAATCACTTTCCCCTCCATACTTTATTCTTTTTTTTAGCTCCTTTCTTCTA
This sequence comes from Teleogryllus occipitalis, assembly GCA_011170035.1. Classification (NCBI taxonomy): domain Eukaryota; kingdom Metazoa; phylum Arthropoda; class Insecta; order Orthoptera; family Gryllidae; genus Teleogryllus; species Teleogryllus occipitalis. Next base: position 108,679 of record BLKR01002196.1, read on the forward strand.
ATCGGGAATATGAGACTCGGTAATATGACACTGAATGGTAATTGTATAACTTCTTTCTGTGCACCTTTTATGGGCATTAATTTCCTGATCATCTGAGACAATCTGCTCGCCATTACCAGGCGCAATTGTTATTTCCAGGTACAAGTGTGAAATAATATAAAAACGTTTGATTATCTTGAAATTATTAAAATTTCACCCGTGAGAATTGGAGTTGCTCTGATATCAGATGCTTAAACATACTTTTATTTTATTGTCAAAGAGGAAAAACCTTTTTATTGTTATACAATTCTTACACTTATATATCGTGGAGCAAGTGTAAAAGCGAGTAATTAGATATTGATGAAACGGTGAACGGTAATTGAATAAACAGGTGTGTATTAGGTGAAAGAATTGGGTTGGAGCAAAATTTTCGTTCGGGAAACTTTCTCAGCTTTCACTTAGGCTCGTGTGACTAATGGGTTGCAGCCCATAAAAGCCAAGAGAATGTCAATTTGGAACATTGAATGGAAAGTTTTTGTACTGCATGAAGCATCTTAGCATGCACGCTATTAACTCTCATTTGAGTCTCTGCGCATGCGCATACTCCGAAGTTAGGCTACAGTAATAGCGGAAAACGCTATTCCACCAGAATTGGTTATCACGTGACCTGCTATATAGCTCACTAAAATAGTAACGTGATCACGTTATAGGTGTCTGAGAATATCTAGGGCATGTGTAGAGGTAAAAAATTGCCACTTTCTGCCAATGAACATTAAGTGGGAAATTCATGTAACGGATTTACTCAAGTGACATTTGCCCTTAATTGGTAGACAACACCGTGTGCAGGTACATGAAATCTCTTTCACTGCCTTATAACGTGACCTGCCGAACACCTGTACATTAGAAGTAGTTTAGCAATTAGGAGCAAGTGTTATATGTTTTAATTCCGTTCTTTGAAATTTCCTAGTACATATTTATTGAGAAAAGTTCATTTTCCATTGCTCTGCATGCCTTAAAAATTTGTAACAATTATTCTGAGACTCTATGTATTTGTACACCCAACTGTAATGTAGACTGTGCTGCTAGCTTTATACAGTAAAACTTGTTCAATGCGAAATCTCAAGGGACCAGTAGTTTCATCCGCAATAGACGAGATATTACACAATACAACACGTAGATTATACGTTTGCCAGGATCGCAGGTTATGCCCACATTGGCATATTTCCGCATTACACATGTTCCGTATTGAGGAAGTGTTACTATATTTCCATGATACAAAATTTCGCTGGTTGTATTAATCTGTATATATAACAGTAATTATACTTATTTAATAGTATAATTATGTGTTCAGATCACACTGGTTAGTAGACATCTGTAGACGAACAAATTCGAAATAAGAGAATGTGGCACCTCTGTTGTTCAGCGCACAAGTTCCGAACTACTACCATTTAGAACGAAAGGTGCAAAATTTATTTTTACATTTCTCATGTTACTGGTCACGTAGTTGCCTCATACTCGTACGTGCAAAAACTCTCTACCAGTTCCATAGTGCATAACATACGAAATCGTATTAGACGTAACATCCTTCTCAAATACTAGCCGCTTAGCACCTTCATTGAAACGGAAATTTCTTTCCGACCGTAAAAAAGAAGCTGACTATCGCACAGCTCGGAGAGCATTGGATTAAACTTCCACTCGATCAAGGTTTCCTCAGATGGAAGCAGAAAATCTTTGTGGCAGTCACTTCAACGCCCTCAGAAAGAGATTCATAAAGAATTATTAGATGTGTACCCATGTATTTTCCTCGTATTCGAAGAATATCAATGTCACTCATGTAATGTAAGAATCAATAACAGCCGTTGTTGAGGATGTAAAAAGACCTAATTTTACTACAGTACCTATAAACACCTACATTGTTAAATTTTAAGAATCTATACTGTCATTGAATTTGTGTGGTTTGTGTCTGGGTTGGGTTCTTTGTGACATAAAAGTTTAAGAAGCGATTCCTTGGAATGGAGCCCAAAGGAAATTGTGGACATTAAGTTCGTAATTTCGCATCTTTTACGTCGTGTGACATGGATCCCAACGTTTTCAAGCAGGTTTTAAGAGATAATAGAAAAAAATACTCCTGAAATCTATCTTCAAATTTCGAAGTCCACTGTGGTGTAAAAGTGTAAATAGTTAACAGTTAGTTCAAATTGTTCGAAGAATTGTCACCCGGATCGGGAATCAAACCCGTGTCTCCTGGTTTACGCCTAGTTGTTCTAGATAGGGTGGTAACTATTGCATTTACAGTTAATACAATGGAAAGAGAAGTTTGTTTGTTTTTTGCACGCAAAACTGTATTTTCTAATTGAATCTTTAGAAACCTAACACGCGGAATGAAAAAAACTTAATTTTTCCATTTTGAAATCTAAAATTCCGGACTTACCGATGAAGGTGTGACGGGGTCAGTTGTGTCATGACGATATGGTGTGTACGTGGCGTGCTTTCGCTCGACCCTCGCAGGAGATCCTTTAAAACTTTAATTTCTGCTTTACTCACAATTAGTTCTGCAAGAACTTTCAGTGAATTTGAATACATTATACAGAGAGTCCCACCAACTACGGGCCACCCCTAGGACTTCTAAACGGTTCACGATATCGAATTGCAATTTTCGCTAAACAATGCGGAATCATGGGACAAGTAATATGTTGTAGAGATATTGTTTGAAATATTTTTATATTTCGAGAAATTTAATCGTAAAATTAAACGTACAATATTTCCTGTAACAGCCTTTGCAACTGTCACCTTTGGGAAAGGTGGCCGACACCGTTGCAGGGAGAGGGTAGAGGACGCGGGATACAAAAACAATTAATCTAATATAAAAAAATCAGTGTTTATTTGTTCGTAATGTATGTGCTACCGTACCGTTCATCCGATTGCGATAAAATTTTGTCAACTCATTGCTTGCACTTTCGTGAAGGTAATAGCGGAAGGAAATGTGTAATGGGTACAGTACAATGTGAATATGCGTATGTCTGTCGTCATAGACGCGCGTTGATGATGATTTTATGCGTTTATGCTGACTCAAGCGCCCGTGAGCAGAAGCTCTATGCAACCCGCCGCGTTCTCAAGTATTAAACGTGTCTTTGCTGCATATTCTGCCCCCTGCAATTGTGAAATATCGGCCGTGATTTTTATTTGAATGTTATCTCGGACTAGTAGATCAAATTTTTCCAAGACGGTGTCAGCGAATGCATATCCAAACTTGAGGGAGAACGTTTTAACAATAGGCTATGTGACAACCCTGTCCAAACCAGGACATAGAACAAACCCATACTCGCGAGAATGTCTTTTACGTATTAAAATGTTTGCTGAGCCTAGCGTATACAACGTGATTAACGATCACGTGGCCAGTAACGTGTGAAGTGTAATACATTGCATTAGCGCATCATTATCGGGTCCACTGGTTTACAATAATTATAACAGTGATGTTACCACCAGTGGCAACTCGACTGAATCTGAATGTAAGATCTAATGGTGAGTATCTCGCAGGGGATGGAGTGAGTGCGCCCGCGCCGCCGCCGCCGCCGCCCTTCCCCAGCGCCGCCCCCGCCTCCGCCCCCGCCCCGGCCCCGGGCGGGCCGCCAGCGCCGCCGCCGCCACCGCCCCCGGGCCCCGGCCGCCTGCCGTCAGTGCGCCTCAACACTGAGGTGAGGACACCCACGCGCCTGCACGCGTGCACCGCGCCGCTGCGTAAAAAATTCCAGAGTATGATTTTCAGATGAGAGGGTACCATGTATACCGACCATATTGGTTTAGCGGTGAATTGTCGTTGGCAATGACAACGCCTTGAATTATTTAAATTATACCGACCATGTTAAATTTGCTGTTATTAATGTACCATTTTGTAGAAAATGGTTAACTAGAAAATTATGATATTTCTCACACTTAAAGATGCAGCCATATTATTATTTTGACATTTTTTTAGTTGATTAAAAAATAACTAGTACTTTTCGTCAGTTATAAGTAGACCGCGGATTTTTAGGTTTTAAAATATGCGTTTTTAGTGCCTAAAATAGGTTCTTTCAGCATATCAATTTGACTTTTTAAACAGGCACAAATGAAACAGGAAACTTACAAAAAAACACACATTTTTACATTTTATTATATGTATTTCTCAAAGATAAAAACCTAAATCAATGTTATATAGAATCAGTACTGCATATTTTGCGATAATACTATTAATGAACAAGTTTAATGAGCCCCCTTGAAGCAATACTTCAAACAAAACGACTTTCGCTGAGTGTCTATCTGATGAGTTCGACACTCGTCAGATAGACACTTAGCCTGGGACGCTATGTTTGTTGCATGTACGAAGACCATTTTGCGAAAAATGGAATTTCTCCACATTACTTCCCTTTCATTCACGAAATTTCATTGGTGTAGTCTTTCGTTCGTTCAAATAGTCAATCAGTAAATATCCCTCGGGCTTTGGAAATTCTCCAAGAAACTCCAACGCATCGTAAACTGAAGCTACTTTGCTGACCGGGAGACCCTGCGTCCTAGACACAGACCAATATTTCAGCCGCGAATCTTCCATCTTCCTCAGGGCGAAATGCATTTCGCCCTGAAGAAGGTTGCATAATGGCTGCCGAAACGTTGGCACAAATGCATTTCGCCCTGAAGATGGTCCGAGAATGGCGGCCGAAACGGCACCTGTGCCTAGGACGCGGCGTCTTCCGAACAGCCTAGTAGCCACTGACTCCGGTCGCGGAAGCGGACGCTTTCACCATAAACTGAAGTTAGGAGTGTGTGAACGCACTGGCATGGGCCCGCGCGCGTGTGTGCAGATTCCGGACAACCGCGGCCCGCGGGAGCCGCCCGCCGCCATCCAGAACGCTATGATGACCAAGGACAAGAAGCCCTTCACGTACACGCCCGGCGGCCTCGACCTGTCGCAGATCCGCAGCCCGCGCATGCAGCGACGCATCGTGCGCAACGCCGCCAACGAGGGCGTGGGCGAGGCGCCGGTCAGTGCACTATTTTTTTATTTATTTATTTACGCTATTATGATATTTATGCTATTATTTATTGTCATTATTTATTATTCCATTATTTATTACGTCATTCTTAATTATGCCATTCTTTATTACGTCATTCTTTTTTATGCCATTATTTATTATGCCATTATTTATTATGCTATTATTTATTACTCTATTATTTATTTATTTTGCCTATTTTTATTTATTTATTTTTACGTCAAAAACAGTAAAAAACTGTTTGTGACGTGCTATGGGGAGAAGTGGATTCTGTGCACGTTTTCAAAATTCTGTAATCCCTACGCTAAGCCATTTACAAAATGAATTTTGAATACAGAAAAAATGAGCGTTTTTTTAATTGAATTGAATGAATGGATGCCTTATTTTACGTGGCGAGACTCAGGCCATGAGGCCTGCTCTTCCGTCTGACCACGTAAATTTCGCTAGGGCCTTAAAACCGGAAATTTTAAGGTCAAAGGCTTCTAAGAAACGTTCCTCACATTATAATCGGCAGGAGAGATTTTCTTGGGCATTCTATTCCGTTTGATGGTTCGGGGCTTCTCGATTCAATTTCACGTGTGTACGTCTGTTCGGCAATAAAGTTAAATAAGAAAAGTTGATATTGACGAGGATTTAATGTACCGTTATGTTAAAACACGTTCAGTTAGTACAAGGAAACTTGCAGAACAAGGGGCGGAGAATAAGAGGGCCTTGAAGGAAAAGATATATTATGGACTTAATACTGTAAATGGAAGGATAGGGAAGACAGTAGGGCTTAACATGCGAGAGTTCCCGCGTGGGTACGCGGGTATTAATAAAAAGCATAATCCATTCGTATTTGATAATTAGTGGTCTTGAGAAAATGTGCCCAGTACAAAGTGCTGAAGAGCAGGATGGTGAATGAAAAGACGAGTGGTTGACGTGTGGCGCGTGCGCCTGCGCAGGCGCCGAAGCCGTCGCCGCTGGCCCAGGGCGGCGCGCCGCTGCCGCCGTCGGCGCTGGCCGCCATGCAGCCGGCGCTGCCGGTGGCGGTGTTCCCGCCCGCGGGCGCGCCCGCCCCCAGCCACGCGCCGGCCCACGTCGCCCCGCAGCAGCCGCCGCCCCCGCCCGCGCCGCGCGCCGCCTCGCCGCCGCCGCCCCCGGCGCCCCCGCAGCAGCAGCAGGCGCGCTCCCCGCCCGTGGCCGCCGCCGCGCCCGCGCCGCCGCCCGCGCCAGCCCCCGCCCCGCAGCCCGCCGCCGCGGCCGGCGCCGCACGCCCCAACGAGCCCGGCAGCATCTACGTGCCGCCCGTGGCGCCGCCCGCCGAGCGCCGCTCGCAAGTGGGCTCGCTCTACATCCCGCCCGTCACGGTGAGAACGCCCCGCCCGCACGGGCACAAGCTACTCCCTCACACACACTCACACTCTTTTGGAACGATCGGCTTATGATTGTTAGTGATTCCGGGCGCGTCAACTACTGACGGGCCGGGAGCGGTTGCTCAGTGCATCAACTTTAGGTCACTGCAGCGCCTCTGACCGGGAGGTCCTAGGTTCGAGTCCTGACGGCGGCAAGATTTTCAACACTAGCTTTTCAGCGAGGTTGAATTGAGTCGTTGTCTGGAGGAGAATTCTAGCGGCCGGTTGCTCTGGTCGGTAGTTTTTCGTGGTTTCCTCGATCAACACCAGGCGAATGCCGGAGCAGTACCCTAAAAACGGGCAACAGACCGCGCGCAATCTTTCCTTCCATTTCCCTGTTCTATCCTCACCCATTACTTATACACACACGCCCCCTTACATGCACTACACTACAACATTTTTCGGGAGAACAGTCTGGAGCTTAGAGCTCCCGGCTGGGGCGGTGCGCCCCTGGTTGGAGATACCGGGTTTGGGGAAACCCCACTAGCCAACATCTAGGTCGGCACCGGATCTCACCTACCAGCGAGGAAGATCACCGCCATCTCCCACGATAAAAACATACCTTTTCTTTTGCGGGAATAATGACCTTAGCCGTTGACACGTTCGGAATCACTAATCAATCAAACATTTACTGGGAGTCACGTGTTGGCTTGCTCGCCGCGCGAGCGCGATCTGACGGTGGCGCCGGGTGGCGTGCGCAGCAGCAGCAGCAACAGACGCCGCCCGCTGTGATGTCCCCGGGCCCCATGTCTCCGGTGACGCTGAACAAGGCGCCCACGCCGTGGCTCACGCAGCGCCAGCAACAGACACAGCCCTCGGTGCCCCCGTGGGCGCAGCCCCGCGCCCCGACGCAGCAGCCCGCCCAGCAGCAACAGCAGCAACAGCAACAACAGCAACAGCAACAGCAGCAGCAGCGCGCGCCGTCACCGCCGCGCTCCGCCCCGCCACCGCAACAGCAGCAGCAGCAAGCCCCTGGCACGCGCATCATACCCATCCAGGTGAGACCGTTGGCACAGAATAAATGTTACAATCTTCTAGGGCCAGTAAGAAGGGGGCAAAGATGATCACATTTGTCATACTACGTGAATTGAATATTCCTCAGATCAAAGTGACCAAGGGTGAAAATTGAATAAAACAGAGTTTTCTCCAATAAAGAGTCCTATATTATTTTTGAATTATCGAATAAGATAATCAAAGTTTTGTTAATTATCCTTATTGTTTTACTTTATTTTGTTAGATAAATCTCAATTAAAAATTAATAAACGACATCACTTTCAAATTAAATCCTCATACACACATACATGCGCGTGGACTTCAATGGTTACTTATCTAGTTTTAAAAAACATCGATGTTTATTAGCATCCATGGTTTTGGATCGATGTTTTATTAACCTCGATCTTTTAACTTTGACCATCGAATTTTCGAAACATCGATGTGTTGTCGATATCGCATCCCTACCGTGTGCCTCGTTGCAGGTGGAGGGCCGCGAGCCGCCGCGTGCAGCCGCTCCGTCACCGTCTCCTCAGGCCGGCGGCCGCCCGCAGCCGTTCCAGCAGCAACAGCAACATCAGCAGCAGCAGCAACAGCAGCAATATCAGCAGCAACAGCAGCAATATCAGCAGCAACAGCAGGCGGCCGCGCCCTCGCCGCCCGGCACGCGCATCATCCCCATCCAGATCGAGGGCGCCGCCCCGCCCACGGCCCCGACCCCGGCCCCGACCCCGGCCCCGCCGCACCACCAGCCGCAGTCCCCGCAGAACGTGCAGCAGCGCAGGCCCGTGTACGTGCACAACAAGTTCAACCCGCCCTCGCCCTCGCCCGCATGCACGCCCTCGCCCGCGCATGACAGGTAGGCCCATGCACGCCGCCAGCAATTCCCACGTCCTCCGCCTAGTAAGAAACGGGCAACTTAAACGCTATTCAAAAGCGAGGGCGAGCCGAAGCCGCATGTGAGTCTCTGCGCATGCGCGTGCTCCAAAGTTATGCTAAACTAATAGCGGAAAACGCTATTCCACCAGGATTAGCGTGAGCAATCACGTGACCTGCGTAGGGAAACATAGAGTAACGGGAAACATTATAGAGTATAGGTGTCTCACAATAAGTGTTGCAAACTTCTGGGGCATATCGAGAAGTCGAAAATTGCCACTTTCTGCCAACGAACATGAAGTAGGAAATTTCATGTAACGGAGTTATTTGCCCTTAATTTTTAGGAAACCCGGTATTTTTTCATTAAATATATTGCTGGAACCGGAAACGAATGAAACTATTTCAGTTAAGGTTTCGGTTTTTAAAACATCTTCGTAATTTCGTGCAACTTGTTACACTGGGTCCACGTTCTGAGAAGTTACTTATCGTGTGAACAACGCATGGCTGAGATTGTCAAAGAGCACACATTTCGATATTATTTATTTTAAAAGGGGAATGTATGCAGATTTACACAAAGTAGTAATATAATTTTTTAAACAGACGGAGTTTGATATAGAACAATTAAATTTTCTACTCTGAATTTTATATTTAAAAAATAAAACCTTTTTTGCGGGAGTTGTTTGTAACATGAACTTTTAATGTCTGACTTTTCCAAGGAACACTTTTCAGGAAAACCGATCACGTTTAAAATTTGAAACTTTCCAAAAGTTTTCCTGAAATACAAATAAAGATAGTAAGGAAATTGCGACACTGTGTTATTTTGTTAATATTAATTAATGAACAAGTGACATTATTTGATACAAAAAAAATGAGCTTACAAAATCTCCATGAAGAATCTAAGCAATATTTGAAACTAGTGATGGTACAACAGCGCATACTTTCCCGCAGTATTTTTAACGGCTCCGCAATATTACACTACACGAAACTGCAAAATTGGTTTCAACCTGCAATTTTTATCCCGCGCCGAGACTCGAGCTCAGGTCCATTGAGTTAACTCGCCGTACGCATTACCGCTACACCAGGTAGCCGCTCTGACATGCTCACTTGGTCCGGCCCATAAAGATCTTGAAATAAGGTCATGTACAACTTTTCAAAATTATGAGTAGTTTTCACGTAATGTTGGGTGAAATTTTGGAAAATTTGAAACAAGTATTTTCTCAAAAATGGCTCAAATTTTTTCTTTAAATTTTCTGTTTGTATGTATCATTGGACAGTAAGGAAAAGTGCTGGTCCCATTTTTGGGGGGAAAAAAATTTTGAAAATTATAAAAAAAATTAGAAAGTTAGAAATAATGCCAAAACGTTTGTGCTGAAGTAATAACATTAGCTTTTAATCTATATTTATATTAGTTGTTGCTCTTTTTAACTGGCTTTCTAAATTGTTGACCGTTAATTAAGCATGTGATGAATTCTTTGTAAATTTCATTTTCAAGAAAAATGTTTCACAAACATTTAGATTCAAAAGCACTTATGACTCTTTGTGCCAATTATCTTAATTTGAAATATTTCTCAGATCTGATACAAGTATTATAAGACTTTCTTAATGGAAGCACATGTGAATTTTCATTTATTTAATATAATTTTTGTAAACATAACGAGAAATCAGTTTCAATATTTATAATATAAAATAAATCTGACAGGCCCAAACTTTTACCAGGCCTGTTCTATAACATGCTCATTAATTTTAGAATGATTTAATAAATATTTAGGAAAACCGAAACTGGAAAAAAAAAAAACAATTTGTACAAAACTCTATATTATTTTAATAGCATCAAATAGCATTCTCATTAAAAAGTAATAAAATGTTTTCTACTGTGAAACACTAAGAAGAAGGTAATCGGTACCTATTGTGATGATTGCAAAGTTGGGAAATGCTATTCTGGAAAGTTCTGGAGAGAGGTTGCTTCTAAATATTACTTTCAATGAGAATCAATGGGAACACTTATGAGAAGTCAGTTTACACCTAAACTTCAAAAACCAGAAAATATTCAAAACATCAAGGAATTTGAATAAAAATTAATGGAAAATGATACTTTTTAAGAACTAGAATGTTAGTTTTAAAATAAATATTTAATTGACCATATGTATATGTAATTCAAAATTTAAGTTTATGGACGGATTGAGGTTTTTATCAGGCTTACGAGACTGTGAGAAGTTTCTTCTCCCAGTCAGTTTTGTAAAACTGCCAACAAGTATGTTAAATAGCTTGGCATTATTCATTCTATTCAGTTTATTGAATCGGAATATTGTAAAAATTTTAATGCATTTGTCATGTATTAATGTACATAAATTACAACACTTTTAATTAAATATTGAACAGCCCAAGAATAATATTGCACAAGAATAATATTTATCTACATTTTGGTAATTGACAGTGATCTTTTTCAGTTTTTGAGATAATCTAAATAGAAATAAGACCTCCCATTGAAAATACATGAGTGAGCATGATTACATGGGCAGGATTTGGGGTCATCATCGTTATGAAAATAACAATCTTCTTTTTCTCTACTTTTTCTTAAAATTAATTTTATTTCATTTCTTAATTAACAATTATTTATCTTACTGGATTTTAAAATGCAAATATACTCTGCCAACATTTTAAAATACTTATTACGAGTTATAGTGAGTGGTCTTAACTATTTAATGAAATAATTAATAACATTAATCCTAATGTTTCTGTCTCATACTCTGCATTCATTTTCCTCATTCATCTTTTTCATCGTATGAGTTAGGTTGCCACACGTCTTGAAAAAGTAGGATATGTCCTGAATATTGACAGGTGTCCCACTGCCCCACCACATTTTTTGTTGTTTCTGCCAAATGGCTTGATTTGTTTACTATGTTATAATTCTACACAGTGTTACAAACACACTGTGTTTTGGGACTACTTGTTCTCATCTTTCACAGAACTATGTGCTTGATTCAAGAATGCAACACGACTAATTTCTTTGTTAAGCAAATATTGTTATTTTTGTCTTTTTATGGTACAGTCTATGAACATAAATAGATAAAGAAACGAACTGTGTGTTTTGTATCTAAATGCATCTATCTCTTTCATAATGTGCAAGAGAATCTGGAATGCAAAGAGGAAAAGGGCTCAGTCAATAACAATGTATATTTTAGATGCGTGAATTCTATTATTATTATTATCATGGCAACCCTACTTATGAGCCCTTCCTCTTGTCACTCTGGTTTCAAAATTTTCAATCTTGTATTTACAGTGCACCTGCTCAGAGTCCTCGCCAACTGCAACAGCAGCACAGCTGGGGAACTGGAGGAGGTCCAGCAAGCCCAGCTCCTATTCAGTCAAGATCCTTCAGAGTGCTGCAGAAGATTACTGATACTGATCAATCAGAAGATGGTAACAGAATTTTATGTACTAAGAAAATAAGTGTTAATTGGCAGCAAAACACATATTCTAAAGGGATTATTATTTATTATAAGCATGATCATACATTACCTTTCCTCTTAATATATGAAAATGAATGTATGTGTGTGTTTGTTCCACAAAACATTGTAATCCACTGAAGCGAATGCACCCGAGTTTGAGATATTTTAATGATACATAATAATGTATTCAACATTTTAAGTTAAATTATCAATATTTAAATTTGATTTGTATGTTTCTGAAGCAGTATAAAGAGAATATTCTGCATAATTAATATAAATAGACACTAATTAAAATTTTCATTTCAGAGCAAACAAGTCAGCAAAATCAATGGAGTCAGCAAACACCTCAACAAAGTCAGTGGAATCCACAGTCAACACAGGGTGTTCCAGTGCATGAATTACGCAAATTGCAACTCAGTGAGGATGATCGTGCTTTAATGAACAAGTTCAAGGCTCAAGGTGAGAATACAGTTCAATTAGTGAAGTATAATGGTATTTGTACTCATTTAAACACCCGTTCCTTAAGGAAAAAATATTCTCATTGCATGGTCTAATTTGATGTTGGAATTAAGGTAATTAAAAGCATTATATTTTTCAAAGTACATCTTGTATTGTTTGTATTAGTAATACTTTTAGAATATAACTTTTAAGTAAGTCCTTATTAAGGAATTAAAATCACTAATTCTACAGTTTGGTGTGTCAGTTACAAAAAAAAAAAAAAAAAATAAGAAATAAATATTTATAAAAGTAGTCAATTTTATTTAGTTGCTTCTTGTATAAATTATGTGTTTTGGAATTCAGATATTTAGATTTTAATGTTTACTCTGCAAGTTTAATTTTCTTATTAATAAATTGCTAATTCACTTTATTAAAAGTAAACCTCAGAAAATCTCTTGTGTCATGAAATGATACATCTAAAATCTTTATAGTTCTTTCTTCAATCAAATTTTCATCTCTCTTTATAAAAGATTAATATTAATTTCAAATAAATTTGAATTGAAGGTTTGTTATTAAAGTTAAAATGCAAACCGTCTCATGAATTTAAATTTCTAAAAGATCTTGAGACCTACAAACTACATTAATGATCTCTGAAGAACTTTTCATCATTATAATATAGTATTGTAGTTTGTGTATAATGTAGTGTACAATACAATGTAGTGTTGTAGTATAGATATTAATTTTCAAAGTTAGGATCTTTAATAGAGTTCTTTCATTTCTCGTAATTACTCAAGCAAAATTACTGCCATAATCAGGGGGTATTCCTGCAACAGTTTCAGAGGAACCCAGAATTGATGAAGAAGAAAATCCAAGGTACAGAGGGGGTCACATTCCATCTAGAGTGTTCAAGATGCTTGATGAAAGTGGTATATAACCTTTTTTTCTTTTATAGAATAGATCTTGCCTGCAGAAAGCTTATTGGGCAAGCTCTTGAAATATTCTTTGGGAACTGGTGCTGAACTCAAAACACTTAATATTCTTTATAATTACTTTTTATTTATTTATTTAGTTTATTTACTAACAGCTTCTGGTGAAAGGGTATAGACTTGCTTAAAGGTTTGAGCTCGTAACAAATGTATTAACTTATTCACAAATGTCTCTTTCCCTACAGAATATTCTTTGAACCATTTTTTTGTGCAGCTTTTTGTTCTCCAGACATTATTTCAATGCAGTTCACTGATGTCAAGGATTTTCGAATGTTGTATTTTAGGATTTACACACAAAGTTAAAACTGTCTCGATAATTTTCAAGATTGGCTGCAGCAGAAATTTGTTATTAAATAATTTAAATGTTTCTTGAAACATTTGATCATCAAACATATGATCTGTTGCTGATACAATAAGAATTATTGTGAAGGCCTCGTATTACTCCTTTCAATCACATATCTCACATATCTTCATCTTTATATAGCTCTAACTCACTCTGCTTGGTACTTTCCTTTGTTCTTCAGTGGATGAGGATACATTCCTCCATAATGAGTCGGACCCTAGGTACAGAGGGGCATCCATCCCTTCACGTGCTTTCCGCATGCTGCAGAGTATGACGGATGGTGCAGGTGCTGATTATCCTGACCAGCACCAGGGTAGGCCCTATCAGCCCTTAATGGTGGATGATTTGTGTTTTTGTGTGTAGTTTTGTGGGTTGATTTGAGTTTTACATAGATTTTTATTTATTTTCTTGATCTATTTTTTTTTATAGTTTTAGTTCCAGTTTTGTTCATAAAAATAACAAAACCAAATGCATGCATGATATTTGTAAAAACATTACAGTAAGTAATATTAGTACCTGAAATAACAAAGATGTTGAAAATCATTTGTCTTTATTATTAAATGTTGTAGAGAAAATACAACTTTCTATTCATCTCATTATTGCTTTCCATGATTGCGTTGATGCTAATGAAAATGTTATGTGTATCACTTCTGATTTCACCTATTTTTGTAATTGTTATTAATGTAATTTACATTTTTCTCTTTTGTGGCCTACCCATAAATTCTGATTTTTCACTTAATTTAAGAAAGTTTGATAAGTTGAGATTAAAGATTAAAAAACTGCACATTACTTCACCCCAGCATATAAAGAATGAGAGATCATTTACATGCTTGGAATGTAGAAATGGAATGTAATAATTAATTTCTAGTGCATGGCTTGAAAATTTATCATTTTCATCTTTAAAGCTGTGATTGATTGATACGTTTTTTCATGTATGTAGGACTATACACACGTACACGTCTCACATAAGCAATGAGTTTCAGGATGTTTACAATGGTTTTTAATGAGATCTATGGTCAATGATGGAATATCACATAATTTTGATCACTCAAGTAATCCTGTCAATAACTCATAACTCCACATCATGCACAAAATGAACATATCCAATCATTGTCAATCATAACTCTTGGTCCATTCCAGCATATACGATATATTTGTACAAATTTCCTCTCTTGTATTACACTGTAATTAACACTACAATGCACTGTTTGTGAAATATTTCACAGTATGCTCAGGAAACAATCTGGAGTAAACTCCAATTCCTTCTGCAGTGCATCTCTTGTTAGATAGAGCTTTGCCTTAATGAATGGTTCAGCAGCCTGATAACACTTCCTACCTGGTTTGTGTTCGTGGAAAATTTTGTTAATATTTGGAAATGGGTGCATGGAATCAAAGCAGCAGGTGCAACAAAAAGAGACTGGAATTACTTTCTGAATTGTTGCATGAAGGACTACATTGTAATGATGACAAGGAGACAGAGCAGCATGATGAACTACATATTGTAGAGCATGGATTCAATGTTTGTTTTAGGTAGCATGAAATTAGGTTTGGTTTCAAATAGTGATATTATTGTTGTTTTTAATTGAAAACACCAAGTAATTTAATGTTACATTGTTATAAAGTGATAATTATCTTTATGCATTGCAAGACTTCTATGAATACTGCATAATAGTTGCAATTTAAATTCTGAATAGTATGAATGTGAGCTACCTCTGTAGTGTCAGTTTTCACTTTTATTCACTCTCTGGTATTTTTATATATTTGCAAATTTTGAATAGGTATTCAAAGAGGTTTTTGTTTCAGTCCCGCGTGGTGGAGGACCTGTTCGTTCAGGACCTCCCACAATGTCAGCTCACCAGCCAGCTACAGGTAAACAATCCAGATTTTCCGAAGAAATACATATTTAAATTTATTTAGTTGATATGATGGGAATAACAAGATAAGTCAAACAAGCCATAGGAAGTCTCCCTCAGGAATTCTTAAATAAATATTAATATCTCATTTTTGTCCAAAGCATGACTTGGCTTTTTACTGACCCATATATAAGATACAGGAGTAACAAGATATGCTTTATCTTCACCGAAATCAAGATATTGACATTTTTGAAAAGCAGGAGACTTCCTATGGCTAGTGTGGCATACCTTATCACTGCCTAAAACCCTTCTAATGATAGATGGGAACTAATGATTGAATTGTGTTCCAGAGTCAGCTCCACAACCATATATCCCTCCTTCTGAACAACAAGTTCCAGAGCCTCGAAAATATGTTGGTGGCAGCATACCATCACGTTCTTTTAGGATGTTACAAGCAATGACGGGTAGTCCAGAAAGTTGTGGTAAGCAGTTATCATTGCTTGTAAATCAATGAATGTCAGTATGTTGTTGCAAACAATATTCTTTGTCTTAGACATAGCTCAAGTTTTAGACTGCATCATTTTAGATTATCCTCTCATTTTTCTTATTATTAAATCACTCAGTATTTTAGTTAGGATCCAAAGACTTATGGGTTAAAACTTATTTATTCAAGCATATTAAAATTAGTAGGCAAGACAGTTTTCCTGTAACACACCATTCTTTTTTGCTGAACAGTAACTTTTATATACTAATTGTGAAGTTTTAAGCTTGTGAACACAGTTTTTAAACATCAAATCTACTCTTCTAACTTCATATTTTGAGGTTAAATAATTTACCTCTCTTATGCTTTTGTATTGTCGTTAAATGATTCAAACAAATTATTAATTATCTTTGTAAGACACATCAGAAAGAGATAACATGTTTTCAGTATGTTTAATTTTATTATTAAATTTTTGTATTTCTTCTTCTATTCCCCCCTTTTTTCTTCTTCTTGTTCTTGAGAGACATGCTGGAACTTCAAGGAAGTTAAGGAGCAAATTGTAATCTTCTTTTTTTATTAAACAACACAAATTCAGATCCCTGACAGTAATTTCTAATACTATCAAATATCTTCTTCTCCTTATTTTATTTGTTGTAGCAAGTGTCACGTCGCCAGACGGACGTGAGACACCTGTCTCAGTCTCCAAACAGGGCTATGATGAGAATGGGGCTGGGCTGTGGGGTCCTTATGATCCTAATATGTCCCCCTATCCTCCATATTGGTGTCCTGAGGCTTGGTGGGGTTACTACCCTCCACCTGATGCAGAAAATCAATCACCATCTCAACAGCGTCAGCAGCAGAATCAGACTCCAGTGCCACAGGAATTCTGGGATCCTTATGCTGCAATGTATGCATATAATGCTGCCTACGGGTACCCTCCAATGCCTTACCCTATGTATCCACCACCACCTTTTGCTCCTCCATTTCGTTATCCACACAGTGGTAGTGATTCAGATGAGTATTCAGGATATTCTTCAACGGATGAGATGGCTTATTACAGTGCAAAATTTGCTCGTGGAGCTCACCTCATGAATGGAATGCGCCCTCCAATGACTCCCCGTTCTTGTGCTACTCCAGCTTCAAATCAAGCTTCAACTCCTGCGTCAGATTCCACCCCAACTCCAACTCCATCAACTGTAGATAAAGCTTCTTCAGAAGAAAGGAATGAAAATGACAAAGCTGGAAAGGTTCAAACAATGTTAGAAAATAAAGCCCAAGATTCTGAGAGTTCAGTAACTCCAGCAGAATCTTCAAGTTCAGTTTCTGCTCCAGAAGAAGAATCAAGTGCTCAGAGTAGTTCAGATGAAGAAAGCAGTGGATCTGACACTGAAGTAGAAGAGGAGCATGATTCCAAACCGTTAGACAAAAAAGGTAGTGGTAGTGGAAGTGGAAGTGCATTACAGATGATTCGTTCTGTGTCTGATATAAATGTGTACAAAAATAATTCTAAATCAGAAGTTGGAGATTCTGAAACAAATGATGAAGAAACAGAACAAGAAGAAAGTGAGGAGGAGGAGGAAGAAGAAGAAGAAGAGGATGATGAGGTGGAAGAAGAAAATGAGAATGAGGAAAGAGAGGAACATCTTCCTCATCAACTTAGTGTTATATTTGAGGAAAGTGAACAGAGTGACGTTGAAAGTGTGAAACATGCAAAATCTTTAGGAAACAGTTCAGAAAGTGTGAATCCAAGTGAAGATGGAGACAGTTCTACTGCCACTTTAGATGATGGGGATGATGATGATGATGATGAAAGTGATGTTGATTTTGATTCTGTTGATCCAGCATCATCAACAGTCACTGTGCGATTGCCATTAAAATTGAAATTTAGCCGTTCTGCCAATAATGAGGAAGTAACAACAGTTATTGTGGGTAATAGTCAAGTAAAACGAACAGAAGCAGAACTGGAATCATTCTCAAAAGAAGTTACTACCAAGGAAAAGGAAGAAACTGTTGTTGCTGGAGGGAAAGACAATGTCACAAAAGACAGTGCTGCTAAAGAAAGTTCTACTAAAGGCAGTGCTACTAAAGACAATGCTTCTGGAAAAGTTGATGTTGCTGGTAGAAGAGATAGTGACACACCTAATGTGTCAGTTACTTTATCATTCCCCTCTAAATCTAGTCCTGCGTCAAGTCCCACTGAGACTCCAGGTTCTCGCTTTTCTGATAATTCTCGATTTCCTGATAATAATGTTTGCCGACAGATGAGCACAGAGAGCTTGGATGTATATGAAACTTGTGAGTCAGATTCTGATGTGTCTGTATGTTTGTCCCTTCCACTGAGAAAGAAAACTTCAGTTAAAAATTCTCCAAGATCTACTCCTACCATAAGCAACATCTCAGAGGAGGAAGATGATGAAAGTAAAACAAAGGCAGATGAGAGTGATACATTGAGTCACTGGGATGATGATTCTAGTAGCACTAGCATTCAGACTGTGAAGCTATCTTCAGGTTCTGGCAGATCAACAGCATCTGATGTAGGTAGTAAATCTGAGAATGAAGATGCAACAGTGCGAAACAAAAACCTTAAAGGAAAACAACTTCCAAGTAAAGTTGTTAGGAAACAAGAATTTGTGACTATTAAAGAAACTCCAGTGGACACTGAACAGCCATCTAAAGAAATCAGCAAAAATGATAGTAGCAGTGAGAGTGAGAGTGAGAGTGAAAGCGAAGAAGAGAGTTTGGAATCTCCTAAAGAGAAGAATGGCAGTATTAACAAAGTGAAAACTGAAACTTCAAGCTCCAAAACAGAGCAGGAAGATAATATTGCTTTAACTAATGGGAAAACAAATAATGAAGAGGATGATTCTAGTGAAGAATCAGAAGAAAGTGAAGAGGAAGATGAAAATGAAACAGATGCAGAAACAGCAGTGATTGTAAAGAAAATCTATGATATTTGCACAAAATCAGATTCTAAGTTAAATCAGATTCAACAAAAGCTTGAAAAAATTAATGAAGCTGAAGAAAACAAAAAGAATTGTGAAAGTATACCCAGAAGCAATAAGGAACTTGATGGAGAAAATGAAAATGACACTAGGAGAAGTAATTCCAAGCTTCAAGAAGAAAGTGAAGAAGATGACTCAGGAGTTACTTCTGACATGAGTCGACAGATATCTGACGCGGACACTGATGGAGATTCAAATCTGAATGAACTTCAGTTACAGTGCCAGCGAGTTGCTACACATTCACGTCTTTTCAAACTATTACAAGATGAATGCAGCAAAAGTGATGATGAAGATGAGGATGAGGATGATAATGTAAAAGAAGATCAGGAGAAGAATGAGAAGGAAGTTAAAAGTGTTGGTAAACTTAAGTCAAGAAAAGAACATCTTTCTTTGCCCTTAAGGCACAATAATTTAAGTGATCCAGACAGTTTGTCATCCTCATCTGGTGTAACATCTCCTGCATCTCCAACTGTTACTGCAAGGCTTGTCAAAGAATTAGTTCAAACATTACTGCAAAGAAAGAAAGGTCGGCGCCTTAAAAAGTTACCTATTGCTAAGTTACATGCAGCTGCCCTGCGGCTCCTACAGGAAGATATGGATCCATATGACACTGTTAGCTCTGCAGGGTCAGAGGAAGGCAATAACCCATACCATTCGCCTGTGAAGGCGCGTGGGAAACCTCAGCATTCCAATATCACTAACACTGCCACTCCAGCCACTCCAGTCAGCCATAACACTGCCAGCACGCCACTGCCTACTATACCCTCTCCTGCTCACATGATGTATGGTGCAAACTATTATGACTATTGTGATTATTACAATTCATGGGCTAATGCAGCATATTACGGTGCAGACCCTGCATTTGAATACAAT
Organism: Teleogryllus occipitalis; assembly: GCA_011170035.1. Taxonomy (NCBI): domain Eukaryota; kingdom Metazoa; phylum Arthropoda; class Insecta; order Orthoptera; family Gryllidae; genus Teleogryllus; species Teleogryllus occipitalis. The sequence continues at coordinate 128,367 of BLKR01002196.1, forward strand.
ATTGTGCCATCACGGGCTTTTAAACTTTTGCAAGAGCATGCCCAGCCTTCTGGGTTTAGCTCTGGAGTTATAAATGGCCTCTGGGGTAAATGTCCTAGAATTCCAAGTTCTAAGAATCTTCAAAAGGACTTAGCCCAGGCTGGAATTGTGAAAGAGAATCAAAATAAGACTGCCAACCTTACTGATAATGATACTCCCTCCAAATCCTCAGTTCCAAGTGAATCTCCCTCACAGCCTCTAGCCTCAACTCGAGCCACGTGAAGTGTGAGAGACAAGATAGGTGGATACACAGAGGGGGTGATCGCTCGTTCAAATGTTCGAGGTTTTTGGTAGACATTTGAGATGTCTGTAGCAGGTCGGCCGGCTGGGTCTTACCCAGGAGGTACACGAAGTCACCCTCTTATAAAAGTTTTGTGATTTGGTTCACCTAATCAATTTTATGCGTACCGTAGTTAATCTTTTATTAATTTTATCTTTGCTATTTTTTAATCATTCATTTTTTTGTATAGTAGAATGTATTATTTGCAATAAAAGTTTTGTGTAAAAACTGTCTCTCTGGAGTAAACTCCACCTTACCAATTGAATTGTGAGGCACACAAATATATTTTTAATTCTGGCAATAAGATTTTTTTGGAAGTACTTAAACACAGTCTTAAATACCAATCGTATGTGTGTTTCTGTAGAACCAGAGAAGTATTATTTTTTTAAAATGTGAGCTTAATAACTGCTACTGCTTTGTACACATTATGCAGTCCTTTGTGAAACAGTTCGTTAACAATGAATTACCAGATTAACTACAATATTCTGCAAGTTAGCATGAAATTACTTTCAAAATACACATATATCAATTGAGAAGGTTTATTTTGATTGTAAGAGCAGCCAGGCAGTTATGAAAATAAACAAAGAAACAAGCAAATACATTGATTCTGTTGCATCTTGCATCTCTGTTCGTTATATAATACATTAACCGTTAATAGCAAACGTACATTTCCTGTGATGGAGTTTCATTTTCTGAAATGTAACTCGCACTTTACAGACTGCTTACAAAGGTGCAGTTTGCTTCAAAGAGATTTATTACATATTTCCTCTTCTAACATTTCATATGTTTGTATTGGATGGATGGAATTACTTAATTTGTAATTTTTCATAATCTTGTAACATTTCTTTATTCAGAATGAAGAAGCATGTCCTGCTTTCAAAATGAAGAACACGGTGTACTTATTGTCTTTAATAATAAGATAACTTTGGAGATTAATCTATTCTCAAATTATTGCCCAATTCAGATAACTATAAAAATAGTATGGATATTTTTGAAAAACAGCAAATTTGAAACATTAATTTGAAATATGAGAGGAAAATAATTGTATTTATGTACCCACAAAGTTGTTTACAAAGGTTGTGAATCGTATTTATTATTTTTGCTGATGCAGAAAATATGAACTGGTGCAGGTTTAGGTAATTAGTAAGTACACCTTGCCCTTCTCTGAATGTGTTATGATAACTAATAAAGTCAATAACATCAGCATGTAAAAGGAGACTCATGTTTGAAGTGGCAGTTTTATGTTCTATAATTGACGAATCTGAAGAGATTTTGAACACTTCTGCAACATACTCTGCTGGAAGCTGAATTATCTGACTATTGTAATAGTGAACTTCTTGTTGCCTGTTTATTATTGTATTTCTGCTGAGAAATTATTCAATAGAAGGGTGCAATAAAATGATGGTTTCTCTATGCTGTCAGATGTTTTGCATACCTTTTTTTAAAATGAAATTTATTGGGGGGTATTTAGATTATGTATTTTTCAATTCATTTTCCTTGTATTTTGCATGTTGTTTGAATATTCAGTATTTTTGTTGATTTTTTTAATGTATTTTTAGTTTTACAAATTAATACCACTGCTGTTTTTCTTTTGTATTGCTATAACAACACAAATCAATGAATTTGTTTGGTTTCTGAGTTTTGACAGTTATTTGTGGAGAACCTACTCTGAAAAAACAATATAGTCAAAGTGTGCATCAGTTGTAGATGATTCTAGAACACTTGATTTTTAAGCATTAGCTTCACAAATTTATGTTTCATGAACTGTAGTGAGTACAAAGAAGTAAAGAAAATTGTACTTCTTCTTAGAGTATAATAATTTGTGTACATTATAGTGACTTAAATCAGTTCTACTCTTCCAGGTCCCGGTGAGTCAGAATTGTGAAGGACCCTGGCTGTGGAACATTGTTTCAAAGCTCAACATGCCCTGCTCTCTCCGCAGCACTAGCCACTAGGAGCAGTGTTCAACAATCCCTGTTCTTTTATTGTTGGTATAAAAATGTCAGAATTATATTTCATATCTGTAAATGTTGTGCTAAATGGTGTGAATTTTCCACTTTTACTTGTGCTTTCTGCATTTGATATGTTGTCACTTTGGTTAAGACCAGATATATAATACAGATATTTGACATGAGAAAAGAAAGCTGTGCACATAGCTTTGAAATGGTACATTTTACTTTTATTATATATTTTGTAAGTTGATTAAATAAATCATGGATGTAGAATTATATAAAACTTACAAATCATGGATAAGTGATCTTCAAAATGTGATTGTACCTGCTATAGAGTATATTGCAGTTACTTGTGCCTGCTTTGAAGGAAATGGCATTTTGAGATAAGCTAACAATACTTTGTTTGGTGGATAAGAATACAATGTTATCTCTCAGAGAAATAGTTTGCTTGTTGCAACAATAGTTTGAGACTCATGATATTATTCATTATTTAATATTTGTTCCATAAAAAATATGAAATTTATTCATTCATCTTTTTTTCTAATTCTGTTAGTTCAGAGGCACTTGAATGAGTTGCCTGGTTTGTAATCTATTTAAGGATAGGCAAACTGTAGAGAAAGTACAGACCAAAGTGGTGCTTGTAGACGAAAATTATATTTGTCTGCATGTTTGAACTTCATGTGGAGATTGTAAATGTTTGTAAATATACTATTTTCCATCACGTGTAATGAAAGAAATTAGAAGCAATGGGAACAGTTCTTGTGTCTCACATATAGTGTTTTTGTTTAGAATGCGCTATGAGTATGAAAGCACCCGTTTGTCTTCACAACCAGCACAAGACTAGCTGCCATGCACTAAAATTGATTGCTCCATGTCTTTTTGTGTGCCTTACTATGTTGTGCAAAATTGTTTACTTTCTCCCTTCAAGTACTGTGCTGATACGTGCAATACAGTATTTTAGACAAGGTCATGACAGTTCTTTGGTATTGACAACCTCCTTTTGTTTGCCAATTTCTTTTGTGATTTAATAACTAACATTCTTTCTGTGCTAGAAACTTGTAACAATGTTGACTGACATCTTTGTAGAAACAGCTATTTTGTGTAACATTTTAAAAATGTGTAAGATTTTTTTTATTGATGAGCTCTGTGATTACATTTCTATTCAGTTAATGATGGTACTTGAACACTTAAAGAACATTTGAGTAGTAGTCATTCTGAAATTGTATTGAGCACAAATTTTTTGTTGTGCAGTGTTTAAAGAATGAAAGAAAATAAATTCTTTTAAAGTGTACTCTTTCAACTATTAATGTGACCTTTTATTTTATTTTCTGGCAATACTGAGTTATAAAGGTTTCTCAGAATTGTTTTTGTGAAGTTGAACACATTTGGTGTGGTTTAAAAATAAGAAAATGGAAATAATATTAAAAATTGTAAGATGGTATGGTATTAAATTTCCTATGCATTTGGAGTTTAATAGTTTTTCATGGAAAGACATATTAAGATGATGTTTGTATATGAATTTTAGATCTCATTTCAAAATTGCTTATTTTTTGTCTGGTGAAAAAAGTGATTATGCAATATGATATATAGCTTTAATTAATATGGTTCCACACTACAAGACCTTAAAATTGTTCAAATATTTCACTAAATGGAAAATTATTCTTGTTATTCAGAGTTTTATACCTTACATTATGCTTTTTAAGTTTATTGAAATGTAAATATTATAACAGTAAGTTAAACAGTAAAGCTGTTTACTTGCAATCAAGGAATGTTGATAACTTTTGTACAGTAGGTTACAGAAAGGGTTCAAAACATGTTTGTTCAATTGTCTGTAGATGGTATGCATACATGTTTTAAATTTTCATTACCTTAGAACAGATCCTAAGAATAATAAATCAGAACTGGGATATTAGGTACCTATATAGATGAATAAAATTGCATGACAAATGCAATACATTTATGAAAATTGTGAACGTTTATGTGCATATCTAGCTGCAGTTACACATGTTAGAAGGTCTGAGAGATACAGCCATCTCCACTTATATCTATTAAGTTTGTAGGTTAAGCGACCTCTTCTCTGTGTTTCTATTTCCTTGTTTATTGCTTATGAGATTACTATGTGCAGAATTATGTTTTGTAAAGAAAGAAAGCTTTTAAGCTTAATTTTGACAGAAAATTTATTACAAATGCTATTTTTGTGTGCTTTGTAACAGGTTTATAAATAAAGTAAATTAAAGTAGATTTAATGAGTTGTGTTGAGTTTAAATCCAATAATTAATATTCCGTATGAAATTATTTCAACACACAGGATCACAAGTGAAGGAATTGACTTATTATTGTGAGAACATGGAGAACAATAATTCAACAATACTGCTGACAAAATAATTAAATTTCCCACCAACACTCCACAGATCTCAAGAAAATGTGTGCAGATAGGTGTGCAGATGTGTGAAGGCACATTTCGGTCCAAGCGCAAGGCAAGAAAATATCTCAGCATTTGGTTAAAAAATCAAAGAAAAGTGGATAAAAAAACATATGGCTCAAAAGCTAAAATACAATTCCTGTTGTAGGCATATAACTGGAATTTCTTTTAGAATTAATATAACAAATGGTAACTAAAGAATGAATGTCATTTTTGAAAATAAATATTACTTTCTTATTTGATGCCCAGGCTAGTCTCTAATTATATAAAATCACTTATTCAAAAGAAAAGATTTTATTTCGTTAAACATTTTATTTAATATTCACAAAAATTCAAGGAAGAGCTGTGACAACTAAAGGAGTATTACACTATCAATAGCATCAAAACTTTATGCAAACATGTTGAGAAACAGACTCAATGTAATAGCTGAGGATTTCAAGGGAGAAGAACAGTGTAGGTTCTGAAAGAGAAGGAGGAATAAAAATGCAATCTTCACATTACAGATAATAATAGGCAAAAGAAGAGACAGAAGCTTACTAACTTTTATAATATTCATTGATTATGAAAAGGCATACAACAGAGTAAACAGACAGAAACTCTGGGAAATACTGGAAGAGGAGAAAATTCCAAATCAATTACTCAATGCAATCCAGAGTTTATATGAAAACTCCAGTATTAAACTCATGTTAAGAGATGGGACAAAGTCTGCAACAATAACAACCAGCACTAGCCTAAGGCAGGAATGTGGTCTGTTTCCTATTCTCTTCAACATATATATCAATCACCTAGTGAGAAATTGGAGGAAGAAAATTAAGCAGGGTATCCAAATCAGGAAAGACAAAAAAATAGACACAATCTTATATGCTGATGATCAAACAATATAACAGATTCTGAAGATCAACTACGCAGAGCAGTTTTCAAACTGGCAAAAGAGGCCCAGAAACATTCTATAAAAATATCAGTTTAAAAAAATTAAAGTTATGGCAATGCAAGGCAAAGAACAGAAGAGAGCCAAAATTGTACTAAATGGAGAAATGGAACGAGTCAACAAATTTTCATATCTTGAAAATATCATAAGTATTTAATCACACCTAGGAGGATTTAGAAAATAAATGGTATAAATATAACAGAATCTGTGGATCAATTAAACAACACTTTGGCAGAGACATGGATGCAAAAACAAAACTAAAACTTCACAATATAATGGCGAAACCTACAGCTATGTACAGCTCTGAGATATAGATAGTGAAAGAGAAAGAAAAACAAAAAATACAAGCAGCACATATGAGATTTCTGAGACACCTTGTAGGAGTTTTAAGAAGGGACAGAATGAGGAACGAAGACATTAGAAAGAAACTAAAAACTAAAGACTTAGTAGAGGAAATAGAAAACTCGCAAAGAAAATGGCAAGATCACCTTAAAAGAATGAACAACAGATGACCAAAATTAATATGGAAATATAAACCATCAGGGAACAGAGACGTTGAAAGACCATGAAAGAAGTGACAACAGCAGGAACACCTGGAAAATTAACTACCAGGAATACTATATAAATAATGGAACAAGTCGTTAAACCTAAACATCAACAGTTCATGATGAAGATGATAATTTAATCTTTTGTATTGATTTTAATTGCTTAATGTCATCTGACAATGTGTTGTTAAATAACATACACGCATTACAAGATGATTTCATATAATGAGCTGTTGATATTGACCTGACACTTGATAAATATGATGTCAATGTCATTTTATAATTATAGGTAAAATTATCTGTATTGGATGAAAATATGTTATAATTATCCGAGTCTATCTGTGTGTGTCATCTGTGTTGCAAAAACTACTTATTCATAAATGAAGTGGCAAGGCAACAGCAACTCAATAAAGGCTTGCAGGAATGATTTATGCTTTTCTTTATTTGAGAAAAATACTTAAAGAAAAATTTGAAGCCATTTTTGAGAAAATATTATTTCTAATTGCCTTTACTTCAAGCAAAAATTAGGTCAAAACCACTCTTTTCTTCAAAAAATTATTAATGATTTTTTTAAAGATATATTATTTTAGAACAGATTTTATTAAGGAAAAATGTCTCTATTATTAGTATTATAGTTTTGCAAAGTTTATATTTTCCAATTATCCCAAACACTAAGAGTACACTGAAAATGGGACCTGTGCCATTTTTTATACCATACTTTGCTCTATACAAGAAAAAAATTAAAGACTTTAGGGGGGTATCAGAATGGCACAGGCTTTCTCATACTCAGTAGATAGTTTTCTAATCTCTTGCATCTGGGTGGCTAGTCTTTCGGTTTTGCCCTACCCTCTTTCCAGCTGCTACCTGTCAGTGCTCAAAAGACATTTTTTCATTTATCTCAATGATTCGGTCCCGTAAAAGTAGAATTGAAATATGACTTTAAGAATATTATAGTAGAGTGAAAGCTATGTAAATTTTCATTGAAGAATTTGGAGCCGAGTTAGGGAAATGTTTGAGCATTTCTGAAAATATGCAATTTTGAACTAATTTTCAAAGAAAACTTTTGAGTTTTCAAGAAACTTCATTCCAAGTTATTAGAAGTACTTGTACTAATAAGCAATAGTGTATAAAAATGCCAGAAAAATAAATATTAACTATGTAAGAGATATTAAAAAAAAAAAACTTTTATGTAATTTGAAAAATCAAAAGAATACGTTGAAATGGGTTTATGCCATGTTATTCAGTGCATTTGGGTCTATTCGTACAAAAAAGTTTAGAGAAACTAGTGGAATTTCAACAGCACGTACTTTCTCGCGATATTGCTAATAGTGTAACGTCATGGCATTTTGCTGTCAGACCACCAAAGGCGTGCGGCCGCCAGGGGGGAGGGGTTGGTCCGCAAGCGCCAAGCTGATGGCAACCAAACCACCGTCGCCTCTTGGGAGGGTTTGGGCCGCCGGGGGTGTGTTCTGGGTACCCTGGTGCCATCTAGCACAAATGGGGATGTGTGATGACTAGAGACCGGATTTTTATGTAATTACATAATTTTTGTCTTTCCACTTACCGTTCTAAAAATTGTAATCTTGGCGAATCCGGGCAATCCTAACACAATATCAAAATTTTCCATGACATATGTTTACATATTTAGTACTATATTACATATTTTGCATATTTTGCTATTTTCACAAAATATTTTTTTATTCTATCAATTTTCTTCAGTGTTATTGCTGTTTTCCTTGAAAAGAAGTATTTTTAACCAAAACGCACTATTTTCTACATTTTTACTGCTTGTTGTCTACACGACGTACCCTACATGAAGACGCGGTCGGATGTTCTCACAGTCCGTGCACCTGCTTCAGTTAGTAGCTTCTCCGTGAAGGTTTTACTACTGACGGGAAAGTTGTCTGATGCAAAACGTGCATAAATTTGTGCTCTCCAAATGATTTTTAAAACGCTTGTTTTATTTTAAAAATGTGTTTAGGATTTTTTTATAAATGCAATTTCGTATAATGTAGTTCGTTTTATAATTATTGTGTTTTAATATTACATATTTTATCTGATTTTACATATTTATTACATATTCTTACTATTTTCATTACATATTTTGACGTTTCATACTACATATTTTTCCGGTCTCTTGTGATGATAGCCTCGGACTGCGGTCGACGAGATATTTTGCGCCCGGGCTCAAAATCTGTTATGAGCGGTAATGAGCATGATAGTTTACTCTCTGGTAATAAGATGAGGCGGGCCGGGGATCAGCAGCATAGGAGGTCTGTCATGTGATTCCTCGCGAGAGAGGCTGGTGAAAAAATCCAAGGAGAGGGGGTGCATTGTGCATCGTATCCGACTTCAGCCAATAAGCATCAGACACCAGTTTGCGTCACCATTAGCGGAAATTTTAAATCCAGGCAGATATCAACATTGTCACCTCGTCACAAGACATTGAACCAAATTTATAAAGCATTTCTTTTAAATATTGCATTTTGTACATCATCAATTTATGGCTGGCTGCCGTTGAAAATTGTCACTTTATGCGACTGGAAATGTTTCTCAACCCTTCTCGCTGTCCATGCAACATGGCGGCCAGCGCCTGGTCTGGCTTTTCAAACTAAGTGCCCATGCTGTAGTCAGGTGGTTCGTGACGCAAACTGGTGATGCCAGAGAGAATATACTGGTGGTGGTATATACTGGGTGATGCGCAGAACCAGTTAAAATCGGTGCACCGGAGGAACCCACCCATGTATTTACACCATGTAGAAAACTACCGGGGACTTTCGAGTTTCAGACGAATCGCAGTGCGGAGGCACCTTTGTCACCCGTGAGGGGGTTATCGCAGGTCTGCGAGATGTGGCGTTTGCAGCGGGACGGGAGGCCAGGAGCGGCGCTAAGGTTAGCACGCTGGGGTTACTCTGTGTCACGCTGGGGCGGCTTGCCTCAGGAATTGCAGTGCCGTGGAGTGCAGCGGTAGTTTCCAGATGAATGTAAATATTGAATAGTAAATGTAAATAAACCTGTACATAAAAACACAGTGTCTGTGTTTTACTCACATCACGAAGACGTCACAGACAAGGAAACATTTAAATAATGGCATCGGTTTCTACGAACTTTCACGCGAAGGCGACCATTAAACGATTAAATGCTGGCGGCGGTTTCAACGAACTCTCACGCGGAGACAACCATTAATTCATTAAAAGGTGACAGCGGTTCAAACGAACTTTCACGCGGAAGCGACCATTAATACATTAAATGATAGCAGCAGTGACAACGGACATTCACGCGATATTGACCAATAATTCATTAAGTGGTTACACAAAGGGGTAATATTAACGTTGAATTAACATTAATTACGGCAGCAAGTGCCGAAGTTGTGAATAGTGCAGTTACGTGTGCGTGCAATGAAAGGTGCCGCAGTAACGGAACTGAGCGGGAGCTTTTGAGGCACCAGTGAAGCGTGAGGAAACATTAAATTACGCGGTACCAACAGGAACATCAAGAAAGAAGCTCTTCCGGTCCTGGAAGGAAGGAAGCAAGGAAGGACGGAAGTCTACACGTATCTCTGACTCAACCCTGAGTCACAACAGCGCAAGCGGCACCGAGGTGTTCCCTGTACGTGTGCCTCTTTATACTCGCCGGGATAAGTTCAGGACGTATCTTACGGGATTCAGGAACGAGGTGCTGAATCGAGTGGCCAAAGAGATGGGGGAAACGCTTTCAGGTGATGAAACGGTTGTTGCACTAAAGCAAATAATTGTTAATAGCGCGCAAATGAGGAGGAAATGGTACGGGAACTAGCCAGTACAACAAAAGAAACTCTCATGGAAGAATACGAGGGGCAGGACGGGAACGCGATTTACAGCATGAGCTAGAAAGATTGCGTATCACGACGACACCCACGACACGGGAATCGATAGGTAGTACCGATACCACAACGAAGGTTCCGTTCAAATTAAAAACGTCATAGTTCCTCTAAATTTTCTAGCAAGGAGAACACGCAGGTAAAACGGGTGAACCAGGCGAGGGAAGGCACGCCTCGAGCCTCAGAACAGTCGAAGGTTGTTGACCACACGGCAGAACATGAAACGCTTAAGGCGGTCACCTATTTTAAGTGCTGGGAAGCAGGCCATTTTCGTCGGTAATGCCCGGATCGGAAGAGCGTGGAAAAGATTAACGCTCGACAAGGGGCGAAGAGACGCGTTGCGTCGACAACGATAATATTAACGACGCAACAAATTTAAAGAACGAAATCACGTGGCAGCAACGCAAGGTAAGCATTGTTGAAACGTTTCACATGCGTCGCAAGGGTGTACAATTTTCCCGTTAAATAACATCGTGATTCTGGTGCTACTTATATTGTAAGAGACAAGCATGTGACGGATGATCAGATGACCGGGGAATCCGTTTGGGCGATGCAACTACTCGATGTAGAACCAAGGAATCTGCCGATGACGCGCGTCACGTTAGAAGGGTCTTTCGGCAGGTTCGTTACAAAGGCAGTCGTAGCGCATAGTAATTGCCATTTCCATTACTATTTATTAAGTAACCGTACGGCCACCTTGATGGACGAGGTTGAATGGGGGTTTGTTGAGTCACAACTAGCATGTGCGATGCACACCAGGTCACAGATTCACGGAAAGACGCGAACGGCTTCGTCGAAACGCCAAGAGTGTGAGCAGCCTCCGCCGGCGTCCGATAATGTCACGTGTGGCATCATGGAGAAAACACACAGACATTTACAAGTATGTACAAGTTTATTTACATGTATGTACAATAACCAACTTCTGCTCCGAAACTACACACTTGTGAGTATTTTCCTGTGGATACCCCACATAGCTAGGGAGGTCCCGCCTCCTCTGACGCTACTCCCGCGCCGCTACCGTGACCTCGTCACCCGTGCAATAGGCCCGACACGCTCCAGCCTGGGCGTAAAGTTTTGCGCATCGCGCGAGGTTTCCAGAATACAAAAAACCCCGGGTGAGCTCGTCGGCTCGATTTTATACCAGAGTGTAGCCGTCACGTGACCGTCCTAGGTGTAGGAGGGAGGCTCGCGTCTACCACGTGACCGTCCTAGGTGTAGGAGGGAGGCTCGCGTCTACCACGTGACCTTCCCGGTCAAGTTGGCGTCCCCTTTGTCTAAATGTATCCCAACGCCGGGGCGCCAAGCTATTCATGCCCTCAGGTATGCGATACTACCGCTCCTCCTCCCACCCACGGCCGCCAACGTGACGCTACACACGAAAGGAGCGGAGGAAGTGTTGGCGGGCGAAGATAATGAGGAAAGTGTCACGGCCGAGTTAGACGCAGGCATAATAAATCTATTAAAAATACATAAACAGGCGCTCGCGATCGCGCAACAGGAAGACGAGGAAATCAAAACATTAACGGAGCTAGCCAGGAGAGTCGGCTCAGAAAAAAGTGGCTACTTTGAAAGGGACAGATTGTTGTTTCGGGCCAGATAGAAAACGCGGCGAATGCTAGGAAATGATTTTAATGCCCGCGATCTACCGCTGTACAGTGCTGAAGGTCTGTCATGAAAGGGCGAATCCACATCTGGGGGTCACAAAGAGTAAGCACTCCATGACCAAGTATTTTTACTGGCCAAATTACTTTAAGGAGACTTGCGTGTGCACCTGCAACAGCTACCAGAAGGTAGGTCGAGCAGGGGACAAAAAGAAATCGCCGCTGAAACTCATCCCTATCGTCTCAGAAGTATTTGCAAAAATTAATATAGATGAGTACGGGCCATTTCTAAAGACTGAAGCCGGGAACAACTATATCGACACCGCAATGTCTCGCGTCCAATTTTCCGGCAGTCAAAGCAATAAAAGAGTTGTCGTCAGCAACAGTCATGGAAGCCCTATTAGAACTAATTAGCAGGATAGGATTTCCGCGGGAACTGCAAACCGATCAAGGGACCTGCTTCACGAGCGCGTTGACGGTAGAATTCGCGGAACGGGATCTGCTCAAACGCAGTTCACCGTACCAGCCGCATCGCAATGCGATCGAGAGGGTACACCGCAGCATGAATAGGCTGATGGTGCTGTGTTTATACTTTGATATTTTTTAACGTGGCATCTGTGGGTAGTATCTCCAAGATGGAATTCGGCACGACTTTTTGCGTCTCTCTCGGTCCTGACGCAAGATGTCGCATGATCGCGACCGCATCAACCTGCAGATCAAGCGACCCTAGCGGCAGGTCTGAGTTTGACGCGAGATGTCATGCCGAATTCCGTCTTGGAGATACTACCCATAGTTGCCACGTTAGAAAAAAAAGCAAGTATAGAGACCGGGACAGAGTGGGAGAAACAGCTCCCAGCTATTAATTTCGCACTGCGAACGACCGTACATAAAAGCCTGAGATTCTCACCGGTCGAACTAGTGTACGGCAGAAACCTGCGTACGCCCATCACGCTAATGTATGAGCACTTCGCAGTTGCAGTAGAGCAGACGAATCCGGTTGTCGAGCACGTCTTTAAATTGGTAAACAGGTTCAAGAAAACCCGTGAGCTAGCACATCAGCGAATGGCATTCGAACAAGAGAAACGTAAGGTTTGGTACGACCGGAGAGCCATTCGCAGGACGTTTGTGACGGGAGAAAAAAGTGTTGGTTTTGGCCCCGAACAAAACACAAAACTTGAAAGTTCAGTAGGATGGTCCGGGCAAAATCAAAGAAAAGATTTCGGAAACTAATTACTGTTGCCACTATTTACCAAAGTAAAAAGTCGACATGCGACAGATAACAATCTTCAATATTTTAACCAACTTAATGGGTCGTACACATTCGTTACAAAAGGTTTTTTGCTTCATCAAGAAAGACAATCTATCAATAGTTGCGTGTTATTTAGAAACGTCTATGTGTCTTCTTTTGTCATGTCTCGCATATAATCAACAATTCCCCCCTTTTACGCGACACGTATTTCTTCTCTCTTCAAGAAGAATTAAACATCTTTGGTTCTCAAAGGGTACCGCCGGATAAGATGGTAAAAAGTTCCCCTAAACCAAATGACGTATGCGTGGTTACATTATAATTCTAACATAAAAAACTAATTTTGAAAGGTTTCTTTCGTCTCTGAAAAGGCCCCGTCCCACCACCCACACCCTTCTACAGCCAAATTCGTGCTTTTTAATTAATTTTTTCGGCAACTTAACATTGGCTGAAAAATATGATAATTAAGAAAAGAATTTGTACTATCATAAAAATATTCGTTGATATTTTCTCAGACCCAAATTCAAACACAAAAAACATTTTTGAAACAAAATAATATTTTTTTGTCTTAGAACCATGGATCCGGCACGCAAAAATATCAAACATTCCTCTCAAAACGCAAATTGTTGTAAATTTTTTCAGATTTTTTCCAAAGCTGGGCTGCATTAAAAAAATGATTACCATTTTCCCGCCTTTAAATCACCTTGACTAAACATACTTTGAAAATGACTGCAATAGTTCTGTGCATTTCTTTTAGTGTTTATTATACATTTGTATACATTGTTGTAGCACCCAGTAATATTTTGATTTTGAAATTTAATTATCTTCTGATTTTAGAATAAGTTCTTGTTGTAATTCTTCGTTAACTTTCGTTTCTGTACGAACAGGAACATCACTCGTGACATTTCTTGTTTTCACTATCAGAAATTATTACACTTTGCAGATCTACTAATCCCTCATGTCTCAAAATAAATAATATATACCCTGGATAGAAAAACATATTCTAATTAAATATTTAGGACTCTATTTCGACCGTCGATTAACTTGGAAAACACATATTCAAAATATTGCCAATAAAACTTATCAAAAAATATCAAAATTATACCCTTTAACTAAAATACACAAAATTACAAAATGATTGTGGGATAGCAATATTCAAGACCATCACTTACATACGCATGCCAAATTTGGCGTAATGCTTCTGTGTCAAACATGAAGAAAATACAAACTATTCAAAATAAATATTTACGGAGAATTCTAAAGGCTTCATGGTTCATCTCCAACAAACATGTACGTAAAGAATTACAAGTATAACTAATTAAAACGTTTATCGTTAATCAATCTTCTAATTTCTTCAACTCTTTAACAAATAATCCTGTTTATCAACATTTCGATCTGGGATGAAATAAAATCCTTAATATTACCATTATCGACGCAACGCGTCTCTTCGCCCCTTGTCGAGCGTTGAGCGCGGAGTAATCCTATATTAATCTTTCCCACGCTCTTCCGATCCGGGCATTGCCTACGAAAATGGCCTGCTTCCCCGCACTTAAAATAGATGGCCGCCTTAGGCCTTTCAAATTCTGCCATGTGGTCAACCTTCGACTGTTTTGAGGCTCGAGGCGAGCCTTCCCTCGCCTGCTCCACCCGTTTTACCTTGCCAGAAAACTTTGAGGGACTATGTTTCCAGCCTGTTCGGTTGTTCTCTTCACTATCGACCGGGAGCGGTGGCTCAGTGCATCAACTGATGTCACTGAAGTGTCTCTGTCCGGGAGGTCCTAGGTTCGAGTCCTGACAGTGGCAGGATTTTCGACGCTACCTTGTGAGCTTGGTCGAATTTGGTCGCTGTCTGGAGGAGAATTCTATCTACCGGCTGCTCTGATCCGCGTTTCTCCGATCAACACCAGGCGAGCAGCAACACCAATGCCGGAGCAGTACCCTAACGAACGGGCCACGGACCGCGCGCGATATTTCCTTCCTCTTCCTTAGCCTATCCTCTTTCCTTATACACACACTTACACTACCATGCACTACACTACCACATATTCCGGGAAACCGCTCGGGAGCTTAGAGCTTGTCCCAGCTGGGACGGTGTCCCGCTGGTGGGAAAGTCTTGGTTAGGGGGAAACCCCGCTAGCCGATGGTAGGTCCGCGCCGGATCTTGTCATCCAGCGGGGGAAGATCACCGCCATCTCCCGGTGGAAAAACATGCACTAAACTCACGGGACTAATGTCCTCGTTGGTTGACGCGCCCGTAATCATTAATCAATCAAATCTTAGCTGTCGAGTTTCTTTGCTAGCTCGGAGGACGCCGCAAGATCTCCCACTCGTCGATAAAGTGGTCACGCCTTTCCGCCTGTACTCTCCACTTTAATTGGTCCGTAACCATTAAATCTAGGAACTCGTGGAATTCAGTAATCTTGCCATTCGTTACAAAAACTTGTCAATAGCTACTTAATTCCCGTACGTATACGTTCCACGTAGTTCCCGCACGACTTTGGGGCGACGTGAATAACTGTCAAAATCTTTCAGCGTTAAATTTAAACATTTCTAACAGCCGTGTCGTGGTTGTCGTCGTGATACGCAACCTTCCTAACTCATGCTGTAAATCGCGTTCCCGTCCTGCCCCTCGTATTCTTCCATAAGAGTTTCTTTTGTTGTACTGGCGAGTTCCTGTACCATTTCCTCCTCATTTTGCGCGCTATTAACATTTGTTTTAGTGCAACAACCATTTCATCACCTGAAAGCGTTTCCCCCATCTCTTTGGCCACTCGATTCAGCACCTCCTTCCTGAATCCCGTAAGATAGTCATACTACCTGAATTAATCCCGGCGAGTATAAAGAGATAGAGGGAACACCTAGGTGCTCCTGTATCTCTTTTTAGTACCTTTAGTATCTTTTTAGTACCTTTTCTATACACCGGTATACACGTATGTATACGAGAAAGTAAAATTGGCAGCACTGCCGTTCAGCTAATTTGTTTTAAGTTTAAATGTTAGCTAGATCTGCGAAAAACATATTTTTTGTTGCAAATATAATTCAACAAAATGTCACTATTCACATAAACACAGCACACGTGGTGGATTTCTATGATTATTGGCAACGAAACTTGCCAATACATAACCATGCAGCTCCGTACTCTAATTTAAAGATACTGGCACTTGAAGATCACAAACTGGAAGGAGAGTGGAATATTGTCATCTAATTGGGAACTCCAGTTCCAAAAATTGTAGTCGTAACGAAGCTCTCGATTGGATGACTTTCTCCCCGAGCCGTCATCATCTTGAAATGCTACTATGATTAAATTGGGATGTAGAACAACCACGGCTAAAATCGCTGTACCAACATAAAGAAAAATCCCTAAATTAAGTGTGAATCCGAATGCGTGCGTTGCATGCGCACCGATGCGCTCGTACAACAAAGTTTTTGAAAGGCAGCATGTTAGTAGTCCCAAAATTGGCTACAGTTGTGTAAAAGATAAGAGGTAATTTGTTGCCATAAAACTTTTTGTCGTGTGGAGTTTTCACGAATTCAAATACGTATTCTCCTTTAGGGTTAGTTAAGTAGGGAACACGACTATCGTCTGTATTACTGTTATTATTATTGTTGTTGCCCTTACGAGAAATTGGAGGTAAGTTAAGGGTAATAAAGTAGCCCTTTATGTCTGTACGTACGCATATTTTTTATTGTATATTTCATATAATCAGAGCATAGTTCACAAGTAAAATAAATGGGTTGGAAGTTGGAGTGGAAAGAACGACGTCGTACCAAAGTGTGTAATATTGCTCTGTGGATGGCACTACCAAGTTTTAAAGAAGTTCATGATTGTGTGCACAATGTTACGGGGCAAAAATTGCATGCTTCAAATTGCAATAAGCTTGTCTGCAAAGAACTCAGATTAGACATGTGTTTCATACAATTGCGGTACATTGTAAATCAAGCTAAATAGCTGTGTTTTATAAGTAAATATTAAATTTGTTATTTGCTTTTATAGTTTGGGGCAACATTACCCTGTATATCCAACAAGCTGCATAGCATTTATGTATCCTTTCTATGGGTAAATCAAAATTGCAGATGCCGTAATATGAGTGAACCTGGGAATGATAAATCTTTCAATTTTATCTATCATCTAAAAAGCTTGATAAATAATTTGAGTTGGAGATTCTTTCTTTAATGGTTATAAATTTAATCTCTGTCTGCCTAACTTCAATAAATTATATTAAGTAAAGTTATTTGAATTTTTATTTTTCAAAATGTAAATAAAATTATTATAATAACAAAAGAAATTGTACGTATTATTGTCTAAATTTCTATGTTTTACTCAAATGTGCAGTAATTATAACTGGACAGCTTTTAATTTATTTTTCACTCTTAATCTTATTAATTTTCTGTATTCAAATTGATATGAATAAACTTCAATTGTACATTGAGTTTTAGAAATAGTCTTTCAGTCTGATACCTGTCAACAATTTGATTGCTGTTTCAGTTCTTGAATACTCCTCAACATGAGTGACAAAGATCCTCTTGTGTTGCCTGATTCACTGCGTATTCAAAATGAGCAAGAAGAGAATGTTCCAAGCTCCTTTCATTTAGAAGTAGTTGTTAATTCTTCTAATTCATCTCAGGAGCCAGAAAACAATCAAAGTGATAGAACTGATGACGTTGCTGCAAATCAAGTTTCAGAGCCTGGTCAGAAACTTAATTTATTTTGTGTAGAATGTAAAACTGCTTACAAAACGGTTATTAGTTTTGAGGTCCATAAGCAGTGGCACAAAGTCTTACGCCCATATAAATGTGTAAAGTGTGAAGCAATGTTTCAGCGTTCCGATGCTCTCCAGGCACATTTGCGATGGCATGGTCGCCCCTTTGTGTGTGGTATTTGCAAGATGACATTCAGGAGTGCTTGGAGTTGCAAACTGCATAGAAAGAAACATATGAAACGTCTTTATAAATGTTCCATATGTGGTGATAAATTTGTTAAAGAAATTGAACTGCAGAACCATGAACGCAAACATACTGATTATCCATATGAATGTGATGTGTGTGATGCATTATACATGGTAAGATACTACCTCAAAATTCATATGCGAAAGCATACTTCTAGGAGACCATGGAAGTGCTGGGAATGTAAGGCTCTCTTTGTTGAAAGAACAAGCTTAGATGTTCATAAAGAGGATGTACATCCTGAATTATTCTCTCTCTCATCTGATTGATCTGAAACTCAAAAACAAATGATGACTTGAGTTAACTTAGCCAGATAATCTGGATTAAGGTTGGATAGACCTTTCGTATATATTTAGAGTACTGAGTTTCAATCACTGATGTTTTTCTTTTGTTTGAGCTTGATTATTAATTATAAATGCTAACTTGGTGCTATAAGAGTATTTTTACTCAATTGTTAAGGTTTTTTTTGGTTATTTGGTTGAAGATTATTAACTTTAGATCCTGATAATATTAGTTGTAAACATCAGAGAGTAGCCTATTCAGTGAAGTGTGAATGATTTTGCCCATGAGCATTGTATTAGTTTTTTTAATTTCAAGATCTTTTGTTTCATAGTTGCTAAGGTAGTAAGTTCAATTGATAAGTTATCCTTTTCTCTCCCAGGTCATTGCTTATCTAGTTTGCATTCTTGTATTGTCTCTACTATTATTACTCATGTATTGTTATTTATATACTACCCTAAGAACTTAAAGGTATAAGTTTTATTATGGAACATTTGTCATTAAGTATGTTCTTGTCATTATTATGACTTGTTTGCCTTCCTACTCTTAACAACCACTATTGATGTTAATGTGATTTTAAATTGTATTTAATTTTGTCAACATTGAACTTGTTTCATATAGTTAATCATTTTTCCCTAATTGAAACTTTGAAACATTGCAAAAAAAATTCAATAATTGTCAAACTAGTATCAACTTCAATTTGCAGACATTAATGATCTAATTAATCAGCAGTAACACAGTTGAGGCCTGGTGTCATTAGAATCCATCATCAGTTAAAAAGTCTCTCCACCTTCATCTGGAAGGCAGTTTTTGTAGTCTAATTTGCTTTTCTGTGAACTTTTTTGGTTTAAGGGGGTTGTAACAAGTTGCTCTTAAGAACATTATCTCTGTTGATTCAATTTTACATCCATCCAATCCTTTGATAACTCGATTCTCATTTCCATGTAGATCTTTGAGTACCACCACAACTTTTTAAAAGTTTATAATCATTTCTGTTCGAGAAGTACATCGTGAAGTTCTTAGGATAAAAAAAATCAACTTTCATTAGAATGTGTGTCTTTCTATGTCTTCTTTGCTAAGTTTGGAAACATTATAACAAAAATAGTAATAGTAGTTTTGAAACTTTTTATAGTTCTTCTTCAGAGCTTGCCAGAATAATCTGAATGTCAGTAAAAACAATAACATATTTTGCCCTACTTTAAAGAGTTGTATGTTCTACTTTGCCATTTTTTGATAACATCATTATGTTAATGATATTATTAAAAGCTTACGTAATGACGAGATGTGAGGGGTTGGAGAAATAAAGAGGATTTTTACTTTTTATAATTTTTCTGGAGAGCAATTTAAATTAAATGAAACCCAGCTACGTTCTTATGAATATTGTAAATTAATGTTGTTTCAGTTGGAACTATTTGGAACTATAAAATGTTTATTAATATGTTAAAAAATATAAAATAAATTAACACAAGTTTTAATGATTTCAGTAAAAATTTTTAATGTAAATGCAAACCTGAGTACAGACTTTTATTGTGATTACGAGTATTAGCCTTGTGGATTTACTTCCTTTCTTTATCACACTGTAAAAACAAAAAAAGAAAAACAACAACAAATAAATTGTGTAAAGAATCCCACTAACTTTTTTTCTTGCAAAATACTGAGAATATATTTTATTTTCCATCCAAAACCTGTTGCTAGTTGTGTTCTTGTATTAATATACTTAACTTGAATACATTAAAATAAAATGAATAATAACAGTAATTACTGATAGTCTGATTCTCTATAGTATTTATCACTTACCTATGAGATTTTGAAAATAGCCTGTGCTGATTCACAAAACTATCAACTCCTGAAGTCACCGTACTTTGCCGCGTGGATTGGTAGCTGTCCTAAAACATTAAAAACAAGAAATATTTAAAAGTTGGGGAAATACAATTACAATGTGTCATCTTTCCAAGTCTATAAAAAACAATACTCCTTAATAGCTAGGAATATTCAAGACAAGGTATATTCTCCATTAGGTGTCAGTTGTCTTCACTACTGTGTGATCCTCACAATTTCCATTTAATCCCTGTAGTTGTGTCGGACGTTTTAGTCAATAAAATCTTTGCGAAGCATGATCTCTCAGGGAAATTTCTTTAGCTTACAATGGTGTCAGGTGTGTGGTCCATTACTAGAGATGGCAGATTTTAGCAATTGTTAAAAATGTGAAATGTTATCAAATGTTGAAAAAATTAATAATTGTATGTCTGACTGTTGGTGCAGTATATTTACGACGGTTTTCATTCTGCGATAAAATGAGAAATCACTTACAAAGTGTAATCATGAATCTGCAATATAATTGCTAAATTCACTTCATGTTTGCTCTCTAACATGAATCTCTGTCACTAGGGTTGCAATATTGACAACAACACATCAATGTTTGAAAATATTTAATTTGACAGTTGCTGTATTTATTAATTTTTAATGGAGATTTAACTGTCAAAAAATATAAGAACAATTAAAAAAGTTGATCCTGAAAGCTTGAGTGCTCAGGGTCATCTCAGGGGTCAACAACTTCCTCAAGTTGTTGTACAGAGGTAACGGGAAGAAGAAGTACTGTAAATTATTTTGAAAATTGTCTGTCTTTTTAATTGTAAAATCAGATTTATTTAGTGTACCTCTTTCATTTTGTCAGACTAAACTTTTTAAATAAATAATTTAATTTCATATTTAATTAATTCATTCAGCATTTGTGTCTGGAACAGTTTTCAAATAACGTGGGAGGTTCACTGTGCAGATTTTGAAATGATGTTTGTATGATTCCTAAATGTGACATGAATTCTCATCAATTTTCTTTTGCATCTCAAGATGTATCTAATGATGAGGCAACACCGCTTCTTGAAACGTTGTACATTACTAGGTTTTAATAAATACATAATTTAAGATCATATATGAATTTAAATTAAATTAATTTATTCAAAAAGTTTAATCTGTCAAAATGAAAGAGGTGTACTAAATAAATTGATTTTACAACATGAGGTACTCCCTATGCCTGCGGCGCACACATTGTTCCCCTCTCATCTGGTGTTATCTCAGGCAAAAAGCGGTGCGCTTCCAAGGGTGAATGCTAATTCTACCATCACTATCCATTACAGAAAATATGCTTCCCTGTTGTTTCTTCATTAGTTGTACTCACTGCGGCTATCACATGCATCATGCAAGAAGATTGCTTCCGACGAGCTGCTTCACAGCTCCTGTCCAGGAATGTGGTGTTTCTACGTATGATTTTGAATCCAAAGAATCCATATGCCTGACACAATACAGACAACTATGTCCAGGAATTAGAAATGATACTTTTGTAAATCTCTTGTTATAAACAAAAAGATAGAGCAAAAAATGGAACATGGTAAAATTCTTATTATGTATCTACACATGTCACAGTATTTCACATCCATTGACAGACAATTATAGAAAATATCATGAATGACCGAATGCACCCCATGCTTGTCAGTCGATTCTGAGTACTAGTAAAGTACACCTTCAGAAGACGATAGAAGACTAATGTTAAAAATACAATGACATTTTAAATTAGTTGTCATTGTTCAAAATGTTAGGAACAAATTAATCTTGACTATAGTCAGAGCAAAATGCCACTGTGTGTATTTTGTACACATTCTTCCTACTGTAAAAACTTGATGCTTTTTTCTTGAGAAGCTGATATTTCTAATTTTAGTATTTAATGTCCTACTGCTACCGCCTGGTGTACTAGACTGTTTAATATTGTTCTCCAAAATTTGTAAATTTTGGAGTTGTATTCATCACAAGCTGAACTTTCGTGCTAGAATACTGATTTTGAGATGAATCTGGCATATCGAAAATTACAAAATTCAACACTTGAATTTTGACCAATTTAATGACAAAAAAATTGGCGAAAATACCCACATCTAAAACTATGGAATAAATTTTGTATCTGGAGGGAAAATCGTTTCAAAATTTTTTATAGTTTCAGAAAATGCCTTCATTTGTCACATTCAGACGATTATTGACCCATCTAGAAGCTTTTTTCCGAAATTCGGTTTTTTCAACGAGTTGGAAAAATCATGGTAATTTTGACTCGCTCTATCTGCTAAACTATTTGATGTACAACGCTGAGATTTACACGTCTGATTATCAGTACAGAACGCTTTTTCTTGTAGTGTAGACAGACTTCTTAATCCACAAGAACTAGTAAAACATGGCGACATCCTATATTGCATTTTTGTGGAAAATTTCTTGGACGTTTTTCACGTAAGTTATTCGCAAATTCCTGTCAAAACGAAGCATGTGAGAAATTCGGTTTGTACCAGTGTATTCGACATTAACTTTCGTGCTAGGACACTGGTTTTTGTGAAGACTTCGAATTTGACGATATAAAAATTTAACAGAAAAGATCCTTATTTCTAAAACTATGGAATAAATTTCGTATCTGCAGGCAAAGTCTAGTATCAAAATGTAAAACTATCCAGAAAATTCATCAATTGCATCATTTAGATTCGGTCTTCTGGAGGGCGTGTCCGAAATTGGATTTTTTCAACTAGTTCGAAAAGCATGATAATTTTGACTCCAGAGAATTCCATATTTTTAGAGATGTGGATATTTTCTGACAAATCTCTTCTTGAAATGAAATTTTTTTAAAATTCAACGACACTCCTGTTGAAATTTGAAATTTTGGACATGTGCAAGACTTCTCAAAATTATGCCGCTGATTATCGGTAAGTCACTCTATCCTGTAGTTTAGACAAAGTTTTCAATCGTCAAGATTTGGTAAAACATGTTTTTGACATCCTAGAATGCATTTTCGTGGAAAATGACGTTTTTCACGTAAGTGGTTCGCAATATCTGATAGACGCAGCAAGTGAAGGGCATTTCGTTTCTACGAGTGTATTCGCCATTAACTTTCGTGTTAGGACACTAATTTTGAGAAGAATGAGGCACATGTCGAAATTTGCAAAATTCAAGAGGAGGGGGTCGTTGAATTTTGACACATTTAATGGCAGGCGATTTGGCAGAAAATTCCCACATCTTTTAAACTATGGAATAAAAATTCGTCGTATCTATCAGTATTTAATATGGTGTCAGAAAATGCCATCATTGACACATTCAGATGATTATTGTGCCCCTTAAGGGTGTTATTCCAAAATTCGAGTTTTTCAACGAATTGAAAAATCGTGGTATTTTTAACTCGATGTAGCTCCTAAACTAATAGATCAACAACCCTGAGATTACGTTGATTACCGGTTTATCACTCTTTGTCATGTAGTTTAGACAAAATTTTTAATCGACAAGAACTGGTGAAACATTGACATTCTAGAATGCATTTTTGTGAAAAAGACGTTTTTCAGGTAAGTTATTCGCAAATTCCTGACAGACGAAGCTCGGAAGGAAGATTTCTTTCTACCAGTGTATTCGCCATTACATTTCGCGGTAGGACACTGGTTTTGAAAAGCATCTGGCACGTGTCGAAAATTGCAAAATTAAGAGGATGGGGGTTGGTGAATTTTGAAGAATTTAATGACAAAAATGTAGCAGAAAATGCCCTCATCTCTAAAACTATGGAATAAATTTTGTTTCTGGAGGCATAATCTAGTTTCAAAATTTATTATAGTGTCATAAAATTCCTTCATTTGCTACATTCAGTTAAACATTGGGCCGTCTAGATAGTTTTTCCGAAATTCGAGTTTTTCAATGAGTTGAACCTCATGGTAATTTGACTCCCTCTAGCTCCTAAACTAGTTGATCTTCAACGCTGAAATTAATGATGCGGATAATCGGTACATCATCTTCTATATTGTAGTTTAGTCAAAGTTTTTTTTGACCAGTTTTTAATTAAGAACTAGTAAAACATGTTGACATCCTAGAACGCATTTTGTGGAAAATGACGTTTTTCTCGTAAGTTATTTGCAGATACCTGACAAACGCAGCATGTTAAATTGGTTGTTACTTGTTACCAGTGTATTCACGATTAAATTGCAAAATTCAACAAGTGGGGGGTCGTAGAATTTTGTGACAAAAAAATTGGCGAAAATGCACATCTCTAAAACTATGAAATACATCTCGTTTATGAAGGAAAAAATCCAGTTTTAAAATTTAATACAATTTCAGAGAATGCCATCGTTTGCCACATTCAAGCGATTATTGACCCCTCTAGAGGCGATTTTCCGAAATTCAATTTTCTCAACGAGTTCGAAACTCATCGTAATTGTGACTCGCTGTAGTCCCTCAACTATTTGATCTAAAACACTGAGATTTACGCTACTGATTATCAGTACATCACTCTATAACTCGTAGTTAAAACAGAATTTTTAAATTCGCAAGAGCTGGTAAAACATGGCGACATCCTAGAATGCATTTTTGTCGATAATGACGTTTTTCTCGTAAGTTATTTTCAAATTCCTAACAAACGATGCATGTGAACTACCAGTGTATTCGCCTTTAAATCTCGGTCTAAGACACTGGTTATGCGAAGAATCTGGCATACGTCGAAAATTGCAAAATTTAACAGGTTGCAAATTCAACATGGTCGTTGCATTTTGACAAATTTAATGGCATAAAAGTATTGGGAGAAAATGCCCACATCTCTAAAATTATGGAATAAATTGTGTTCTGGAGGCAAAATCTAGTTTGCAAATTTTATATTATTTCAGAAAATTCCATCATTTGCCACATTTAGACGATTATTGTGTCCCTTAGGGACATTTTCCCGAAATTCGAGTTTTAGCAACGAGTTCGCAAATTATGGTAATTTGGACTCACTCTAGCTCGTAAACAATTTTACGTACGACGATGAGATTTACGCTGCTCATTTTCGGCATATCATTCTTTATCTTGTAGTTTAGGCAAAATATTTAACTGGTAGATGAACAAGAACTGGTAGATGATGTTCACATCCTAGAATGCATGGTTGTGGAAAATGAGGTTTTTCACGTACGTGTTTCAAAAATCCCTGACAAACGAAGCATATCAAGGAAATTTGGTTGCTACTAGTGTATTCAACATTAAATTTCGTGCTAGGACACTAGCCAGTTTCTTCTCACGTGCCAATAGATAGACACCGGCTGGACCCAAGGGGGCGCGCGTTATACCCCTTTGACTCGCACTTGCCTTGACGAAGGACATGCTGGATAAGAGCCCAACATTTATTGCTGATTTATCCTTGGAAATAGATCTTATTACATTGGAGCGGTTTTTTTCTTTCAAAATTCAAGTAGTATATTGCTTACTGTAAGGATCACAGAATTTTGAAAACGTGCACAATATTCACTTTTCCCCATAGCACGTCATAAATAAATAAATAAAAACTCACTGGGCAGAGAGGCGAGGCTTCCGGAAGGCACGGACTTCTACTATGCTCGCATTTTTTCTTGATCCTCGAGCTCCCTAGTCCTCGCTCAGCCCGGCATCGCACGGCCCGGTAGAAAATATGAGCTCCACTCGGAACGTCACGGCTCAGTTTGCAGTGCTGCCCACCTTCTTCCTTCCCAATGCCGAATTCCTAGTTTTCGGTCTCTCTTTCTATCGACCTGTCCATACCATGTTCCTTCTTGTTACTCAACTATTTCTATAACTATTAATTATTTCTTCCGAATTTAAAAAAATCTTCCATTGTTTCTCATAGCTATCTACTCCAAGACGAGTTATTACGCCGAGTTTTCTGTCAATAAAGTTGACAGCCCTGCACTGCCGTGACGTAGACAGAACCCGCCTCTTCCCGCACCCCCCGCTGTGGAGTATCAAGAAAAATGCGCGATTAGTACGATGATGCACATCCACGTCTCGACCAGGCAAATTCACCCCATCACCTGACGTTGTGGGAAAGTAGAGTTGTTTGTGTGATTTTGTTCGTGTTTTCTTTATGAAACAATAATGAAGCTAAAGATTTAGTGCTATAGAGAATGTTCCACTGACAATGCGCCAGTCTCATAACTTCTGAAATGGTTCACGATATCGAAATGCAGTTTTCGCCCAACAATGTGAAATCATGAGGCAAGTAATATGTCGTAGAGGTAGGAATAGTATAGAATCGTAGTAATATACCGTGCTAGATATGAAGTAACTATTGAAATCTGCATCAAAGCAGTCATGACTATACTTGGGTTTTCGTAACGTGGCGCGTGAGGGACTTGTCTTCACGTGGAATATGGCACGATCTTTTGCGACTTCCTCGATCGTGCCATCAGGTGTCGCATGATCGCGACCGTATCAAGCAGTGCTGCAGATAAAGCGACATCTAGCGGCACGACCGAGAAAGACGCGAAAAGCCGTGTCTTATTCCATCGTGAAGAAAAGTCCCTCACGCACCACGTTACGAAAACCCAAGTATATGATGGATTTTCAGGGTCAGAATTATTTCAAAGATACAAAATTGTTTCTTTTTAAATTATCGATACAGTAGTGACTCAGGTCAATACTTCCTAGTCTTCTCTAGAGGGTGTTGCTCAGGTGGACTATAGCTTTCAAGATTGAAAACTTTCATTTCATTGAATTTCTTGCCGAAAAGCAATTTTTCACCTAAAATCGTCCTTTCGTTTAGAAAAGTTTCAATTCCTAATAAAACAATATCCATTCTTTGACAGTGGGCATCTTCGAAATGAATTGACAAATATATACATTGATAATGCAAAATACATGGCTGCAGATTTGTTGCTGGAGTATTTGTTAGACAAATTGGTCTAGAAAAAATATCATGAGACGGTTTGGTTGATACAACTCAGTCTAACTTTCCATTTATCTACAGCATTATGTGAAAGGAATATGATTACATTAAAGAGAGTAAAGACATTCCTGAGAAATTCCATAGGAAATATCAGAATCGGTAATATCTTACACTAGCCGGCGAGAAGTGTCTGCTAAATTAACGGTGCAGAAAAGATAGCTTTAAAGAACAAATTATCGAGTTTTTGCTGAATGAGAAAACCGAGGAATGGAGCTAATTTACAAAAAAATGTAAGATAAGATTTTCAGAATACCCAATTGCAAGACTAGCTTCGCCACTGAATCCATATGAAGTGCTAAAACATGGGTAGAATGCATTTTTGTAGCAAATTACGTTTTTTGCGTAAGTTATTCGTGTATTCCTGGCAATCGAAGCTACAATAAATATGCTTTCCACCAGTGTTTTTGACGATGAATTTCATGCTAGGACCCTGGTTTTGGGAAGAATCTGGCACATGTTGAAAAACGCAAAATTTATCAAGTAGTTGAATATTGACATATTTAAAGACAAAGAATTGGAAGAGATAGGTCATTTCTCTGAAATAAAAAAAATTCATATCTGGAGACACAGACTAGTTTCAAAATGTAATATAGTTTCAGAAAATGCCATTATTTGTCACATTCGGACGAGAGGCGAGTTTTCGAAACTCGAGTTTTTCAACGAGTTGAAAAATAATGGTAATTTTGACTCGCTGTACCTGCAATAATATTTGATCTTCAATGCTGGGATATACACTGCTGAGTATCAGCACATCATTCTCTATCTCGTGGTTTAGAAAGAATATTTAATCCATATGAACTGGTAAGACACGGTGACGTCCTAGAATGCATTTTTGTTGAAAATTACGTATTTGGCCTATATTATTTTATTACTTTTCACCAGTGTATTCGGCATTACATTTTGAGCTAGGGTGCTGGTTTTGAGAAGAATCTTACGTTTGAATTTTGAGTCGAAAAACGCAAAATTCAATACGTGAAGGTCGTTGAATTTTGACATATTTAAGGCCATAAAGAATTGGCAGAAAATGCATCTCTAAAACTGGAAAATATTTCATTTCTGGAGGCAAAATTCTCACATTTCTACATTAGTGGATCGTTAGTAATTTTTACTTTCTAGCTTTACAAAGTTCTTCGTAAGAAGAGAAGTTTTGTAATCGTGCACTGGAAAACGGCAATTCTTGTTGCTAAATTTAGAAAAATAATCCTCTAACTCGTGGTATAACCAGAATCCATGGTTTTTGGGTTCTTGATAACGAAAAATTGATTGGAAACAAAACGTATGTCTATCTGCCAGTCTGTGGTCAACGCTAGCCTAAACCGGTTATCCGATTTTGTCCAAAACTGATATTCCGAATCGATGTGGTTGATGTCGAAAATGCCAAAAAACGTTAATATTTCAAAACTACAAAACTGGATATAGCATTTTTTACTTTAAACAAAATCTGTTGTAAAAGATCTGCTCTAAAAAAAGGCCATGGACATTTTTGGAAAAGGAATAGCTGATTTTGCTTAATTTGAGTCAGAATTTGATGCAATTTCTAAAAATATTATTTTTTCAAACCCCCCACGAAATATTTTAATTAAAGTTTCTCCTCATATATAACAGTGTATGGTAAATAAATAAAATAGTGGTGCTATAGAATTGCATAGACTTTCTCATACTAGTTTTCTAATCTCTTTATTCTGAACTAGCTTTTCGGTTATACCCGATTCTCTTCCCAGATACCTTCTTTGGTCACCCAAAGGACATTTTTTGACATTTTCACAATTTTTTGACTTTCTAATGCTAAACCTAAAACTACTATATTCTTATTACTATTATAGAAGCGTAAGCTCCATGTCCCACCTGGGTGGCCGAGGTAGTTAATAGGCGTGTACGAACTCAGCTCTTTGGGGGGGGGGAAGGTGCGCTGGTTCGAGCCTCGGTCAGGGATTATTATTTGTCAAAATTCTCTGTTGCCGCAGAAAGTTATTGAGAAGTGCAGAAACTTTATTGAAAATCATTTGAAGCTATGCTAATCACAAGTACAATTAATTAAGATAAGTAAACTGGAAGTGTCTGTATGTGATTTTCGAATTTTCAACTTGTACACAATTTTTCACATCTCTTGTTGGATTTCTAAAACGTATATACGATCAAATCAATTGTCATCTTTCTGAGCACGTGTAAGAAATCGTTTTAAGTAAACTAGTGAATCTATCAACATGAAATTTAAATACATTTTTAACACTACCCATGGGGTCAACGTAGGACTCTAACGGTCCCAAAATTATTACTTCTTCGCCTTACGAAGGAACTTCGTAAGATAATGTTATGTAATCGTGCGAAGGAAAACGGCAGGAAAACTCTTATTGCCAGATCCTCTTGACAAAGACGTGGTTATCTCGTGTTGCTAAATTTAGAAAAAAATCCTCGATCACGTGATGGAGCGAGAATCCATCCATTTGTGGTTTCTTGATACCGAAAAATCGATTGAAGGCTAGACGTCCGTCTGTCAGTTTGTGGTCAACGCCGTTCAACCGTTCAGCCGATTGTCTCTAAAACTGAATTCCTCAATCGATCTGGCTGATGTCATGACCCAATGAATTTGAAACCGATATTTTAATTTTGGCGGGTACTTACGTGAATCCCCTGGCATATTTTCAAAAACGTCTTAAAATTCTTTGAATAAATTTTGTGGTCGGAAAAAAACGCGTAGGCGAGAAAATTTCTGAAAATTTCCGCCGTTGTGGATGACGCATAGGTTCCCGCGCTAATTTCATTGGACTCTAGAATATTGTGATATACCAATATGACGAACCATTTTTGTTTATGAAAATGTCATTTATATGAAGTAGAATATAGAGATGTCAATAGATGATCGCGGGGGGGGGGTCGCTATGTGACAAGTAAATAACCGTCGTTAAACGTCATTTTCGCTAGGTGAAGAGGATATGGAAGTGACCGGGCGGAGGCGGAAATAGTATTGTTTTTGTTAGATAAAAGAGGATATTATAGAGTTCTAATGCTTTGGGTTTTATAAAGAACAGTGACACTCTCTTTAGCAACGCGGTAATGAGCGGGTCGGCTCCTGACATTTTACCATGTCGAAGAAAGACTGTTGATTGACAACCAAATCCGATGCAGTAACTTGTATTATAATTAAGTCTATCGTTTCTTATATTAGAATAAAACGTTCTTGTGGGAAGAGACGAAGGAATTCTACAAGTAGTCAGTACGTGCATAGGCGTCCACCCGTGACACGAGTAAGGGAAGTAACTGGTATAATAGTATCGCTGCGAGAATTTGAACTTGATCGCGAACATTAGGCGGAGGACTTTATGAAGAAGGAAGATTCTGCTGCGACGACGGAGAAGATTCTACGGGGCGCCATCGAATGGAGAAGTGAAGAGCGCGCGAAGATCCGCGAATATAACAAGGTTGTTTTGTAATTATTACAAGATAGAGAAAACTGGTCGTGACCAAAGATAATTTCATTTTGATTAACGATGTAACAATTATTGTTTAACTTTTATCAGAATCATAATATTTCACATTATTATAAATTCCAATTTGTTACTTTAAAAAGAAAGCTGATTATCATTATGCGTTACGTGCAATCCAGTAGTAGATATTTTGATAAGAGTTTCAGATTCCTCGCCACTCCGTATGGATGGCAGATTGAGTATTTGGTTGCTGAGTAAGTAGCAAAAATTACCAACAAATAATTAGCAATAAATATCACTCACATCTTTAATGCGCATATTTCCAGCGATGTGTGTACAATATTACAATTGTGAGTGGAAGAGTTTCAAATGACGTCCAAAGTTTTTCGAATACTCGAAAGATTTCTGTGGAAAAAAAATTCAGATTTCGTATTTACAGTAACGTATAAACGCTATTTTCTTAAAAACGGCTCCAATGTTTTCATCAAAAATGGTCTTATAGGACGAATTTTACTCTTCTTTAATTTTCTTACAGTAATGTTTCGATTTTACCATTAGGAAATCGAAAAAATGAAATTAAAACAAATTAAAAAATATTTTAAGAAAGTACTTTGGGCGGATAGATTGCAGCTGGCAAGAGGATTGGGCAAGATTGTAAAGCTGGCCCAGACCAAAGAAATTATAAAACTAACAAGTCCGAGAAAGTCTGTGCCATTCCGTAGCACCACTAGTTTCAATTAATGAGCTGTAGTTATGAAAATAAAAAACAATTTTTACTATTTTCCTGTCTATAAATTACATTAAATACTCTTTGAACTCTTCAACAGTTCTGAAACATGCCCGACGTTGACTGGTGCCAATTTGAGACAAGCCCCGTCTTTCTATTTAAAAACAAGCCCCACTTGGAGGGACATTTTGAAACATAATTTCCATAATAAAAATGGTTCGTCATTTTGATATATCACAGTTCCGTGCATTTATTTCAGTGTTTATTATGATTAAAATTGTTCTTTTGTCCAAGGAAATGAAACGGTTTTGTTTTAATAAGGGTATTTCATGCCAAATTGACCACATTTGAAGAAGATTTAAACTCACCATTTTTAATATTCTCGGTCATTCTTTTTATCTATATAATCTATTTTAAATATTCTACTGACAAAATGATGAGACCCGTGATTTTTTTAAATCGTCAAATGTCATTCTCTTGGAAGTTATGATTTTTAATATTAGGCGGGTAAAACGTCTGTTGGAGCGCATGGTGCCAGTTTTCTTGAAATAAAAAAAATTAACTTGAGAATCTTAAATACAATTTTACTGAAAAGATAATAAAATTATGGTTTGTTTAACACGAATTTATGTTTTTTTAGAGCAGGCATACACGATATAAAGTCATAAATATGAAAAAGGTTTTAACTTTATTTTTCAAATAGTAGACCACAAGATTTTTGCTGGCCATTTTTTCTGATAATCTATTTAAAATTTTCTTTACATAAAATAATAATTTAGAATGGAGAAACCATTGGTTGCGATGAAAATAATTTTTGGTTCTCGAGCGTATTCGACCCACAGTGAAAGGGTCGCATTTCTGGCTGGGCGTCCGCCCCCAGGAACACGCTGAGGTTTGTAAATGATCGGGGAACGATCAAGCGTTTGACAGCATGGGTTCATTCAGGCTCATTGAGCCAATAAACACTCCTCTTGAGCTCTTTACACGGATTCAGAAAACCATCCTAAATATTAAAACACATTTTTCCCATTAAGAATCACGCAGCAGAGGAAAAAGTACTTTAAACTAGAAATTCAACTGCACGAAGGACACCTGGCACAATCATTTCACGCATCTCTACCGTACTCAAAAAGAACCATAATTGCAAAGGTGTTTTCAAAATCTGAAGATATCTGTCATCATTAAAACTGGTGCTTGTGTGTGTCCTTCGAAAGTTGAAGCGTAAATTAAATTGTGTATAAAATATTACGAACATTACTACCCAGCATACCCAGCGCTTGCTTGCCGAGATACGTAGGTGAGTAGTAAATATATTGTTGCCTCATTATCACATGCACCATTGTTTCTCCATCTTGAAAATTACCCCACTAAAAGAGAATTTCATGTTCTTTTATTTGGTGAGTGGAAAAATGAATTATCTTGTGATTATCATTTTCAAAAATGCGTTCAAATTTTTTTCGAAAATCATTTAAAAGCAATATTTAAAATTTATTTTTGAAGTTGTAAAACATTAAATGAAAGCGTATATAATTGCCTTTAAAATAAAATATAGTTTGTGCTTTTACTTTAAAGACTTTCAAAGTTCTTGCGATTTCAAAATATCGATGCGCCAAAAGTCGCGGTTTTGCTAGATCTTTTCAAAAATTAGAACTCTAAAATTATATGCGGAAAAAACGGCTCTCATTAATTTGATCGTAGTTGATATAAAAAATTTACAACATCCGAGAAGTCAAATTCAAAATGGTGTTCGATTTCACATGGAATGCCCCAATAATGGAACCGACATTATGATTAAAACAACAGATTAGCGTTTATAATAACAGAATAGTGAAATTATAATAATAACATTGAATATAACAGAAAATATTCAGTTGGGATAACAGGTTCACTTTTTTTCTCAGTGCAAACGTGGCATCAATAAATATCTTACATTAGTTACATTACAGCATACATTATAATGGAAAAACCTACTTATTTATTTAATGTCAAAAACAGTTAAAACTGTGTGTGACGTGCTATGGGGAGAAGTGAATTCTGTGCACGATTTCAAAATTCTGAGATTCCATTCCTAAGCCATATACTAATTGAATTTTGAATACAGAAAAATGAGCGTTTTTTGCAAGGATTGTTAATAAAAGTATGAATGAATGGATGCCTTATTTTATGTGGCGAGACTCAGGCCATGAGGCTGAGTATTCGCTCCGATGTAATAAATTCGATCCCTGAGGAACTCCATGTGCAATTGACAGAGTCGGAAAGGTGTGTACATAATGTTCCATCATTCCAGTAAGGTATTTCCACTCTCTGAAATCGTTGTTTAAAGTACGAACATAACCAATCTAGAGTAATAATACGGATTCCATATGAAGGTAATTTTGAAAGTAAAATGTCATGATCAATGACGTCAAAAGCTTTAGAAAGATCTAAAAATAATCCAAGAGTTGCTTAATTTTGATCCATTGATGAAGCGACATCTTTAAGAAAATAAAATATGTCTTTTTCTGTAGATTATGATTTTCTAAATCCATGTTGACCATCTGAAAGCACGTCGTTTTTACTGAGAAAGGTTTCAATTCGAACGCAAAAAAGTCTCTAATATTTTTGAAAAACTGACAGAAGAGAAATAGGTCGATAATTTTGAATTTCATTTTTGTTGCCTTTTTTGAAGAGCAGCTTAAACTTAGCTGTTTTGAAAATATCAGGAAAAGTTCCAATGCATAAGGGTGCATTAAATATGTGAGTTAACGGGTGTATAATGGCAGGCGCACTGGTCTTTAACAAAGAATCCGGGAATTCATCTAAACTGGCTGAATATTTATTTTTTAGTGTACCGATTACTTTGAGAACTTCATAGGAAGAAGTTTCGGAAACGAACATCGTGTTTAAACTTTTGGACAAATGTCTGATATTGAATTTTTTGGCTGAAGACTCTTAGTGAGATCAGCAGCAATTCTCGAAAAGTATTGGTTAAAGAGACTATCCATTGTTGCTGGATCGTTCATATTTCTATCGCTATGTTTTAAAACAACATTCTACAAGATATCTAGTTGCTTTGGTTGTATTTTTTATTATATTCCACATTGCTTTTGTTTTGTTATTTGAGCTCATAATATCCTCATCGTTTTTCATGATTTTAACCTGTCTTATGTGTTTCCTTAACAATGATTTGTATTTTTTTTAAGTAGAGGAGGAAATCTTGATATACGTTATGATGTTTGGATATGAAAGAAAGGATTCTCTTGTTTTTACAAGATGTCCTAATCCCTTGTGTTATCCAAGAATTGCTTTTCCGTGAAATATTTAATTTTCTTTTTTGAAGAGGAAAGTAAGTGTTAAAATGAAATGAAAGCATTGAAAAAAAGAATTATATTTATCGTTTGTATCAACGGTATTATAAACAGCGTCCCATGACTGCTGCATCAAATAATCAATTAATTTTATTTTACTTTTTGTAAATAATCCACTCATACGTGTATTATTTATTGTGTCAGTGTTCACATTGTTATAATTGTAAGAATTTGTGCATCGCAGTCGCTGTATCCTAAATCTTTTGTTTCAACTCCATATCGAGTACTAGTTTTGTTAATTATAATTTGATCGATTACCTTCTTTGAATTTAGTATGATCCATGTAGGTACGTTTATTGTAATATCTAAATTGAAGAAATTAATTAAATTGAGAAACTGTTCTTTCTCGCAAGATTCGACCACAAAATCAATGTTGATTGATTGATTTTTCGTGTTTCTGGGCGCGTCAACAGCTTTGGTCATTAGTCCCGTAAGTGTGGTGAATGTTTTCTCTCTCGGGAGATGGCGGTGATCTTGCGCAAAAGACTGCGAACTAAAAGTTTGGAATTTGGAATATGCTAAGTTCATTAGGAGATAACCAATGTTCTGTAAAGCAAAGAACATCCGTTTGATTTCAATCGCTCTGTAGACCTGCCTCGATCAACTCAGTTTTATTTGAAAGGGATTGAACATTATGGTGCAGTATGTTTATCTTTTGCAAGTACCTACACGAATGTTTTTCTGCTGCATCTGACTGTGGTTGGTATGCATTTACTCCATTTTTACCTCGAGTCCGTGGTCGAAGGTCGTAGTGTGCCCCAACAGTGACAGATTTTGAGGAAATTGGGGCAACAGGTGGAAATGAATTGCTAGTGGGTGTTATGTTCGGAATAATACACGCTTTAACCAACACAGAGTTATTAACACAGAAAGTACATCAGGTACACTTCCAGAACCAAAAGAATGTACCAAAACACAACAGCCAAAGTCGAATACCAAATGTCCAGGAGATGTACAAAAACTTGCAGGGTCTAACAGATAATCAATACAGAATTCCAAAAAACTTGCCGGGCCAACAATCACTTCAACACAGTACGTATCTCCTAGCTCTACTTCACACAATCACCAAACTCTAGCGCTCTGCTCTTAAAGCGGGCGGCGCTGCAGACTCGCAACTCGGCTGCTGGCTCTCCGGCCAGCTCGCCACCAGGGATTGGGCGGCGTTTTCATTGCTCCGCTGCCTCCGCCGACTCCCTTGATTGCCGCCGAGCGCTGCCCTCTAGGCGCGCTCTTCAAAAGACGTTCACAGCCGCGACAGTGGGAATGAGAGAAACGGGGGTAGGTAAGGGGGTTAGAAATAACGGCGGGAGAGTGGAGAAAGTAAGGAAGGGAAGGTGAAAGGGATGGATTTTTGGCAGGAGACTGCGTGTGACTGGAGTTGATGATGTATTGTGCAAGCTTATTAACGACTGCATATTTTCCAGCAGAGTCATGTGAAGACCATGCCCGGTGAAGTATTTTGCTGAGAGGAAATTAATTTCAAAAAGCGTGACATTTGTTTCTGT
Source organism: Teleogryllus occipitalis (assembly GCA_011170035.1). Taxonomy (NCBI): domain Eukaryota; kingdom Metazoa; phylum Arthropoda; class Insecta; order Orthoptera; family Gryllidae; genus Teleogryllus; species Teleogryllus occipitalis. The sequence goes on from BLKR01002196.1 coordinate 164,197, forward strand.
CAGTTGCAGTTTTAATTGTTGGTTTGCGTGCTTAATCTCACTACATAGTGTTGGTCTGTAATACCAGAAGGGCAGAGTCGAGACTTCAATGTTAGTATTTTAGGCGGCACATTGTAATTTGTTTACATGTTGTTCTGGTGTAAAGTTACCGCCTAAGTTAAGATCATTCTGCCCTCCTATGATAATGACTGTGTCCTGATTGGTCAGTGTCTTCGTGCGGGTGTCCAACTCTGCAGTTACATCTGCAAACCTCCAGTTAGGTATAGATGAGACTGAGTAGTTGGAGGGAACTTCCTACTGAGAATGGAGGAAAGATGGCGGCCATAGCTGTCAGCTAAAATGAATACCTGTTTTTTAGGCTCAATAGGAATATCTTTATTTTCAAGTAGGCTTGGATGAGCAGCTTTACATGTTTTGGTTTTGACGCGCTTTCTGGACTGTTTGCGTTGGTTTTTGCATGTATTTGTCGATGATAGGGAAGTGTTGTGAGGATCAGGAAGGCGAGAAAAATCTGTTTCATAATCTAAAACAATTTGTTTTGAGTTGCGACTGGTTGTGGTTCTCTGTCTGCGCAGTCACGGCTGCACGGTTGGGAAGATTCACTGTGTTGACGCCTTGTACCCAACCGTCTGTGTAGAGATTAACCTCATCCAACCTTCGGATATGTTGATCTAAACTATTGTTCACGTGTGTGAAGGCTTTCAGAAGGTCGGATTTGAGAGTATAGAGAGTAAAAATAGTAGAACGAGCAGTAGCCATGTCACGAATGCGTTTTTAATGTATGTGATAAAAATTGGAATAAATATAAGAAAACTCAGATAAGAGCAACAAGCCCCTAGCTTAATATTTTACAAGCGTAAGATTGATGTGTATTCCATAAATTAAAAAGTAAGATTCAATACAAAAATGAGAAGGTATGCTACCAACAAAATCTTTTGAAGCTAGTATTTACGAAATTTGCAATGTGGCTACGTAGATTTTCGTCCACTTAAGCTACATCTGTTTAATACAACGCGTAGATTATACTTTACCGTAATAAGATAAAAGATATTATCTGAAAGGTTTTTCTTGGAAATATAGAATAAGATTTGAAACACAAATTCAAAACTATTCGATTCGCCGTCCTCGTAACGTTCAAAACAACGAAATCGTCACTTGTCACAGAAATTCAATAAATCTTTCAGTAATTAAATTTTATAATATGGGCTAAATTTCACCAATTTAGCTTATTAGTTCAACTTTATAAAATTGTTTGCTTAATTATTATTAAATTTCTTCTCAAAATACAGAAAAAGTAAATAATTTATGAAAAAAATTGAAAATCCTCGAAATGAAATTTTTTTAAAAAAATTTGTCCCAACATGGGGGGGGGCAGTTGACCGCCCATTTCAATCCCTCCACTGATCATTAACATAAATTGTGAATATTTTGAATCAGTAATCGTGAAGAACATTGCTACTATTACTAATGAACTAATTGGGAGGCCTTAATACTTGAATTCAAACCTCTAAGTCAAAAAGTTCAGTGTTTGCAATGCGGATCTCCGTATATTTGCATGCAGCAACCGATCGAGGAATGATCGGCGAGCAGCGAGCCAGCGGTCAGTAGCTGAACTTTTAGATATAACAAGACGGAGACAGGAGCACCGAGGCTTGTATGCATCCTGGCGGGCTATGTCCATACGAATTAGTGGTCATTGTTGCTTGTTTTAACCCATTGTTGTAAAGCCGCACTGATAACAAACAGCTATAATGACGGCCGCCTTTCGTTTGCGTTAATATAAACTAATAACACTGGTCTACAAAAAAACATTTTTTAACCAGAACAAAACACTGTTTCTAGATGATAATTTTCTTTTCAATCCAGATCTAATTTCAGAATGTCTGTATCGGTCTCGATTTTCATATGATGATCGTTTTTGTAATTACGTATGTGCCTTATGTGTATCTCCCAATGTATTACGTCTATTTGGCAAAATGACATGCTCTAATACCAAGAGATCCACATCAATGCAATAGGAAATACAAGTGTGTTAAGAAAAGTCAAGAGGAAGCTTGGAATGTTTTACAGTAGGCTTGAAATGTTGGGTCAGAATGGATATATCCTCTGTCTTCTGAATGTTCGTTACTGTAGCATTCATCTTCATTCTCTGTCACGTTCTCAGGAGGTAATGGTACCGACAATTCTTCACTGTGAATACAGGTTTTATAGCAGATGGTAAATTAGGATATTGGTCTCTTTTCTTCGATTTTTAGGTGATTCCAGCTATTTGTGTCAGACAGAAACAGCAGTCTGTTGTACGATCCGTTGTTTCCCTCAAAATCATGCGAACAGCAAAGGGCGTGTGTCGTGAACCTTTTAACCAGCGTGTCAAGAGTGTAACACATGACACAAAGATACACGGGAGGTTCATTTTTTGTCCTGGTCACCTACCTTACGCCCAAAATAAAGTTCTTAATACTTGCTTTTCAGAGGATTAAGGTTCGGTTTTTGCGATTTCTGAGTTATTTCTCCACAGACATAACAACGTATTTGGGGTATTTACACAGTAACGACGCATTTATTCTTCTGAATTAATTCAAAGTACAAACCTTCACGAACCTAGATGGACCAGCAATCACATCCAAACCGCTTTTTATGTTGCCATATCACTGAATGCTGGGGAGCACATGGCAAGAAACACAATACGATTCCATCTGTTCGAGGATGACTTATCAGTAGAGACCGGATTTTTATGTAATTACGTAGTTTTTGTTTTTGTATTTACCGTTCTGAAAATTGAAATCTTGGCAAATCGTCGCCATCCTAACACAATATCAATTTTTTCGTTACATATTTTGACATATTTAGTACTGTATTACATATTTTGCTATTTTCACAACTTTTTAATTTATTAATTTTCTTGTTGAATTTTTGCAATTTTCGAAAAATCACGAATTTTAACGAAAATTTGATCAGCACCATTCTCTTAAAGCTTCTTTGCGCTATCCAAGGTCAAAATTTAATCAAAAAATTTGGTGCTATTGTTGAGAAAAAGAGTGTTTAAAAAATAAAAATATACCTATATTATAAAAAATGCCTTTATTGCACGCAAAATTACGTGAAAACTACCCAAATTTTCGAAAGGTTTTACATGACCTTATGTCAAATCTATCTTTAAAGAACATATTTTATTAAGAAAGAAATCTCTATTTTCAATATTTTAGTTGTAGAAAAAAAATTAACTTTCGAAATCAGAGATTTCATCGAAAATCCTACCTGCACCATTTTCATAACTTTTTCACACTATCCAATAACAAAGTTTAAACAAAACGGAGCCATTTTTTTAAAATAATTGATGTTTCAGGGGCTTCATATAAAGTATTAAAAATTGAAATTACGATTTCATATTCATATTCATTCGCGATATCTACCAGATTGATTGGGGTTTATCAGTTTTGGTGAAAATCTTGCATAGGTTTTAGACGCTGGTGTTGTTCACAAACGGACAAACGTTTTGCCGTCAATCGATTTTTCGGTTACAAGAACCCACAAAAATGGGATTCTGACTACACAATGTGTTAGAGGAAGTAATTTACTATATGTTTGAACAAAATGTTCTTTTCTTTACCATGGCCCAGCAATAAGAGGTTTTCTGTCAAAAATTCGCCATTTTTCCCTCAGCATTACAGTACATTTCCTATACTGCGAGAAAATAAAAACATTTTTCAGTAGTAGGTGACTCCAAAATGTGTATTGTCGTTCAAATCTCGTAATCGACTTTTTCGCAGTATTACATATCTTTCTCTTTACTACGTACCTTACTCCACATATACGTACGTGTAAGAGAAGGTAAATTTGTGGTACTACAGAATGACACAGACTTTCTCGTACTAGTTAGTTTCCTCATTTCTTTGGCCGAGGCTAGCTTTTCGGTCGTGCCCCATTCTCTTGTGAACTGTCATCTATCGCCACTCATAATTTTTTCACGTTTGCTCAATTTTTTCTGTTTCCTAATGACAGAACTGAAATATTCCTTTAAGAATATTCTAGAAGAGGAAAAATCTCGTCCTGTATGGACATTTTCGTTGAAAAATTTGGAGCTGTTTCTAAACAAATGGCATTTAAGCGTTACTGTAAATGCGAAATTTGAAGATCTTTTTCTCAAAAAACTATTGAGTTTTCGAAAACCTTTATTAGACTTCATTTAAAGCTCTTCCACTCACAAGTGCAATAATGTATACACATATCTGGAAATAAGCATTTTAAAGGCGTGGGATATATTAAAAAAAATACATTTGTGTAAATTTTTGAAAAACAAAAGAATACACCAAAATGAATAGAGAAAATATCGTTTGAGCGTTTCTGAAAACGCGAAAATTTGAGCTCATTTTCACAGAAAACATTGGAGTTTTCGAGAAACTTTATAAAAGAAATAATTTAAAGCACATTTACTCAATGCCTCTGGGATGGCTCATGGGCAGCGTACTAGCTTCTCGTGCTGTGGTCCCCAGGTTCGATTCCCGGTCGAGGCAAAAATATAGTTGTAGCTTCCCTTCAAAATCGTCTCAGTTTCTGTAAGTGTGTGACCAAAAAAAGCTCCAGCAGGCGGATCTTGCTAGTAACAGTGAAGAAAATTCGTCATTATAAATGTTTTTCAAAATTGCAAAGCATCGAGTCGAGCCAGATCGACCGGTTAATATCCATTTTGGAAAAAAAGCATACGTATGGTTTAGGCGCTAGCGGTGTCCACAGACAGGACAGACGGACGGACGGACGTTTTGAGAAAAAACACGTTTTCGGTTGCAAGAACCCACAATGTCTGCAATTTGGATATATAACGAGTTATAGGGTGTAATTTACTACATATCAGAACAGGATATATCTACTATATCTGTATCAAGGCCCCACGATACATGTTTTTATCAAAAATTCTCTGTTTTTTGCCGTAGCATTATATAACTTTCTCCATAGTTCGTGTATTAATCCGTATATACGTACGTATACGAGAAAATAAAAACCCGTTTTGAATTATTGCCCCAAACTAGTATGAAAGCCTGACACTACTGAGCTCGACCATTTGGGCCAACCAGACGACGATTTTGTTGTATACTGTAACGTCATAGCATTCACTAGTCGTCGGACCGCACAAGGCGCGGGCCGGGGCGTGGGAGGGGGTGGTCCAGATGTCGGGCAGGCGGTGCAACCGCTTCGAGGGTGCAAGCCAGCGGGGGCGTGTCTGGGAACATCCGGCGGTCAGCTAGCGCAGAATAATGGGTGAGGACAGATCGTCTGCAGCTGGTCGGCGGGCCCATTGTGCGCCCGACCCAAAACTCTGTAATGAGGTGACGCGGTCCGCGGGTCTTCAGCGTGGGAGGTCTGTCACGTGACTCCTCGCTGTAGACGCCGGTGGAGTGTTGGCGATTGGCATTCGAGTGTGGGCCGAATCGCGGTGCGGAGGCAGATGCTGATCCGTGAGGGGTAGTCGCAGGTTGCGAGGGTGGCTACAGCAGATGCCGGGAGCGGTGCTACAGGTTAGCACGCTGGGGCACGCTGGGTCAGGCTGAGGAGGCTTGCCTCAGGAACGGTAGTGCTGTGGAGTGCAGCGGTAGTTTCCGGAGGAGGATGTAAATATTGTAATATGCAGTAATATTAAAGAAAACTTGTACAAAGAACTCCGTGTCTGTGTTGTTCTTCACACCACGACGACGTCACAATACTCAATAACTCGCTATGCTATTTCACCTACGATTATTGTCGTTCTATAAGTGCGATGGATTTGTTGAATTTTTGAAAATTAAATTGTAATTATTGCGTAAAAACCATTATGTGAAGTAAAATGATATCAAAAAACGTTGCCCTCTCATATTGGGAATAATTTGACATCATTCTAAATGTTGATATCGTTATGCCGTTCCCTATCGAATCGATAGGAAGCTTTCTGCAAATAAGAGAAATAAATATGCTTTTTACGAGCGTCTGAGTGCAGTTTCAATAATGATTTTGGAGTGTACTGCACAAAATAACATTTAAAATCATCAATAATTCAAAAAATATTTTAAGCTAATTTATATCATCCATTCTTTAGAATTTTAAGTCAATTAAAGGCTTTTAATTAAGTTGCTATTATCGGGGTATTATAAATTTATGTACTATATCGTGGTTCCATTTACTTTCAGCTAATCTGAGAAGTTTCATAAGTTTTGTTAAACATTAAAAATATTATCATAATATATTCACTCGCGGGTGGTAATTTGTGCCTTACTTGCCTAGGGTTGCAAGCTGGATAAATGTGCCTTTTCTACTAAATACAACACTGGATCCATGAAAGTGCCAGGAAAATGTGATATGGTTATAATATTGGTAAGTTGTTTTGAGAAAAAGTTCAAATTTAGCGGACTTTTCTCATAAGTTTTTATCCATTGTTCACAAATATTTTACCCATTGATATGCGAGGACAATTCTTCTTGAACTTCCTACGTGTTTTGCGAATGATAAGACCAAATGGGCGAAATTTGAATTATTAGTCTCTCTCGCTCTCTTTCTCTCTCTCTCTCTCTCTCTCTCTCTCTCTCTCTCTCTTTCTCTCTCCCTCTCTCCCCCTCCATCCCTCTCTCCCCCTCCCTACCTCTCTCTCCCTCTCTCTCTCTCTCTCTCTCTCTCTCTCTCTTTCTCTCTCAACTCTAACTTTAACTCTAACTCTGAGTATTGAAGGGTACTTTAGCGTCCTTCTTTCCTCCCCCCTCAAAAGAAGAAAACATGACACGGTCACGAAACCGTAGGAAGCTTTTAGAATGTTATTAAGGATGCGAATAGTACCTAACCAAATTTTCACAATAATTTTGTCAAGGTTCTAATCTTAAAATATCTTAAGTTTATGGGCTAATAAATATTTCGAATTCATCCTATTTAATTGGAAATCGGATTCAATTTGAACCAGTTCGAGAAAATCGTATCAGCTGGAATGTCTCACACTGTACCTTTTGCAGCAAATCAGTGAATGTTCGAAGCCGAGAGAATGAAATACGCTGTAAGATAAGATTAGCAGGATTCAACGTTGGACTGTCATTGATTTCCTTTGTTTTCTCCTTCATTCTCAAACTAAGAGGCTCAGCGATTGCTCCAGGCGCTGGCAGGTGTATAGAGTGACCTCGTTTCACTTGCGCATTCGCGAGAACTTCTAAAAGAATCAATGGGTCAAGAGGTGCCGAGCGATTCCTTGCATCAACTCGATTGCCAGATACATTATAACCGTAGGAAAAATAAGAGAAGTGCAGAATGGGTAGAACAATTACATGAATCAAACGACTGAAAGAAGAAACTAGTCCTGCAATGTTTTGTGCTTCATCATTTAATGTTTTATCACGTATATTTATCCGTTAGTTGGAGCGGGGGGCTAGGATAGGAGCGAAGGACAAGCAAATGTACGTTGGCGTGTTTGCATCTCTGTTAGTCCTGCCAATACATTTGCGGTTACTTTCCCCTCTATTATCTTAACAAACCTTTCGCATGTTGAATGGAATGTTAATGAAAGATGTTAAAAATTATTGTCACAAGATAAGCTTATAATAATAATAATAATAATAATAATAATAATAATAATAATAATAATTATTATTATTATTATTATTATTATTATTATTATTATTATTATTATTATTATTATTATTATTAATGTTGCCGGCCTGGTTGGAGAAGCAATTAGAACATTAAATTATACACATATGTATGTTATTTACTAGAGCTAAAATAAAATTATTTACGGACTACTTGCTCCAGGAATCACGGGACGCTGTTTATAACGCTGTTGACACAAATGACGAACCATGTAATTTATTTTTTCTCAAAACTTACATTTCAATTTAAAGCGTACTTTCCTCTTGCAACGAGATAGTTAAATATTTCAAGGAAGATCAATACTTGGAAAACACAAGGAATTAAAACATCATGTAAAAATAAAACTACTATTTACTTTATTTCTGAATATCATAACGTAACACATGGTTTGCGTGTCTTCGTGCGAAAATACAAAAGCATTTCAAGGAAAGTGATAGTACAGACAAAAATAATGAAGAATGATCTCTGTTCTGAATGCTAGTAAGAAGTAACAAAACAGAAACAATATGGAATATCGTAAAAATTACAACCACATCACCGCGAAACTTTGTAGAGAATGTTTTTTTAAAAGATAATGACCGAGAAGTAAGCAGTAAGGTAAATGTTGCATGTCTCTTAAACCAACACTTTTCGAGAAATGCGGTTGAACTCATGAAGGGACTAAAAATCCAAAATTCAACATCACACGTTTTCAAAAAAAATTTCGACCCGATGTTTGTTTCCGAAACTTCTTCCAGTGAAATCCTCAAAATAGCCAGTAAACTACAAATAAATATTCGGCTGGTTTAGATGAATTTTCGGATTGTTTATTGTTGTTTAGATGAATGTTCGGATTGTTTAAAATTGTCCATCCGCCTTTAAACACCCATCAGCTCACGTTTTCAGTGCTTCTTTTCGCACAGGAATATTTCCAGATGGTTTCAAAACTGCAAAAATTAAACCACTTCAAAAAAGGTAACAAAAATGAAATTCAAAATTATTGGCCAATTTCTCTTTTGTCAGTTTTTTCAAAAATATTAAAGAGGCTTATCTATATGCGAATGGAAATTTTTCTCAGAGAAAAACGAAGCGATATTAGGCTCTCAACATGGATTTAGAAAATCAAAATCCATGGAAACTTCTTTTACACCTTACGAATTCTTCGGAAGGAGAGAAAGTTATATGTAATCGTGCGACGGAAAACGGCGAATTTTCGGCAGAAAAACTCTTCTGGCTAGGTTCTGGTTTTTCTTCTTTTCTTTGAGATGTTATTTCATCAATGGATCAAACTGAGCACCTATTGGAATATTTTTAGATCTTTCGAAATCTTTTGACGTCATTGATCACAATATTTAAAATTACCTTCATGAGAACATTTCTTCCATTTTATTTTAGAGTACATTAAATTAAAGATTATTAGATTAAAAGCTACTCGATTAAAAATTTTTATCGTACGAATTGCTACTGGCCTCTAGAGAATCTATTAGGCTCCAGTTCTGTTTCACCGGTACTGGCCTCTGGCGGAATTTATTAGGAACCAATCTGCTCATAGCGACAGGTAAAAAATAATGATCTTGGTGCATCTACCAACATATTATTTAAATTCTGTATTACCCGCACTTATGTTGTATTAATCTTTACCAAATCTTTCAAGGATACTGCAACAACCTGAAAGAAGAGTCTGTACAAACTTCGCATCTTTTTTTTTTTATTTAATATTTATTTACCATTCGGATGTACATAGTTCAGTAACATTACTTTTTCATATGTATTGCTGGCTTACAGCTATTCTTATTTCCTAAACTTAAAAACTAACTAACTACGGGAAGGGGTAGGAAGCTACACTCTGCACCTACTGTTCACAATTGTTGGAAAATAAGTTTAGGAAGGCATTAAAAGGGTAACGGTTTTTTATGCGTGTTGGAGTATGGTCTGTTGAGGCCAGGTTGTAGTGGATGGCGTGTTGTATTGAGTTGATATTTGAATAGAATGTATTGGATAGATGGGCTATGTGTTTGGAGACGGAAGTTATATTCAATTCTTTGTGTATTTGTTTGTTGGATATAAACCATGGAGCGTGGGTTGCTAATCGGAGAAATCTATTTTGTATTATTTGTAGACTTCGCATCTGTTCATACACTACTATTGGAGATATCGATGTCGGTTTCATGTCCTTGAATTCACTTTTATTAGTATAAAAGATGTACATTATCTTCAGCTTCAGGTTTTCGTCCAGTTGCCATGCTCCATTGAGCAAATGCTGAGATAGCCCCTTGTTTTGCTTCTGGACATAAATGTAGCTTTACGTGCGTACGTTTTGTTGATCTTTCCATTTTACTTTCTTGCACTTGCGTAAGAAGAAAAAAATTATGTAATCGTGCGCTGGAAACCACTAATTTTCGGCAGATTAACTCTTATTGACTGTCCCTGGTAACGAAAAAGTGGATAAATCCTGTTCCTACATATAGTAAATTGCATTATCTAACAGTGGTGTAGTTTGTTTGTGGGTTCTTGATACCGAAAAATCGATTGACGACAAAACGTCTGTCTGTCCGTCTGTCCATCCGTTCGTCTGTTGTCAACGCTAGCGTCTAATCCGTTCAGCCGATTTTCTCCAAAATTGATATTCCTTGATCGAGCTTTACGAACTCGAGGCTTTGGGTGTTTCAAACGGATGTTTTGAATATTAGGATACTTTACATGAATCCTAAAAAATGGCTCCAAAGTTTTTGATTAAACTTTCGCCTCACGTAACGTAAAGAACGCTTAAGAGAACGGTGCAAGTTCGTTGAAATCCCAGATTTTTCGAAAATTGCAATTTTTTGGCATCTTGCTACAACTACAATATTGAATATTGAGATTCCTTCCTTAATGAAATCTGTTCTTTAAAGATAGATTTTGAAATAGGGTCAGGTTGAAGTTTTCGCAAATATGAGTAGTTTTCATGTAATTGTGCACAAAACATGGGCAGTTTTGAATTTTTTAAACACTTTTTTTTTTTCAAAAACCAAAAGAAGAAGAGACGCTTCAAAGAATGAAATTTGCAAATTTGCAAATTTAGAATCGAAATTTAGAATTTAGAATCGAAATTTGCAAATTTAGAATTAATGCAAGAATGTATGAGCTCTTTATATCTAGTTTCCTAGTTGTGGTGCAAGCGGAGCTGGGTATTGGGTACTATTTAGTTAGCAATATTAAAAAATCAAATCGTTTGTCGGTGCAATTAAGTTTTCTATAACTTTGAAACGAAAAGGTCTAGTTTCCAATTCTTAGTTACCTCGCATTGTTGGTACATTTATTCATCACTGAAGTGTTTACGGTTAAAGGGTAGGAAGGAGATTCCTGAGCTCAAGAAAACTTGCGCAGATTGTACTTCTGCCCCATACGTCACATGCAGTTTTTACTGTTTTTTGACGAAATTAACCAAATAAAACCGGGAGAGGTGGCTCAGGGCATCAAATGATGTCACTGCAGTGCCTCTGACCGGGAGGCCCCAAGTTCCAGTCCCGACCGTGGCAGGATTTTCGACACTAGTTCGTCAGCTAGGTCGAATTCAGTCGCTGTATGGAGGATAATTCTAGCGGCCGGCTGCTCTGATTGGTAGTTTCCCGTGGTTTCTCCGATCAACATCAGGCAAATGCCGGAGCTGTATTCTAACAAACGGGTCATGGACCGCGCGCGATCTTTCCTTCCTTGTCCCATCCTCACTCCGTACTTACACACACTTACACTCACATGCACAACACTACCGTATATGTTGGGAGACCAGTCGAGAGCCTAGAGCTTGTCTAGGCTGGTGCGGTGCCCCGTTGGTGGGAGATACCTGGTTGGGAAAAAAAGCCCGCTAGCCAACGGTATGTCGGCAGCGTATCTCGCCATCCAGCGGGAAAAAACCAACGCCAACCCACCCCCCGAGGAAAAGAGCATGCGCCACACTTACGGGACTGATGACCTTAGCAGTTTACGCATCCGGAATCACTAAGAATCCTTCAATAATTAACCAAATTAAATAAAATCAAACGTGCCTCAAATTTGCGCTCCCTTAAATGTTGTGGTTTCCAATTTTGTTTTAGACATAGAGTCTTGCCCTTGGTATTTCCCGTGTTTTGCTGTGCAGGGCGTCAAGTTGTGCTCCCAGTCAAGGACCTTTATGAGTCCAAGAACATAAGCTCGCAGGTCATGCTAGACCTAAAAGCACGCTGGCGAGCGAATATATACCAGCGCAAAGCAGACAAATATAATATTATTACTTTCTCGCTGCAGAGTAGAAAGAAACTATTCAGGGCCTATGGAGTAAAGAGAAACTTATTACAGGGCTCTGGTAACAAAAAAGTGGATGAATTTAGAAAAAAATCCTCTAATATGTGTTGTAGCCAAAATCCATGTTTTGTGGGTCCTTGATACCGAAAAATCGAATGACGGCAAAACGTCTGTCTGTCCGTCTGTGAACAATGCTAGCGGCTAAACCGTTCAGCGGATTTTCTCCAAAATTGATATTTCTCAATCAATCTGGCCGATGTCATGGCACCTTGAATGTGAAACCAATATTTTAATTTTGGGACTACTTAACATGAAGCCCTTGGAACACTCTCCAAATTTTCAAACAAAATGGTTCCATCGATTTTGATTGAATTTTTTTGTAGGATGGTATGAAGAACCTTTGAGAGAAAGGTGCAAGTTTCATGTTCGTTGAAAACCCCAAATTTTCGAAAATTGAAAAAGTTCAAATGTTTTTTGAGTCTTATAAAATTCCGCGATTCTTTGCCAAAGATATGAAAGATAGAAATTTTCACTTAATGAAATCTGTTCCTTAAATATATATTTTGAAATGTTATATACAAATTTTCTGAAATTTGAGTAATTTTGTTTGAAAATACGGGTGAGAAATTAAGTGTTGTTTCAGCATCTCTAGTTTATTATTGTCATATTACATTTGTTGTAAATGTTGGAATATCAACATTTCCTACAAAGTGATACAGTTTAGATTCTTGTTTAAGGAATTAACACGAACTGGTAAATAACCTTAATAATAATCCGTTTTACGCGAATCAAATTTGCACATCGTATTCCAACATTCTGACTACATGCGAGCGTGATATCATCTTAGCAACACTAAAGGAGATGGGGCAGATTATTTTTAACAGAGACCTTACAAAATAGAGGATGACGGTTTCTGAAAATATACGTTTTGGCAGGTTTCCGTCTTAAAAAGGGTTGGTTACCAACAATTCGCTATGTCACTTCGAACGAAAGTTTATAGCAAACGTTTGGTTAAGATGTTCCAGAATGGCATCATCTAATATTCACCGACAGCATGCAAAAAGGATAAATCAGCCGCGTTTTCGCGATCCCTTGCCAAACATAATACCGTACATTTTAAATTAAAGTTCATCCTTGCCGAAGTTATAAAATTACAGTTCTCTAAAAGTAATTTCGTTTCGGTATTGAGAAAGTTTCCAGTAAGATGAAGGTAATATGTGGTTTCAAGTAATTGTCATTTTCGCGAATGTATGTATGTGGCGTTTTGGGTCGGTAGTCCGACATCACCGGCCAGTTACCGGTGTTTCCCTTGCCTGGGCCTAGTGAAATTCCCATGCTTGGGAAAGAGCGACATGACGTATTCTCTTCGCTGTAACTAGCAAGAACCGCCTGATTGAGCTTTTCTTCGTCACACAGCTACAGAAACATACAACATACATTAAATATTAATAATATTTAATAATAATAAATAAGGGGACTTTTATTGTAAATAAGGATTCCCATGGATCTACTGACTCAAGCCCCTTGTTTTCTCTGGGCGCCCCTGGTGACTCCCCCGCAAGCCGACGTGTAGGTCAGCGCTGAATCTCACGTTCCATGGGGGGGGGGAAACATCGCATCCTCGTGGTATAGCATGCACTACACTAACGGGTCAAATAACCATAGCAGTTGACGCGCCAGGAAACACGAAATAATCAGTCAAACAAACAAACAATTGTTCAATTTGTTTAGAGTTACGAAAAGGGCTTAAATTATTCCAGGAAATATCATGCTCGTTATACGATTTGTGAAATTGAATAGGCACTAATTACTGCGGAAAGGCATTTTGATTAATTAGTACAATACAATACACAGCGGTTATAACGAGTTAGTTTTACAAACAAGTCTACAAATGCAATGAGCTAATGAAGTACGCAAATAATTGAACAATGTAAGGGAAAAATGTGATATAAATATAATTAGTGCGAGTGAAGTTGACCTTAATATTTTCGTTCGATTTCGTGGCTTCTTAATGCATTAGCGAAAGAACTAGGACAGGAAGAACGGCAAAGGTAGAGTATGGCCTGGAAAGGTTTGAATCTATTTTCGTATCGAGCGCGCTCGCGGGCGCAATTTCAAATGCGCATATTGAATGCAGCCCGAAGCCCGAGGCTTGCTCGGCGGTGCCTACGTGACTTCTCGGCAGTCTCGTGCGGCCGTGCGAAGTGCGATGCGCCGACGTGCTGCCCCTCACATTCTGCGAGGGCCTCCCGTGGAGAGCAGCACTGTGCGCACTGGTACGAAAATGGCGCAGAAACGAGGGTATGATGCATCCCAATTGCGAAAATATGATATTCAATTGGAAGAAATTCCACGTCTTCATGCTTCTGATCCACGTGTGGATGAACTGATATCAGAAAACGTATGTATTAGTCACTGAATTTTAAGTGACATTTTGTTGTCATTGTTCACATACATCTAATTGTGTGCTTATTTCTTGCTGGGTAAAATGAACTTTTTTGATATGCCCGTGACATACATATTATATACCTGTATTTACTTTACTCCGTACTGGTGCTGTATTTTTTTAAAAGTAACCCTTTTGAAGTACAATAGATTGCTTTATTTTGATAAGAATTTCTTATATTTACATTTATTTTTGGGAAGGAATGACCTTGTGGATCAATTAATCAAATTTTATCTCGGCTCTATTAAATATTTTTATTTTTACATTGCTTACGTTTTGTCAGTCATTGATTAACCTCTTCAAAATTAAAATTCTATATTAAATCAATAAAGAATGAATCTAGCAGTATGTATTACTGCAAGTTCTAGAATTTCCTTGTTTCCAAAATTCATTGAAGATATTCAACATTTAGATGAACTTACCATGACCTGTTGAACTTGACACTTACACATCTGTTGCATTTGAAAGATATCAGTGCTTGTTATTCAACTGAAATGTGATGATTTTCATTGTGAAAGGTACAGGACATGTTTGTTTAATTTGGAAACAAAATAACAAACCAGTAATAGTAATAAACTATGCAGTAATACATATTACTAGTGTTTCAGTTAATGTCATGTTTTAGAAGTGAAGAGGTTAACATGTGATTGACAAAATAAAAATATTTTAATAACAGAGTGTTAAATAAAATAAGAATACTTGTACACAAACACACACACACAAGTTTATTAATGAGTTCGGACTACATCATCAATCAGACATCACAGTTTACAAAGAACTAGAATAAAAAGGAACATCGTGCACTCGCTTATATATCTATACAATAGTTTGAAAGTAATATCACAGATGGCGGTTGTGTAATAAAAATGTATACATATTCCAACACGCCTCCTTACATTTATATTACAGTATTTACAATATCTTACTCTATACCCTCACTTATCCAATTACATTTAACATTTCTCGAAATTTCATGAATTTAACTTTACTTAATGATTTAGTAAAAATATCAGCCACATTATTATTCGAATCTACTTTGAATACATCTATAAGTCCTTTCATATAATTTTCATTTACAAAGTGATAATGTACCTCAAGATACTTAGATTTTTTTGAAAAATTTCCAAATTTTGCTATGCTCAATGCACCTGAGTTGTCTTCATATATTTTTACAGGTTTCAAAAATTTTACCTCAAAAATATCCAATATATCTCTCACTAACTTAATCTCAGTTACAGCTTCCGATAATGCTACATACTCTGCTGAAGTGGAAGATTTCGCAACACTGCCTTGCTTCTTTGATTTCCAAAATATGACATTTCCAAATAACCTAATTACATATCCAGTGGTCGATTTACGATCGATGTTATCACCTGCCCAATCTGCATCTACAAAACAATCTAGAGTATCAATTGTTTCATTTTAACTATATGTTAGTTTCCGATTTTTTGTCAAATACAAATACTTCAAGATACGCAAGGCATATTGAAAATGAGTGTCACTATAACAATTTTGAAATCTGCTCAAGTAATTTACACTGTAACTTATGTCTGGTCGTGTTCCTGAACTAATATACAAAAGAGCACCTATCAAGTTCCTATATCTTATATTGTGATATACATCTTGTGCAGGTTCCAATTTCAAATTTACTTCCATTGGTGTATTATACAATTTCGAATTTTTAATGTTATAGATACTAGCTAAAGATTCAATATAAGCTTCCTGACTGAGCTTCATTACATTCTTCCAATAATCATAATTAATATTAATTCCAAGATAGTTCTTGACTTCGCCTAAATCTTTCATTCCAAACCGTTCTGACAGAATGCTTTTAATTGTCTTAATTTTAGTTCTGTCTTTACAACAAATTAACAAATCATCAACAACATAATTAAATAAATCATATCGTCTCCATCTCTCTTAACGTACAAACAGTAATCATAATTACTTCTTTGAGAACCTAACTCGTCCAAAAAATTGTCAAAACAATCATACCACGCACGTGGACTTTCTCTCAAACCATACAACGCTTTATATAATTTACAAACTTTATCCGTGCCATCTTCATAACCTTTTGCTTGTTTTACATAGACTTCTGATGAAACTTTACCATTAAGAAATGCTGTTTCTACATCCATTTGTTCAATAATTAAGCCCTTTTGACAACAATATGAAAGCAATATTTTCAATGTTTGCATTTTTGCAACTGGGGAATAAATATCATCTACATTTTCCTTTTGTTGAAAACCTCTTGCAACTAGTCTAGCGTTATAACTGTTATTAGCCTTTTTTGTATACACCTTCTTGACATCTAAAATACTTTTATCATCAGGCTTTTCAACTAATGTCCAAGTTTTATTCTTTTCTAAACATTCCATTTCTCGGTTCATTGCCTGCTTTCAAAACTCAGATTCATTACTATTCATCGCCTCCTCAAAATTTGCAGGACTATCTGCGCTACAATAGTTAACATAAATCACATTATTATAAGTATAGCTATCTTTTAATCTATTAGATAGTCGGTGCTCTCTTTTTGATCTCCTTAATTCTTGTACCTGATCTTGATTATTTATACTCGAAATCCCTCTTCCAATATGCTCTTTTATGTTGTTTTCATTTAATTCTGATTCACCACTTTTGCAATTAGGCTCATCTGAATATTCAAATTCCGAATCATTGTCTTTGAAACCAATACATTTAACATTTTCTTCTATGATATCAACATGTCTAGCAACAATTATTCTGTTGTTTACTAACACCCTATAACCGACTTCACTGTAACCTAATAAAACCCCTAAATCTGCTTTACAAGCAGCCGCACATACCACTTCTGGCCAAAATCTTCTATCAACTTTTGCTTCAGCTAATAAACATCGTGACATGTCCATAATTGATCTATTATATCTTTCAGCCGTACCATTCAATTCATGTACATAAGGTGGACAAGCATTCAAAACAATTCCTTTTTCTTTAATTAAATCATAAATTCTTTTGTTCAAATATTCTTTTCCATTATCACATCTCAATTTTTTTTATAGTTTTACCGGTCAGATTTTCAACTTCATTTATGTATTCTATAAAACAGTCATAAACTTGATCCTTTGATTTGATGGTATAAACTCTACCTATTTTACTATAATCATCAATAAACGAAAGAAAATATCTTTCCCCATTAAAACCCGTTGTTGCATGAGGTCCATTTAAATCAGTATGAACAATTTCTAAAATTTCTTTAGCACCGCTTCTATTATTTTCAAAAGGTAAATTATGCATTTTATTTTCAATACATGTCTTGCATTTCATAAATTCTGATTCTAATATTCTAGGTATACCATCTAATAGTTGATCTTTACACAATGTTTGCAAATAGTTAAAATTTACATGCCCTAATACATGATGCCACTTTTCTTTTGATGTAATACCTCCCTTATTCTAGCTCACAGTATATACATTAGCTTCTTTAACATTGAGTGAACTAGTCATTTTATACAATCTTCCTTCTTTCCACGCAACCGCAATTAACTCGTGATTTTGATTAAAAATTTTAGAATTATTACCCACTGATACAATCTTGTGATTATCTGTGATTCTTGCATAACTAATAAGATTTCTATCCATTTTCTCAACATAAAATACATTTCGCATTTCAATTGGAATTTTTTTACCATACACTGGAAAATAGCTAATTACATGTCCAACTTTAGTAGCTTTTAAAAATTTACCATCTCCAATTTTAACATCTACAGGTTGTTTTAAAATTATACAATCAGAAAAATATTCATCATTATTAATTACATGATCTGTACAACCACTATCAAGTAACCAGTCAATTTGTAATTCATTTTTGTTACTCGTCTCTTTACACGCCACCATAGATTGAATTTCTGTCAGAAAACAATTCATATTGCGTCCATTCTGTCGATAGCTGCCCTGATGCGGACCGCCTCTTGATCCACGCCGACCACGTTTCCAGTCACCATAACCTCCATGCTGCTCGCCTTGTCCACGTTGCCAGTTATTATTACTCCCATGCTGCTCGCCTCGTCCACGTTGCCAGTTATTATAACTTCCATGCTGCTCATTACGATCATGTAGCCAATTATTACCTCCTTGTTGATTGAAATTTCCTCGATGATTTCCTCTGTATTGTCCGCCACGTTTCCAGGACCCTCTGCCCCTACCAATCTGATAATAACTTTGCTCCTGTTCAATGCATTGATAATAGTAACTTTGCATCCTGTTCAGGCTCATCTTGCTTTCAGTGTTCAATGCATTGGATCTTGTATTTAAATTTTCATCGTCGTCTCTCAATTTCATCATCTGGATCTTACTTTTCACAAATTCCACTGTTTTGTCTTCTTCTTTCAGAACATCAATTAAATCACCAA
The DNA here is from genome assembly GCA_011170035.1 of Teleogryllus occipitalis. Lineage (NCBI taxonomy): Eukaryota > Metazoa > Arthropoda > Insecta > Orthoptera > Gryllidae > Teleogryllus > Teleogryllus occipitalis. The sequence goes on from BLKR01002196.1 coordinate 182,866, forward strand.
TATAACTGTACGATTCTGGCAGTGTTCTCAACGTGTAGTCCAGTTTTTCTTTTTCTGATACTTTAGCGCCCGCACGCTTTAATTCATTTACTGCTTTCTCAAATTTGCTGAAAAATACACCCGTATCACTAAAATCCTTTAACCTCAATTTATCTAACTTGTTTCTGCAAATAATCTGTAATGCTGTTGATTCTTTGGAATACATTTCGTCAAACTTCATGATTTCATAAGTAGTTTCTTTGTCACTCACGAACTCTAATTTTTTATTTGTAATAGCGCTGTATATGTAATTGATAGCTTTTAAATTGCACTCATCCCAATCTTCTTTGTCTGTACTTGTTTTTTCCTTTTTAATTGACTGAATAGCACTTTTTCAATTTTAAGTACACAATAAAACACTTCTTCCAATTTCCATAATCCTCACCATCAAACACTGGTATTGTAACATCTGACGTTTTTCTCTGTTGAATATGCTTTGAATTCACTTCACAAATCTCTTTAACCAACGAACTGCTACCATGTTAAATAAAATAAGAATACTTGTACACACACACACACGAGTTTATTGACAAGTTCGGACTACATCATCAATCAGACATCACAGTTTACAAAGAACTAGAATAAAAAGGGAAAGAGGAACATCGTGCACTCGCTTATATACCTATACAATAGTTTGAAAGTAATATCACGGATGGCGGTTGTGTAATATAAATGTATACATATTCCAACACAGATAAAATTTGATTCATTGATCCACTTCATTTCTTTCTCAAAAACAATTACCTTTGGGTCAATCAGTGTAAATCTTTGTATAATATATACTATTGCTTATCATTGCATTTTAGAAACCAGTCGTGATAACAGGCACTGACCTTGTGTCCTCTGCGATGCTATGGGATCTAGAATATTTGGAAAGAAATATGGGAAATGGGGATTATACAGTATTTCTGTCCCGGAATCACAAGTTTAAATATTTTGATGACAAAAAGATCTCTCAAGTTGCTGGTGAATCTAAAGCAGAATTTACACCTCCAACAAGAAGGGTTGACATGAAATTACCTGAATTTTCACAGCGCCTAAAGCAGTGGAAAAGAGGCGAGGAGAGGTATGAGTTTTCACAGACTGGTTGGTTGGTAAATGTCTGCTGTATACACTTTCACTCCAATAATGCTATTTTATTTGCAGAATGTACCTGCAACAAGCTTTAAATAACACTGTTGGACCATCAATTGTTCAAGACTTCCTTAACTTTAGGTGGGAGTGGATTAATGCAAAACAAAAGGCTAACAACTGGGGACCTCTAACTTCAAACTTGTTGTTGATTTCAATGGAAGGTGAGATCTTTGAATTTTGTCCTTTGAATGAAGTAATTGAAAAGAGATTGCAGTCGCTTGTCAAAAATTGTATTAGAAAATTAAGTATGAATTATAGTACTTGTTTATTAATATTGTTAGTCGTTTATAAACTGCAGAAAAAATTAACAAGATTTGGTATTTTAATTTCTCTTATAGCTAATGAGAGAACTATATGTAGAGCTCACCTGCAAGAGCAGGGAATATGATAGCATTAAGTGCTGACACATTGAAATGTGTGTTATGTTTTAAAATGTTGCTTTCGCATTTATGTATTTTAGAGAAAGATAGTAATGCTGCAGAAAACATTGAATATTGTCGACAGGAATGTTATGTGGGGTCTTTGACACCATAAAAATGAATTTTTCATGCTTAAATATGTAAGAAGAACACTTCCAGGATCCCTAAAACTATGTAATTTTTGTATAATAATCAAAGTTTTAAAATGAAGTATCAAAAAACAAAGAAAGTCTTCTCTGTTCTTAAATTGGTGAGCTTTCTTACAATTATAACTAGGAAACGGATTTCCATGTTATTACATGTTTTTAGAGGAACTAGATACCTGCATTCAATTACATTTTTTAGAGTTAACAAGACATTCTGAATGAATTAAAACTATATTTTACATTTTTTTTACATATTTTGGTATAATTATATATTTTTACATATTTTAAGTATTACGACAAATTTCTTACATATTTCGCTACATTTTATTCTCTTTACACGTCGAAACTGAACGTTTCAGATGCACCTTTGCAATATTTGTTATGGAATCATCTTTCTTACAAATCAAATGTAATGCTTTTATTACCACCATATCTTTGCCAATAATTGTCTAACTCCTCCCTTCCCCGCATTACTCCGTTATTGCGAGTCAAGGATGAGCAGATGTTTATGAAAAGTAATTTCAACCCTATGCTTGCTCATGTTGCAAACAGCACATTTGTTACTCGATTGAAAACTAACAAAAATGTTTACAAAAAATTGTCTTACCACGTTGTTGAACTTGGAGGGTGCGGTATAATCCCTTTAACCCCCTCCCCTGGGATTGATCACTCGCTACCCAGTACTTGTACACCAGCTCCGCTTAAACATTGTAATATATATTATGAACGTATTTTATATTTTGAATAAAATTCTTATATGTGGTGAAGTCTAGTGTACAATTACTAGATTAGAGATAGAACCTGCTTTCAGCCACTCCGAATCCTTGTTAAGAACTGATCGGCAATGTTCTAGGGGCTGAAAATGCTTGTAGAAAACAATTTTAAACACAGTAATGAATTTTTATTTTACGTATTTCATATTTTTTCTGACACGTTTTGGAAAAAATAAGTACATATTTATGTACATATTTTGCATTTTTTATTGCAATAAATTCCGTTCCCTAATTATAACAGTCAATTTTATTCTACTTCCTGTATGATACGTGCAACAGACTTGATCTTCTATATAAAAATGCAAAAATTATTGTGACGCTTGTTGGTTTTTATTTCCTTTAGATTAAGTTCACATTTAGATGTTTTGGTCAGTAAGTTTGACTTCAAATCCTCGGTTGACAAAAAGTGTAGTTTTAATTTTTACATCATTCATATTAGAGAAATTTTTTTTCAAATAGATACCTGAAAACAGCACGAGATAAATTGTTCCATTTTTTAAAACTTCTCATTGAGCTGTGTCTTGTAAAAGTTTGATTTCATTCCTTCAATGAGGTTTTATATATTCCATTCAAAAAAAGACCTATCACTTACAAGTGAAACTTGGGTGGCAAATTTTAATCTCTAAACATTACTGAACTATTTGATGTTTTCAGGAACTTCTCCTTTTAAGTTACAAATAACTTTTAAAGCAAAGGTAGTCAGAAACAATGGAACAAATTCTTTTTGGTTCTTAACATGTGTAGAAAAACGAGTGAATCAGGCATTACAAATCTTTCTCTACAAGTATTCATTTCTGTTGAGTACTTCCACATGTGCATGAAGATCATGACAAAACAATACTCTCTGAAGATTCAGATTATGGAAATTATACTGTCAAATCTACAAGGAAAGTTAATTTCTATTACTGCAAATCCTTTCAAAGAACAGCTAGTTTTACAGGAAAAGAAAATATCAATTTCCTCTTGAAGTTCAAAAAATTGTGGTCAAGTACGAAGTTAATTAACTTTGTGAAGTTTACTAATGAAGTTAACTAACCTTGTAGTAATTATAAAATAATTCTTGGAATTAGCAGTGTCAGAAAGCAAGATCCTAAATTTGCTACCCAATAGCATGCAACTGGTTGTAATTACAACATTCATTTCTTCAGACCTTTGTACATACTGACCTCACAGGTCCTGTTGATGAATTATGAAGTTGAAAATCGATGGGCTTCTGCATCCCAACTTCCTGAACAGCTTCATGGATATTTTCTCTCAACCTTGTCATTGTGGCACACATTGAATCTGTCATCAGAAGTAACAAAAATTTCCATTGTTTTCCAAGGTTTGAGTTTCTTTTGGTTCACTGCTAATATTTTATTTAAGTAGTATTTTCCAACGTATGAATTGCCCAGAATTGCTTTCAGATTTCAAAATTATTCCTAACTTCACAAAAAATTCAAACAATTCACTTTCATGTGAAATATTTGATGCATCCTCTTCAATTTAAAACCATTCAAAACTACTAACCTCTGGAGCAGTGGTCGCCCAACTTATGAAGCTTGAGCAACTGTACAATTTTTATATCCTTTTTTTTTTTTTTTTGTTACCAAAAGAAACAAAGAAAAATAAGAACTTGTATGCAAGCATCTGTTTTTGTCTCTGTGCTCAGTGGAGCAACTCCCAGGTTAGTCTAACGGAGCGTGACACTGCGAACTATGAAAATTTCCCTGCGACCTAGTTTAAGTACTTTGGCTCACAATCAACGATTTGGTGATAACTGCTCTAGAGTTTTCAAACATAATTTCTAAATCTTCAGTTTGATGAGAAACTATATAGTTTAACTAACCTATTAAATTGATCGGAAAAAGTTTATCCAATAAAATTTGTTCTACATATTTCAGAGTGCAATCATTTAAATAAATGTCTGTCTGTAAATGTTCTTCCTGTCTTAACTAGTTAATGAACAACTTTGTGACTAGCTCCCACAATAGGTTCATTATCATATTGGTTCTCTGTGAAAATTTGTTGAATTTTTTGTTATGCAACTAGATCTTTCTTCAGATGATCAATTTTATATAATTGTTTCTGCCCCCATATTTAATATTAATTGAATTTAATATTTATTTAGATGGAGAATATCTAAAATATTAGATTTGTTTGCTGGACCAGACTAAATTGTTAGGAATTGGAGGGCCCATTTTACAGCGTTAATAGAAAACACTTTTATGTTTCAGGGAATGTCACACCTTGCCACTATGACGAACAACAGAACTTCTTTGCTGAAGTTAGAGGATACAAACGTTGCATTCTTTTCCCGCCTGAACAATTTGAATGTTTTTATCCACATCCAGTTTATCATCCTCATGATCGACAAAGTCAGGTATTAGTAGTAGTATTAACATTATTATCATTATCATTTATCATTATTATCATATATCATTATCATCAACATTTTATCATTATCAATATTATTATGTTATCATTAACATTATTATCATTAATGTTGCTGTACAAATCTTATATAAGTTCATTTTATTCTTTAGGTTGATTTTGACCGCCCAGACTATACTCGATTTCCTAAATTTCGGGAAGCAAGAGGTCAAGAGGCAGTTGTGGGTCCGGGGGACGTTCTTTACATACCAATATATTGGTGGCATCATATTGAATCAATTATGAGAGGTGGTTACACGATATCTATTAATTTTTGGTACAAGGTAAGTTGCAAGATTTGTCACATAACTTTACACAAAATAGTTAGTGAAACGTATCTTAAATGATCATCATTGGTTCTGGAGAAAAGTGTCGCCTTGGTGCTCCAAATTCTTCAGGTCCTGCATTGCCATCAGCTCTTTACTGAAATCCCACTGACATGCTCATGTAGCGTCACGTTGGTGGCCGTGGGTGGGAGGAGGAGCAGAAATATCGCATACCTGCAGACATGAATAGCTTGGCGCCCCGGCGTTGGGATACAGTTAGACAAAGGGGACGCCAGCTTGACCGGGAAGGTCATGTGGTAGACGCGAGCCTCCTTCCTACACCTAGGACAGTCACGTGACCACTACACTCTGGTATAAAATTGAACCGACGAGCTCACCCGGGGGTTTTTGTATTCTGGAAACCTCGCGCGATGTGCAAAACTTTACGCCCAGGCTGGAGCATGTCGTGCCTATTGCACGGGTGATGAGGTCACGGTAGTGGTGCAGGAGTAGCGTCAGAGGAGGCGGGGCCTCCCTAGCTATGTGGGGTACCTACAGGGAAATACTCGCAGGTGTGTAGTTTGAGCAGAAGTTGGTTATTGTACATACGTGTAAATAAACTTGTACATACTTGTAAATGTCTGTCTGTTTTTCTTCATGACGCCACACTCACAACACAATGTTGGGATTGCAATGCAGTGGGAGTATCTAAGTTTGGGATCACAAAAGTAGTGGCATTTTTAGTTAAGAAAGAATGAGAATAAGTTTGGATCATATCACCTGACTTCTGATTAGTAAAGTCTTAATACTTTGTCTAACAAATTGAAATAGCGTAACAACAAAAAAGATTCCTTAGCGTCCTCTCTATGGTCTCTGTTGGATGTTGCTTTTTGTTCTTAACAAAATTTCTGCCAATCTATCTCTGGTTTCTGACTTTGCTAGTCTTCTTAAGACATTGAGCCATGTTTTGTTTATATCCACTTAGGTTTAATCTAGTAGTCGCAGATTAGCAACCTGCAACTCTCGGCAGCATTTTTTAATCATAAAATAACTTTAACAAAGCTTTCTAAGGCATTAAAAACTAAAATTTTGAGGCCAAAGGTCTCAAAGAAACGTTTCTCACATCATAATCTACAGGACTTCATCTTCTTGAAGTGTTAGTTCTTATTAGATTTGCTGGTCCGGCATTTCTCGATATTACCCCACCTGCTCAAAGATGTGCAGAATCTGCAACTAAATGTGAACGAGAGGGTCAGAGAGAGGCACACAGACAGACAGACTCAGACACACACAGAGACAGGGTCAGACAGACTGGGACGAGAGAGAGGGAAGGAGAAAGAGGGGGATGAAGGGCAGAACAAGGTCTGCCAGGTTACGCTAGTAAATAAATAAATTATTACCTTTATTATAAGATTTCCTCATGCAAAACAGCCCAAGGCATCAAGGAAGTGAGTGAATGGCGGCGATAAGTTAATCTGTGAAAAATGGTACTTCAGCTGATTTTCTCCAAAATTGATATTCTCCAATTGCTCTGGCTGATGTTGGGGCCCCTTGAATTTGTAATTGAAATTTTCATTTTTGGGATTCTTTACATGAAGCCCCTGGGATATTTTCAAAATTTTAAACAAATTGTCTCCATCTTTTTTTATTAAATTTTGTTATTAAAGTTGTTTTATTAAATTGCCAAACTCAAAATTTTTTCAGTGTCTTCCTCAATTATGAAGATAGTTGGGTTTTTCCATAAATGAAATTTACTCCTTAAAGATAGATTTTGAAACAAGGTCATGTACAATTTTTCAATAATTTGAGGACTTTTTGTATTATTTTGCATGAAAATAAGCATGCAGTTTTAGCACAACTAGTTCACCTTTGGCTCAATTCATTGATTGTTAATACAATACTACTTTTCTTAGGAAAACTAGTGCCACTTATAACATCTTCAAAATAAGCACTAAAGGATTCACTGTTTCCAACTTTCATTATTGTCATGAGAATAAACAAACTAAATGGTTTGGGTATGCACCCCTGTTTATTTAATGCCTGCTTTGATTCACAAAATCCTTGTGCAAGAAGTTATGTTCACGCACTTAAAAATAGTCCCAGTTTACATTATACAACACCTTACAAATACTCTTCCATGTGTGAAGAAGCCTGTAATGTTGTTTAGGTAACTTGTAAAAGTTTAAATTCACAACATCTATGGAATCCACATAGTAGTCTTGAGACTAGCCTGAAAACTTACAAGAATACTTTATGCTCCGTCTGCTAGATTTGTTCTGAAAACCAAGTATAAAAAGTTAAGTTATTAAAAGTCTATCGTATGATAATATTCAAATGCAAGTGAATTGCAAATCGCAAGCGAAGTCCCACATTCCTTACCACCTCCCTCAAATTTTTATTGTACAATAATGATTCAATGAAAATATGCTTGTATGTAAACAAAAAAACAAATGTCCTTATGGTGTTCTGTGAATACAATAGGCTACAAATTTAATACAATTAAATGTGATTGAGGTTTTTAATTAAATGCTTAAGTCTATACTTCAAAACATCCTTATATTCCACCAAGATCAGCAAACAGAAATTTCTCATTGTAAACCAAACTCGCAGCTGTTGTGAATGTCACTGATAAAACAAAATATCTTAAATGAAGATGAAACGCACAAGAACATAATGGTCAGTAAGTTTATCTCATCGGTCAAGTGGACATTGAATGCAGACTGGATGTGGCGTGCAGAAAACAAGCTAAAAACCATTAACCAATCATTGCATGCTATTCCTTCAACTAGCGCTCAAAGTGACCTGGCAATAGGTTGACAATTTACCTATCTCATCTTCACTCCCACACTATTAGTAGCATAATAAACGTTCTCTAGACGGTAAAAAATGTTATGATAATGGGTATAATAGACATCTACCGATTGTAGATATCAGTTGTGCCTTGTGATAAGATTGCAAATATGGACCATTTCTTCAAAACGGACTTGGTCATCTCTGAGGGAAGATAGAAATGGGAGGATAGAAAATGATGGAAGGATAGGTCATAGGATAACAAGGATAGAAAATGTTCAAAATATTGATGTCATTGCCGTAGTTCAAAACCGGAAAATATTTCAACACAGACTTTCAGAAAATAGTTATGTTGTTACAATAGGTAGCATTGGTTTTTTAATATAAACCGTTTTCCTTCAATTGTATTGCAGTTTATTTTGAAGTCGGTTGTTGAACATCATCATAGGTGTCCTCTGGGTACCAGAATGTCATAAGTATGCATTTTTATAATGTCTTCCCATTGCCAGACTTGATTCCCATCTAAAATGTGCATTTCGCATGAATGAACCTTAAGACAAATTACGAAAAAAATCCATTGGTATCTGAAACTTAAATTAATCCCTAGCGTGATCATCAATTCTAGATATCACACTCACAGTAATCTGAAAATTTACCTTAATGTAGGAAGGTAATGAATGAACAATAGTTTTCACCACTATTCCCCTTCCTTTAGTGTCAAGGCTCAAAATTGCAAAATTGTGAGGGAGTTATGGCTTTCTAAAATAAAATTAATGGGTGAAACATGCATGGCTACTGAGGACAGGACCAGGCGATCACGCAAGAGGGAATATTTACATGTGTCTTAGGAGATCATTAATTGTGGTGAAAATGGCCATTAATGGAGATGTTCACTTAATCGAGGAAGCTGTTTCAACAGGTTTCACTGTGGATAGGATTCAAGTTAATATAAGGGTATCTTAACCAGTTGTGTAGTGTGACTTTCTTACCTAGGGAAAGTGTTGTTTTAAGCTGTGTGTCGTGGAAGGATGGTGATCCATTAGTGCGTAGATAATTCTGGACATAATATTTTAGTTGATAGTTGAAGAAATTGACTTTTATAGAGTTTTAAATTTGTGTGCTTTAAAGTGGCACTAAATAATATGAAATCGGTTTGAGAAGCGAGGCCCCTCTTTACTTCTGTGGAACAGATGTTTCTTCCAACTATTACAGCTCAATGTGTCCCTGGGCTTCTTTCTCCCTCTGCCCACACGTGGCAGAGTTTTACCAATTATACCAACAACAATCTTGTCACCTATTTTGGATGCGAGTTTCCAACTGTCATTTTGATTTACTTTGCCTGCACTGTGCACTAGTGTTCAATGAGAAATCATCACTTTGCTAACTTTTTGGCTCCATATTACGCACAATATATTAACAATATGGTAATCTGTGCTTCATTAAATTAATCACTTCGTTGATAAACTTGGAAGTAAAAGGGAAACAGAGTGATAGGAGAGAGATTATATTCAAATTACTTTGCATGCTCACCTGCTATTCAGATTGCTCATTTCAATGCTTGGGAGTATTGAAGAAGGATTATTACAGATTTTGGTCTGAGTTGCTAGGATTTGGTCGTACAATTAAGTGCCGCAGTGAGCATGATATTTTATATCTTTTAAAGTTCTATACTGCAAACTAGCAGAAAGCTCCCAGAAAATATAATTCAGAATTTAATTCAAGTTATGACAGACCAACTTAGAATGAAAGTGCAACAAAAATTAAGTATCTTTAATTTTCAAATAATAAATTCAGTGGAACCTCATTATAAGAGAATACTGCCTATAGTTGGCACTTCTCATGGTCCTGAGTATATTTCCACTTAAATAATGTGTGTATTTCCTGGATATAAGGGTTTTGCTTATAAGGAATTCCCATTTATAGTAGACAATATTTTGGTTCCCTTAGGAACTGTTCCTCGTTTGTGAGGGACAACGTGGAAAAACCTGGCAGCTTAGCTGATCTGCCAGTTTTGACATGCTGTTGCCTCGCTATCGTGTTTATGGCAGATGTGTGAAATCTGAAAATATTAAGAGGTTTTGGTTTCTACTTTACTTGTGCAGCGCAGTGGAATTCTATAGCTAATTCAAGAATAATAAAAGAGAAACTGAAGCCTCTGGAAACATTAACACAAGAAAGATGAGATTTTAAATGTTGCTGTTAATCCTGGGAAACACCTGAGAGAGATGTGCATCTCCCCATGCAGTAAACTGGAAGAAATTCTTTTAGAGTGGTTTTGGCAGGGTTGATCAACAAATGCTCCAGTCAACGGAAAAATTTTACATGAAGAAGCCCTTGAAGTTGCCGCCTGCCTTAGAATAGAGAAATTCAGTGCATCTAACAATGAAGAAAAGATCAGCTGTAGATGAAGATCAAGGACATTCTCTGCTACTGCTAAAACATCATGAAGCAATTGTAATGATGGAATCTTTAGAGATGATGTTGTGGCATCTTTTGGCAATCTTGAAAGAAAAATCTTAAATATGAAACCCAAAAGGAAACAAATTATCATATTTTAAAATTCAGTATATTATTGCAAAAGAAATGTTATGTACAATTACATTGTAAATGTACATGTACCCCATGCATAAAACATTTATTTCTATATTGTAATAAGTCATATTCTCCTCTTTCATTTAACAGTTTTTGGACAAAAATAATAATTTCCCACTTATAACACTTCCCGCTTATAGGAGACAAAAGTTTAGTTCTCCAGGTGTCTCTTATAACGAGGTTCCACTGTATTCTGCTTTGAAATTGAAAGGGAAGCAGTATTTCTAACACATTTATGGATGCTACTGCTCTTCCCATGGATATGTCCAAAATTTTAGATTGAGTCCTGGAAATAATGTGCTTACAATGCTTCTTTAGCGCATAAGTAGAAATATAGTGAATAAACTGAATGAGGAAAGTACAAGATCTTTGGAAAAAGTAAAACACTGCACATTTTATGTATGTCATTACATAATTATATGAACAATGAGCACATAAGTGGCTAATGCCAAATTGTTTAATGCCAAGTTCCCTTACGAAGTTCCATTAGGAAGTTCCTCAAAATTTCAAAAAGTCTTTGTGTGTAAATGAGCTTAAACGGTATTGTTTTCAAAATCAGCTCCAAATTTTTTGATCAGATCCAAATCTGTATGAAAGGTTTTTTTTCTCATCTATGATGTTCTGAAAGTCTTGTTTCAATTACCTACTCTGTTCAGGGACTGAAAAATTTTATGAAGCACAGCTTACCATATTGTAAATATATTGTGCATAATATGGAGTCAAAAAGTTTCAGTAGCTAACCATTAAGTAAGCTTGCATACACACCTTTGCCAATTTAGGCTCTAGATCAATGCCAAGAAATACTAGGTGAAATTTGTTGGGAACTAACCTTTCGTGACGCATATTACCTACAATCTTCTAATGCTAGATGATAGATATTTTCATCTATGTTTGAATGAGGATTTTTGTATATAGTGATTTTAATGATCTTTCATTTCTTTTACCTGCTCAACTAATTTTCTAGTGTATAATGAAGTCACATTGAGATAAAACGGTGATAAAGAAAACCAACAACAACTGAGGTCAGAACTAAATTCAGACCCAAAAACCCTCAGGAATTAGCTATTTGTTTCAAAACTTTTTCATTGTGTAATTTTTGTTGGTCTTTTTATTAAAAGAAATATTGTTAATGCATTTTTGAATTTCATAATTTATAATGGAAACTAATACAGTTTTGTATTTATACAATTTTGGAAGGTTTTCATCGAATGTAGTTTTGTTTTATTCGTTTGATGATTCTCTTTGATGTAATTGTTTATTATGTTAATAAGTCTGGAATATATTTTCGTTAATGTAATATAAATTGGCTGTTTTTATTGGTTGTAATGTATTTTAAGTGAATGTTTTATTCACAGGCGGGCCCTACTGGACAGATCGTATACCCATTGCAAGGTCATCAGAAAGTTGCAATCATGAGAAATGTTGAGAAGATGTTGGTAGAAGCTCTGCAAGATCCTCAGGAACTTGGCCCATTGCTTCGAGCACTTGTGTTGGGTCGATACACTTGAAATGTGTATGGAACTGAGTGATGTACTTTAGAGTATTTGTCAGAACTCCTGTAAGATACTGACATATTACCAGGTTCTCCAAAACTAAGGATTCTGCTTTTGAAGGAAACCCTTCATTTTGTGTAAATTCAGTATTTGCTAGATCATTTATGATCTGTGATCGGCTTTGTTAGCACTTCTGAGTGCAGCACATAGGAATGATTAATGACTGCTGCTCTTCAACAGTTTTGTAATGTAGTATTTTGACATCTTAATTTATTATTCATTTCTTAATTATCTTTTGAACTCTGGTACATGTATTACTAATCAAAGAATGATTTGTTTTGTCATAAATTTTAACACCTTTTAATAGTTTTTAACTGTGAGGGGTTTTCTAGTCTCATGAAAACATTGTTCTCCCTCCATTGATATAATCTGTGGAAAGAGGGAGAAACTGATGTTGATGAAGAACAAGCAGTCAATATTCATTCTTCTTCTTTTTTTTTTTTTTTTTTTTTTTTTTTTTTTTTTTTTTTTTTTTTTTTTTTTTTTTTTTTTTTTTTTTTTTTTTCATCCCAAAGTAAAGTATAATGAAAGTTCCTTTGTTTCATTGTTTCACTATGTTCCTTTCATTGTGACTTTCATCAATGTATATTGTATTGATGTTGAAGAGAGAAATTGCTTGAGTGCACTGTAATATGTATTTCTACGCCTGCTACATCTTGCAGTGGTGCAGAAAAAACAATTGCTCGAGTGTTCTAGTACAGCTAGTATTGTGTGCACTGATGTGTAATTTCCAGAAAAACTAAGTTGTTTGTAATGATAAATGAAGACTATAAAATAGATTACCATTTGTAAATTCCGTAACAGTGAAGATATTTTTAAATAATCTTTTTTTGGTGAGAAAATCTATTTGTATAATCATTTTGTGCTGTAATGTAGATTTTTGAAACTTTTTATAGCAAATAAAATTTTATCCTTCTATTTATCAATTTTCTCAACATGAAAAAAATGGAAGTATTGAGTGTGCTTTCATGTAATATCATGAATTTGATCATATTACCTGTGTTGTACTTCCCTGTGTGAGCAAATGTAACAATAAAAATAATTTAAATAATTGTATTTATTGTTATATTATTAATCTATGTAGGTAAAATTATTAATGACTGCAAGATGTGGCGTATTGATAGAAAACATGGTCATGTGAAACAAATTATTGAACAATTAAATGAAATGTTTGTCTTGAGTGAGTGGAAAAAATATGTAATGTATCTGAAACACTGCACGAGAAGATACAACTCACAATTTTTTATGTAATTTGTGAATGTACATGAATGAACTTACTAATAGTAGTAACAGTAATGATGATAATAATAATAATTTAGATATTGTGTACTTGTAAAACTTGCTCACAATTTTATAAACTTGTATTAGTATTACACTTGTCTTTTGGGCATTGATTTATCTTTTCTTCCTTTACTTTGTACAACATCCTAGCAAAGAGATGTAAAAGAGCATTGTTTTTAAAACTGTATAAGGAGCTTTTGTGCATATTACAACATAATAGCTTTTCAAATCATACATCATTTTCTTTTATCATCTAAATATGTATGGTGCTGGGCAGTGTTATTTATTATAGTTTAAAGCCAGGTAAACCGTTTTATTATGTTTTGAATATGAAACTTGTTTTTTTGGAAACATGAGCATGAAGCAAAGCATAAGAATTCCTGAGGTCTTCTGCAATGTACAATGTACAAATGTTGCAAATAATTCGGAAACAAACGATTGTCTTTCAAAACACAATTAGTCTTTTTATAATGAATTACGCCAAGAAATTGACTTTCTATTGTATGTTTTATATTTCCCTAAACGCTTATTAATAGAGTAACAAATTTTATCTTAGTCTGCAAGTTCTTGATTATGCAACTCTTGGATTGAATGTTTGCAGACTTTTAATCTTACATTCTTCTCTTTCAGTAGGCAAACAACTTGATCATCTATTGATTCCACATAAGTTCATCCATACTATGAAATAACAAAAGTTTCTAATTTACTAATATGAAAACGAAAATGATTCTTTACATTTGCTAGTAATAAAAAAAAATTGTCACTTTATATACGAAAGATGAAAGATGTTTTTAAATATTTTTAGGATTCTTTTATTTGTTTTTATTGTAGTATGTGGTGTTTTGAGGTCAGGGCAACCAAGTTGCTAATTGTAAAGCTGTAATGAGTTCCATTGCTACACATTAATCATGTTTGATTTTCATGTATTGAATTTTTAAAGAAAAAATATTTTGATTATTTTTTTAGAGAATTGTTGATGTATTAAGAAGAGAAATTTTAAAAACAATGCAGTTTATATTGAAGGGCAAGGCACTCTTGCACTGAAAATTTGAAATGTTATGTTAAAGAAAAGGTATGCATTCTTTGTAACTTAACTGATAAATTTAAAAAATTATGGAATTTTTTTGACCTTCAAAAACTTTGTCTAAATGATTTTATTAAGCACACTTAAGAGTGAGCTTGAACTGGAGGAATGAAAGAATTTATAGCAACTAATCAATATAACTAAGTGGTATTCAGCTAAGGAATATATAATATTCAGGTGTGAATGAATGAATGAATGATGAAATAACGAAACTACTGTTAACTCTGTACTTAGTATATTTAAGGCTGATTTTGTAAGTTTCGTGCGCTTTTTTTTCTTTTTTTTTTTTCTTCTTTCTTTTCTTTCTTTCCCTTCTCCATGCCCATATTTACAAAGTGTGTAATACATTTGAGTACAAATTGAGGCCCAATGTAGAATTCCAATGAACATAATGCTTCTTACTAATCAGCCTATTACTAGCAATGTAAATACTATTTGTTATTTACTTAATGTTATTAATTTCTTTATTATTTCATTTCCTTGTGAGTGGCATTTGTGCAGTGTTAAGTATCATAGTATTTTCAGTATTGTCACTGTAAAAACTGTTCATGTTAAATCTGATTTAGATTGTGGGTTTTTTTAAATTATATATATATATGTATGTACATATTGTGTGTGAGTGCAGAGAATACTACATAATCAGACATTTGTAACCATTGTATTTTTTACATAACATTATTCCCTTCTATATATTATGTTTTTCTTCAAATCTATACTACAATTTATTAAAGCCTATATTGATTTATTAGAATATTGTATTGCAAAAACATGTTGACAAGGAAGTCTTCTGTGAACATGCACGAAATTTGTTAGATTGAAAGTTGTGGGAATAATGTTAATTGTGCACCAAAGAACAAAATCAAATTCCCATAAAATTTTTGGTATAATTTTATAGTAACTTATATCAGAAAAACAAAACCGGTGTACATTCCTAATGGTTACATTTACGGACTGCGTTGATTCTGTGAATGTGTAAAATGATTTGTTCAATACTCTTGTAGTCGTGCGAATTATTGTTGGAAGATTTGTCTTTATAGCTGCGATGAAATAATATAATCAAGTTTGTATATCTATGGAGGCTTATTTATTTAATCTCCCATGCGAATGGATGCTGATCGAAAACGCGGGAAAATATCCTTCCGATCCTTTGGTTGGCAACGTGGGGTCGTGCTGCTATCTTGCGTGGTTTCGAGGAAGTATTTACAGTTAACATTACACGAGCCATGAGATGTTCGATGTGTGTTGGCAAATGACAGTATTGAGGGTTGATTAAAGTGAAACAATACGTATTTATGACCTGTGCTAATAAAAATACATAATGTGATATAGAAGTTTAAAAGATGGTTGATAGATGTGAATTGTGTGCAGTTTTAGAATGGAGTACTCGGAACGTCTGTTACGTACTGTATTATTTTGCTGAATAGCTTTTAGTGAGTGTTGTGACATTATGTTTTTGTTCGTGTAGTGAATATTTAAGTACTTTCAAAAAAACGTATCCTAAGGGTCTGGTGTCTGAAATCAACAAAATAAAGGTAATATGTCAATTGTTTATAATGCACATTGAGGTTAGTTTGAGTTTGGTCTTATTGTTACAAAAATGTTCATTACTGTAACATTGTACTTCAGTTTTTATTGAAATCGTTTATGTGAAAGGATATCAAATTTCCTCCTCTCGTTAGTTATATGTTACGGATAGTTTGATGTTTTTTCAGTGCTAATGTTTTCCGAAAGGGTGTGCACGTAGAATGTATACCTCATTAACAACCGCGATGAAATTGCAAGATGTTTCTGAGATTTTACTGGAGCGTCACTGATATTAAGCGTGATGACCGCCCGTGATAAATTCATGCACCTGCCATTGCTCTCCCTGCGAGGTTGCAATTGTGGGGATTCGCTCATAGCCAGTCGTGCTAACATCGCATTGCCGAGGTAATTAGCATACCGTGTGTATTCCAGACGACCCGTCGTGACGGCGAACAGTATGTCAAATCCGCGATAGATGCGAATCTTGTCAGAAGCGGGCGCTATTTTCGCCGACTTCTTGGTTATGAGCGTTTTCGTGGTCCGGCTACCGTTGTCATGAGACGGCGGGCGGGCGGCCAGCGCTGCAGTGCAGAGGTTCTTGCCCTCTCCCTCCAGCTGAGTACGCGAGGCGAAGGGCGTTATGTGCGTGGGTGGTGGCGCACGATACGGCGGTGGTTCGGTGCCTCGTGGCAGGCGCCGTGGCCCGCGCCGCCACCAGC
The DNA here is from genome assembly GCA_011170035.1 of Teleogryllus occipitalis. NCBI lineage: Eukaryota > Metazoa > Arthropoda > Insecta > Orthoptera > Gryllidae > Teleogryllus > Teleogryllus occipitalis. The sequence continues at coordinate 199,598 of BLKR01002196.1, forward strand.
AACCTGTTGAGCGTGCGTTCTGGTGCTCACTTGCGCCAGTGCAAGTTTTCCGAAGCGTGATCGCGTGACCGACTGTACGAATGCGCTGGAGGTATGCGGTCGTAGGAAGGTCTGCGGTGTCCACAGTATTTTTAATCATTTGGGGTGGTGAAATAATAGTCGCAGAAACCAGACTTTAGGGCCGTCCCCACCTGATAGTTGACTTTTGATTTGATTTATTTCGTCAAAGAACAGTTAAAACTATGGGGGAGAAGTACAGTCAGCAACATTTCGAAACTGGATTTCGCAAACTATTGCCACAAAAAAAAAAAAAAAAAAGAGAGAGAAGTCTGTTTAGGCTTGTTCAAAATGTAAAAAAAAAAAAAGTGTAAAAATATTTTCCGAGACTCGCGTTACCAGTTCCCGTCCTCGACGTAAAATTATGGAGCATCACAAGGAATGAAAAGCGAATCTCTCCAGTTCAGAATGCGATTTGTAATGAAATGGTTGTAAAAGGTCGAGGTATTGAAATGACACATGCAGGGGGTGGGAGGTAATCGGTATCTTCCTCGTTGCCAATTCGCGGCTGAACGGTTTAGGAACTAGTGTTGGCCACAGACGAACGGAGGGACATACATTTTGCCGTCAATCGATTTTTCGGCATCAAGGAACCACAAAACATGGATTGTGACCACACAACGTGGAAGTAAATTACTACATGTAGAAACAACATTTATCCACTTTCGATACCCGGGCCTGGCAATAAGAGTTTTTCTGTCGAATATTCGCCGTTTTCCTGCGCACGATTACAATGTTTTCTCTTTTTACCAAGGATGAGAAAGTAATAGTGGATATTGTTTGCTTCTGTGGTAGTAAATTATTGTCTCTAATAATCCCGTTTTGAGGGCCCTTAAAATCGAATAGATTTGTTTGCCACAAAACGCAGGAGTGTAGTTGAGCTAGTGCAACAGGTGCACCTCCCCGGAACCCCCCGAAGTCAGGGGCCTCGAATGAGCCTCCCCCGACCTCCAATAATGTTTAGATTCACATTCAAAAAGATTGTAAGATATCCCATGATAAAGATGTTTTATAGCAAATTGCGCGTTAACGGAATATTTAATTAATTAACGGTGTTTCACTATTATCAATTTGCATGCGAAATGAAATTGAATATTACCAGCGCTACATCACATAATTTACGTTATAAAATTGTTTTCATTACCGCTTCGCTTTCTAGGCACGATAGATAATGACCGAAATATTAAAAGCAATTAGAAATGTGTACAGTAAACTTTCCTCTGTCAAACCGCACTAATATATTTTTATTACCTCGAAACCCGACCCCTAGACTCATATAAGCGAATGCATGGTTTTGGAAGAGGGGATATTATTCCATATGGTGCGTTACGTTTTTATGTTGAGGTGAGCAGCAGGATTTTTTTTTTTGCCATAGTTCCTTAGAAAATAAATGTTCAGTTCTTTGTAAATGTAAATATGAATCATTTCAATTACGTTTTCAGAAACATATCCAACACTGTTCACATTGAATGATCTGTTGTTGGAGAATTTGTAAACTCCCCTCGTTTCATTGGTCTTCGAAACTTAATTCTGAACAACATGAAACCATAATTTTTTCCGTGTAGCGAATTTGTAGACGTTTTCAAGCTTCTCTACAGCGATATCCCACTCTTATCTAATTTTCGGCATGCATAGTCGCTACTCGAAATTTTCAAATGTCCCAACTTTCCGAGCTATTTTCACACATTGTGGCTTGGATGTTATCTGCATAAATTCATTAGACTTTTGATTTTTAAATGATATAATACGCTTTTTAAAAGTCTGAGTAATGACATTAAAGGTAAAATCTGAGTAAAGACACATTCGTTATTCGACAACGCGTAACCGCTCGCCGAATCCCAAGAAGTGTGGATGGGTTGCTTGCTATTTGCCGAGAGACGAATATTCGGTGCTCGCCCTATTCACCGCGTGTCGGTCTTTTGATAACATCAAAGGAAGCGAACGCCGATCCGGTGGCAGAGCTCGCTAAGGCAGTAGTGTCGTAGCGATCTCAAATTGAAGGGTCGCGGGTTCGAGTCCCGCCTCGGGCATAGTTGTATTTGTGTTCGTCCTTTCACCCTTTATCATCACCATATCCTTTCATCCTCATAGTTACCACGCCGTTAACTCCAATAGTGGTCGCTAATGACCTAGATGTTGATGCGATCTTAAATAAAAAAAAGGGAAGGGAACAGTCGCCGAACACAGCTGCATGGGAATGGGCGAGTATGAGAATGGGCTGGCTGCTAGTCGAATGCCGAATGTGTGGAACTACTTTAGGAGGAAAAATCTCGGTATGATGCGCATTTCCACTATCGCTCCACGAACCTAGTTCTAACATGCCAAGGAAGAATCCAGGCTCAGTGCCATCGGAAGAACAAAAGGAATGCGTAGCGAAAAAGAAAGAATAAGAGGCCATACATTACATGACAAACCAGGCGAACGTCAGTCACGTGGGAAACATTTCTTTGACTCTTCACTTTTCCCCCTAGGGCTTTTATCCAGCCGACTGCCGGTTATCTTTTACGTCCCAATGGGACGCATATGAACCCTATGGGACCATACACTAGACAGCATTACACTTACGGGATCCTCTGATCTGTGGTCAGCAGAACGCGAAGCCCTCCGCTACATCACAACCACGCCCAAGGCAGGACTCGAACCCACGACCCTTCGGACCAAAGTGCTGAGTCGGTACACTTACGTGACCATCTACTTCGGCTATCTTCATTTACCGACTTATGAATGCTAGATGAATGCAAGATGAATGTCTAGATGAGTGCAAACGTAGAAGGAGTTTGGTAAATGCTTTACCGTACACACTCTTCGGCGAACTACATACGTTACAAACGTTTGGCTACCTTTGTACTCTGGGAGCAGCTTTCCTTTTGTCCGTTCGATGACATTGTGTCCTGCCATGGCGTCATCCGCGTATACAGAAATATTTGGCGATCATGAAGGTTGTGCCATTTGGCATTGTAAACTCTTGTACTTGTGCGAGAAATTAATTACGTACATTTGCAATTAGAACATGTGGCGGAAAATAGTCTCGCCAACACATTTCCTCTTCAGTCTTCTGAGTGTTATTCCATTCAGATGGCAAGTTGGGCGATGCGCGAATTCTCTCGGAGCGGTGGGGCCAACCTCAGCAAGGGGTCCGCTGCGTGGCTGCGTAGTTGTCCCTTTGAGGGTGGATGGGGGAGGAAGGGGGTCCAGCGTCGCGGCCTAGGTCCTCTCGCTCCGAGCGACTATCGACCTCCATCCTCCACCCCCGCGGCCCTTAAAGCGGAGCTGCAGCGCCTGCGCGCCATGGGGTTCGTGACCCGGGAAACGGGATACACGCTCGGTTGGTTGGATAGTGACTCCTAGTGCGTCAACAGCTCAGGTCATTAGTCCCGTAAGTGTAGTTTGTAAATGTTTTTTCCTCGAGAGATGGCGGTGATATTTCCCCGCTGGATGGCGAGATCCGGCGCCGACCTACCGTCGGCTTGCGGGGATTTTCCCCAACGAGGACTCTCCCACCAGCGGGGCACCGCCCCAGCCGGGACAAGCTCTAACCTCCCGACCGGTCTCCCGGAATGTGGCAGTGTAGTGCATGTTAGTGTAAGTGTGTGTGTGTAAGGGGAGAGAATAGGACATGGAAGAGGAAGGAAAGATCGCTCGCGGTCCGTGGCCCGTTTGTTATGGTACTGCTCCGGCATTCGCCTGGTGTTGATCGGAGAAACCACGGAAATCTACTGATCAGAGTATCCGGCCACTAGAATTCTCCTCCAGACTGCGACTAAATTCGCCGTAGCTGAAAAGCTAGTGTCGAAAATCCTGCAGCCGTCTGGACTCGATTCTAAGACCTCCCGGTGCACAGACGCTGCAGTGACATCAGTTGATACACTGAGCTACCGCTCCCGGTTAGTGACAGTCCCGGTTAGTGACGCTCGGGGTAAGTAACAGTCAAAACCGTCCGAGTTTTACATGCAGTACTCTACCACCCTCGTGTGGAGCTTAGAGCTTGTCCCGGCTGGGGCGGTGCCACGCTGCTGGGAGATACCTAGATGGGGAGAATCCCCGCTAGCCGACATAGGTCGGCGCCGGATCTCGCCAGCCAGCGGGGGATCACCGTCACCTCCCGCAATAAAACATGCGCTACACTTACGTGACTAATGACTTTAGCAGTTGTCACGTTCGGAATCACTAATCAATGAATCAAAATCAAAAACCCGTCCGAAATTAAGAACTACGGTATCCCGAAGGCGGCAAGGGACGCTCGGTTTTGTCCATCAGGTTCTACCGCGGCTCGTGATCAGATATCAGCGGCTGTCAAGAGGACTCGATACAAGGTTACGCGCGCTGGCCTTTAGGGAACGGACAACTACAATAAATCTCGGCGGTACGGTGGTGAAGTTTTGACTCTTGCTTTCCTACACCCGCTCTCTGTTGGAGAATTTTGCACTACACTACCAAGCATGTTGTGAGACCAGTTGGGAGCAGGAGCTTATCCCAGTTGGGGCGGTGCGCTGCGAGTAGAGGTATCTGGCAGAACCTCACAAACTGATTGATTGTGATTCCGTTAATTACTGAGGTCATTAGCCCCGTAAGTATCATGCATGCTTTTCATCGGGAGGTAGCGGTGATATTCCCCCGCTGAATGGCGAGATCTGGCGTCGACCTTCCGGCGCCTAGCGGGGTTTTCCCCAACCAGGTATCTCCACAAGCAGGGCACCACCCCAGCCTGAACAAGCTGTAAGTTCTCGACCGGTCTCCCAACATGTACGGGAGTTGGTGCATGTTAGTGTGTATGTAAGTTAGAGGTGAGTATAGGACAAAGAAGTGGAAGGAAAGTTCGCGCGCGGTCCGTGGCCCGTTGATAGGGTACTGCTCCCGCATTCGCCTGGTGTTGACCGGAGAAACCACGAAAAACTACCGATCAGAGCAGCCGGCCGCTAAAATTCTCCTCCAGAGAGTGAATTCGACATAGCTATCTACGTAGTGTCGAAAATCCTGCCGCCGTCAGGACACGAACCTAGGAGTCAGAGGCCCTGCAGTGACATCAGTTTATGCACTGAGCCACCTCTCGCGATCCTGGAAACTGAGGTATGTCGGCGCCGGACGTTCCAGTGGAGAGCAGCCATATCCGATAATAACATACGCCCGCTCACGAGACTAATGACTAGGAAACGGAATTTATTGTAATAAAGCAAAATATGTACATGCATTGTATTTATTTATTTTCATATATGTAAGAAGAATATAAAATATGCAAAATATAAATTAATTATGGAATTTAAAGTGGGTATATACAAGAATTTTCCGAGTAAATAACGTCGTCGATCAGACCTTAACATGGATTCTGAGCGGCTGAAAGAAAGCTCTACCTTTACAAACGTAGTTGTACATTTGTTTCCACAACACATTTGTTTCAAATAAACAGCGTCCGCTGTATGTATACAATGTTTACGAGTAGCCGGTGCTCAATTGCATGGTAGTACCGTGTAGCCCTCCCATCCCATAACGCGATAAGACCTGTAAAAAGTATTGTTTTCGAGCGAGTTACGCATTGGCTCTGAGAAACATGAAAGGTCGTGATTGAAATTACTTCTGCGTCACAAACACCTGCTCATCCTTGATTCCAAGAAGCGGTGGGGGGGGGGGCGGGTAAGTTTGACAATATTCATGGTGAAGATCCGCAGGTTGTAAAAGCGTGGTAGCAAAACATTGCTTTTTAAGAAAGATGATTCTAGTAACATATAATGCAAAGTGAAATGTTCTGTTTCAAAAGTTTAAATATATTAAAATGTAACTAAATATGTAAGAAATATGTAGTTTTAGTTAAAATACGTGAAAATATGTAATACTATCAAAATATGTAAAATAAAAATGGTTGCAGTTCATTCAGAATGTCTTGTAAACTGTGGAAAAAGTTTATTGAATGCGGGTATCTTGTTTCTGTAAAAATATGTATTTACATGAAAATCCGTTCCCTACTAATGACTAAAGTAGTTGTTGCGTCCGGAAACACGAAAAACTCACGAGCATGTACCATAAAGACAATCAAGGCTGGACGGAATTCGTCGGAGACAGTTTACCTGCCGGGTTGTGGTCACAGATGCTCGTGTTTACGCTGACAGAAACAACGGGTCGGATGAAACTGTATCGCGAGTGTGTGGGCTGCTTTAGCTGGAGTACACTAGTTCGAGTACACAAGAGACACATGTGAGAAACAACTTTGTTTTTTTAACGGATAGGAAATGAACGTCTGTTGAAATGAATCTTCTTGGTATACGAAGGTTACAGCAAAAGACGTGGCAGCTATGGTTGATACCGCATTTTTCGAGAACAGATAAGCATATTGGGCAGCGACGGAAGTCTGAATTTGCTCCAATGGAACTCCAAGCTATAAGATCTTGTCTCTGACTAGCCTTAGAAACGTTTCACCAGAAGTATGATCCCCGATTATCAATATTATCTGCTACTCTTCGTCATCGCAACGTACTTCACATGTCCTCGCACCTCGTAGGCTAATGTAATTTTCATCCGGCTAATGTACGATTCCGTGAACGTCAGCTGCTTAGGTCTTTTAGTTCCGCAAGTGTAGTTAAGGTTTTATCGGGAGAGGTCGCGGTGACCTTCCCCCGCTGGAAGTCGAGATCCGGCGTCGACCTATATCGGCTAATGGGGATTTTCCTCAACTAGGTATTTTTTCACCAGCAGGGCACCGTCCCAGCCGGGACAAGCTCTAAGCTCAGCGACAAGTATGATAGAGTAGTGCATGTGAGTATGTGTGTAAGAAAGGGGTGAGGAAAGGGCAAGGAAGGGGAAGGAAAGATCGCGCGCGATCTGTGGCCCGTTTATTGGGGTATTGCTCTGGCATTTACCTGGAGTTGATCGGAGAGACCACAGAGATCAGAGTAGCTGTCCGCTAGAATTCTCTAGACAGCGGCTGAACTCGACCTAGTAGTCTAGCTAGTGTCCTTCACCGTGGGGATTCGAGCCCTAGGATCACCGGTCAGAGACACTGCAGTGACAGTTGGTTCCCTGAGCCACCTTTGCCGGTCATGCAGACAATAGTATCGTTCGATGTTTTTTAGCTGTGACTCTCATAAGTCGAATCTAGGACCTCCTGGTCTACAAAGCTTCATTTACTAGCCCATAATTCTGTACCTAAAGATCCCAGTAGTGGGTTATTATTATTGTAATATACAAAAATATTTAAGTTTCACTCTTGGTCGTGCAAATGATCTCTGAGGTCAAACCTTATCTGGAGAATTTCACGTTACTGAACATTGCAAAATCTCCCCGGCGAGGCGGGTTTTCTAGTGCGACTCGCATTGTTGTATCGGTATCGTCTCTCAAGAGCAACATGTGACTCGGTGATGAGTTCGATTCCAAACCGCTGTTCGAGAAGGTTTCTTTTGAGGGGGAGCGCTGGAAGTGGGATGGTCATTACAGGTTAAATCGGCCCTGAAGATATCGTTGCTCAGTCTTGGTTGCAATGAAGAGAGGAATGACAGCATACGACACGTAGAAATGCAAGTTGGGCGGCTGTCACGCACCGTATGGCGCTCCGAGGAGAGAAAACTGACGTAGTGTTTGATTGATTAGTGTTTCCAAAAGCACCAACTGCTAAGGTCATTAGTCGCGGAAGTGTAGTGCATGTTTTCCCTCTGGATGTAGCGGTGATCTTCCCTCGCTGGATGCCGAGATCCGACGTCGATCTCGTCGGCTTGCAGGGTTTTCCTCAACCAGGTATCACCCACCAGCGGGGCACCGCCCCAGCCGGGACAAGCTCTAAGCTCCCGACGGGTCTCCTGACACACGGTAGTGTAGTGCTTGTAAGTGTGTGTGTGTAAGAGGTCAGACTAATTTAAGGAAGGTGAGATCGCTCACGGTTCGTGACCCGTTTGTTAGAGTAATGCTCCGGCATTCGCCTGATGTTGATCGGAGAAACCACGGAAAAGTACCCATCGGAGCAGCCGGCCGCTAGAATTCTCTTCCAGATAGCGGCTATCTATCTATCTATCTATCTATCTTTTTTTTTTTTTTTTTTTTTTTTTTACGTGGGAAGGTGAAAATCCTCAAAAGATGTTACAGAGCCCGTACTCTGTACCATGTGGGACTCTTACCACACTAAAAACACCACCCTTTTTCCGACCCCTTTCGCCTCTGCGGGACTACCGTCAGGTATTACATCACGGAGGGGGGTCCTCTGCGTAATTTACGCCGTGTCATATGTGTGAAACTGTAATTTCTGTTTCAAAATGTATACTATGTAACCTTCTATTAATTGCCATTTTTGCTTTGTTTCAAGCATATGATCTACTATATTTGTCTTATGGACAACCGTTCCTAATCTTTGGTTTAGTATGTGTCTTTCTCGTTCCCATGCAACGCAGTCGAAAAGAGTATGGTTTGCATCGTCGTTTTCGCACTCGCAATGGGTGCAGTTTGCGCTTTCTACAATGGCAAAGCGTTTGAGGTATGCGCTGAAGTTGCCATGACCGGTAAGAGCCTGTGAAAGGAAATAATTTACTTCGCCGTGCTTTCTTTCTAGCCACGGCTTAATATTTGGAATGAGGCAATGCGTCCATCTTCCTACGGGGTCAGCGTCCCATTGCCTCTGCCATCTTTGTACTAGTCTTTTCCTTGCGTCTGTCTTTAGCTTAGTCTTCTTGGATGGTCGTTGGTCGTCATTTAGATCCAAGTTTTTCATTTCATTGAATACCTCCTGTCTCTCCCGCGCCAGGAGATCTATTGGGGGGATGCTCGCCAGGACAAGCACCGCGCTTTCGGATACTGTCCTATATGCCGATGTAATGCGGAGAGCACACGTTCTTTGACATGAGAGCATTTTCTGACGCAGGGACTTATTTGCCAGAGCATCTGCCCAGACCGGAGCCGCGTAGAGTAATTGCGACTGTGCGACGCTCGCCAGTAGCCTTCTTTTCCTTTCCTTCGGTCCACTGACGTTTGGCATGAGGCGCGAGAGGCTTGCCACAGTGCCGGCTGCTCTCTCCGCTCTCTTGATCGCGTGTTGGTTAAACTTGAGCTTTCGGTCTAGTTCGACTCCCAGGTAGGTGATCGATTGCTTCCATTTGATCATTTGTCCACACAGTGTGATTACTGGGGTTTCAAACGATCGTCGCTCGGTTACTAGAAGTGCTTCCGTCTTTTCGGTGGCCATTTTGAGGCATTTACTGTCCAGCCATCTCTTCACTCGTTCTAGTCCGTCATTGACAATCACTTGGAGTTCGTTCGTTGTGTCCGCCGAGCTCACCATCATCACGTCGTCCGCGTACCCTATCAACGTCGTGTTGACCGGTAAGTTTAACCGCAAGAGATCATCATAGAAGATGTTCCAGAGTGCTGGTCCTAACTTCGATCCTTGTGGGGCGCCGCAGGTCATGTCGTGAGCAATCTGAAAGCTGCCGCCTTCGTAGATTATACTCCTTCCCTCAAAATAGTTCACAATCAGGTTTGTCAAATATTGTGGCACTTTCTTCAACATGAGTGCATTAATTATGTCTTCCGATCTTGCTGAGTTAAATGCGTTTCGGATATCGACTGCGACTAGGGCACAAAACCCTTTTTTGCCATTTAATCCATCCTTCATTTTTCTCGCTATTTCCACAACCTCTTGGACTGCGTCGGTTGTCGACCTACCCTTGCGGAAGCCATATTGCCTTTCCGAAAGAAGGTTGTACTGTGCCATATGTTGGTTCAGCCTCTCTAGTATTAGACCTTCCAGCACCTTTCCCATTGTATTCATTAGACATATGGGTCTAAATGTGGATATCTCATTTAATGGCTTGTCACCCTTTCTGAGCAGTACTAACTTTTGCCTCTTCCAGTCAGAGAAAAAGGTTCCGTTTATGAGGCTCTCGTTATATATTTCGAGTAAATAACCAGGGAATTCCTGTATTATCATCTTCAGCACCTCATTTGGGATTCCGTCTAGACCTGGCGATTTGTTCTCTTTCAGCTGGCAACCAACCTTAGTTATTTCCTCCGTCGTGAACAGTGGTGGTTGCTCCATTGGGTGAGGAATTTTTCCTTCCCATCGTGGATGTGTGGGGAAGAGGCCATTTATAATTTCCTTCACCCACTCTGCGTCATCCAGTCCTGGTATCTTGTAGCGTGTCTTCAGCTTCTATCTATCTATCTATCTATCTATCTATCTATCTATCTATCTATCTATCTATATCTATCTATATCTATCTATCTATCTATATCTATCTATCTATATCTATCTATCTATATCTATCTATCTATCTATATCTATCTATCTATATCTTTTTTTTTTTTTTTTATGGGAATGCGGAAACCTTTTATAGGCACCACGATATTCCTTCGTGGTAGTGTGGGACTCCCTCAAAGGTTTACCCACTAAAACCGCCACCCTTGTTCAGACCTTCTTCCCCCTGCGGTACCGCCGTTTGGCATTGCTTCGCAGAGGGCGGTCTTAGCTGCAGCTTTTGCACCAGATGTTGGTCTTCTTATGTTATTTCTATCTTCTTTTTTGTCATAATATTGGTAATGAATTGTTCAATTTGTGTCCACTTTTTTTCAGTTTCCAACATTTGTGTCAACAAATTGTTTGGCTTTAATTGGACACCTAGCTGGTCTTCCAGTGCTTTTCTTTCTATTCGCCATGTTTCGCAGTCAAAAACGGTATGTTTTACGTCATCTATCGGATAGTGGCAGTATCTACACATCGCATCCTGTCGGTGACCGAAGCGGTGGAGATATTGGTTGAAGTCTCCATGCCCACTCAATACCTGGGTTAGGTAATAATTCAGCTGTCCGTATGGCCTCTCTATCCACTTAATCAGTTCAGGGATTAGTTCGTAAGTCCACCTCCCTGTCTTTTCGTTGTCCCAGCGTCTTTGCCAACTCTTCATGAGCTTCTCTCTGGCTTTCTTTTTTACTTCCTCTGTTTCCTTTTGTTCCGTGATGGTTTTCGAAACATTATAAACTTCCGCCCTTTCGAGCGCTAAGAGGTCAACTGGAGGGATTCCCGCCAAGACTAACACTGCGTTCTGCGATATCGTCCTGTAAGCAGATGTGACTCTTATTGCGCTTGCTCTCTGAACGGAGGCCATTTTCTTTCCCCACTTTTGAACTCCTAGTCTCTCGGCCCACACCGGTGCCGCGTAAAGCATTTTTGCGTGAACTACATTCGAGAGGAGTCGTCTTTTAAAATGTTTCGGTCCTCCTATATTGGGCATCAATCTTGAGAGGCCGCTTACAATCTCTGCCCCTTTTTGTGCGACATTTTTGGCGTGCAGTCGGAAGTTTAGTTTCGAGTCTATGTCTACTCCCAGGTACTTGAGGCTAGTCTTCCACGTGATTTCCGTGCCTGCGACTATGATCCTCGGTTTTGTGTAGTTCCTCTTATCTGTGACGATTATGGCTTCTGTTTTTTCTGTTGCCATCTGCAGCTCTCTGCTATCCAGCCATCTCTTGACCCTCTCCAGGCTATCATTTACTACTATCTGCAGTTCTTCGGCAGTGTCTGCCCGACTGACTATGATTGCATCATCAGCGAAGCCTACTAGCAGCGTTCCTTCTGGTAGATGCATTTCAAGAAAGTCATCGTATAAAACGTTCCACAGAAGTGGGCCGATTTTCGAGCCTTGTGTAACGCCGCATGTCATTTCTTTCTCCAACGTCTTTTCTTTACAGTAATATATAATTGCTCTTTCATTTAGGTAACTGCTAATCATTCTCAGAAGGTAATCTGGAGTGTTTTTTCTCTTGAGTGCTTGCAGAATGTGTTCCCATCTTGCTGAGTTAAAAGCATTTCTGACATCTATTGCGACAAGGGCACAGAAGCCCTTTTTGCCCTGCACAGTCACTTTTCCTTTTTCCGCTAGTTTCACTACCGTGGTGATGGCGTCGATCGTCGAGCGGCCTTTCCGGAATCCATACTGTCTCTCGGAAAGCCCTCTTATTTCTTCGATATGTTTCTGAAGTCTTTCGAGGAGAAGGCCTTCAAGAAGTTTGCCTCTTGTATCTAAAAGGCAGATGGGCCTGTAAGATGACGTCTGATCCAGGGGTTTATCCCCCTTACGTAGCAAGGTTAATTTTTGTCGTTTCCATTTTTTAGGAAACTCTCCCTTCTTCAGACACGTATTGAAGACGTCTAAGAGGATTTTTGGGTATACGTCAATAACTTTCTTTAATACTTCATTGGGTATTCCGTCAGGACCTGGGGCTTTTCCATTTTTTATTTGCTTTCCCACGTGCTCCAATTCCACATTTGTGAACAGTTGGTCTTCGGTCACTTCACATGGGTCAAACGTATCCCTTGCCCAGTGGCCTTGTTGTGGGAAGAGATCTTCGATGATTTTACTCACCCATTCCGGATCATCCAATCTGGGAATATTCTGTCTGATGTTTAATTTTTTTGCTACGATTTTATAGGGTAGACCCCATGGGTCATTTTCTACTTCTAGGATTAGATCTCTCCAGCATTCTTCTTTTCGTTTTTTTATTGCTACTCTGAGTTCTTTTCTAGCACTTCTATAATGAGCTTGGAGTATCGGATCGCCTTTTGATCTGGTTGCTTTCCTTCTAGCACAAAGACACGTTTTCCTTAAAGTTGCTATTTCCCTCGTCCACCAGTACACAGGGACTTTCCTTCGAGCTTTATTTCTTTTAGGCATTGAAGCTTCACATGCAGCTACTATTTTCTCATTCAGGGTTTTTAATTGGGCTTCAAGATTTTCATTTCTCGTCCATTTTAATTCATCTAGCAGTTTTTGGTCTTCCAGAAAGGCTGTCAATTTTGATATGTCTAGCTTACTCAATAACCAAGATGGTGTCTTTCCCGTTCTCCCGTTTTGGGTAGTTTTATTAATATTAATATTTTTTTAATAATAATTTTAATAGATATCTATCTATATCTATCTATCTATATCTATCTATATCTATCTATCTATCTATATCTATCTATCTATATCTATCTATCTATCTATATCTATCTATATCTATCTATATCTATCTATATCTATCTATATCTATCTATATCTATCTATCTATCTATATCTATCTATCTATCTATCTATCTATATCTATCTATCTATCTATCTATATCTATCTATCTATCTATCTAAAGTCATACAGAATCGCAGAGGGTAAATTTCAGAAATGATTACCAGTTGTCGGTTGTGTGTGTGTGCGGGGGGGCAACATATGTGTGCACAGTGCCAATGTTGCAAATCTTGTAGCAGACTATTACGAAATTGGACCGGACGGTGTGATGCCACGATACTGTTGTAGTGAGGGTTGACGTATGATTCTGTCGCTGATGGTCTGCGTTAGGGACTGCTTAATGTCCAATGGTATCTTTATTAGGAGCCGCCATAGTTCCCTTGTCCTTTATAAAGCCTTGGAGATACTTATTCCAACAGGACAACAATGGTTCTCACGACTGCCGAAAGGCCTTAGACGAACGAATAATTAGGCATGACCAGCCAAAACGTCGGACGTATCCCCTTATTGAGGATGTGAAGGACTATCGCGACTCATCCCTTTACCGTCAAACTGCAGAAATTGAGAGCGTTGCATGGGATGAATTATTGCAGAACTCCGACTCAATTTATTCCAAACAACAAAGAGCGATATTTGATATCTGTTCAGTTTTCTTCGGGATGAACTATTTTTACTTTCTCGTGTACATCGATTTCGAGATTTCAGCGGAAATACACCTTTTGGGGTCCCCGGAAATTAATTTTTTCCCCTCCAAGACATCCGTCCTTTTCTACATCTGTCAGCCCGTTCTGGAAATTTTTTCTTTAAATTTCCTGTAAGAATAGAATGAAATTCACGTAGAAGGTAGGTAGAGCGTAGGTCCAATTTTCTTGGTTACCCGGAAAGTTTCGAAAATTACGAAAGTTTGAATATTTGGATGTCCGCCTAGTACTGCAATGTTCAAAGTAGCGATTTTTCTTCAAATAAAATTTGTTTTCTGCAATAATGACTAATTTTGTAATTATTGCAATGTACGCTCTTTTGAAACTTGTAGTAGTGTTCGCTCAATTTTGTGTTCAATATGGACAATATTAAACAATTTTAAAAGGAAGTTTTTCTCAAAAACTATTCCAAATTTTTTCTTAGTACATTTTACATATTAAATACTCCATAAATGCCATTTCGCAATATTCTTTTGTTTTGCAAAAAATCACTCGAATATAGTTTTTTCGTATCTCTCTCATATCGTTAATATTGAGTATATTACCGGTCATTTGTATACATTATTCAATTTGTGAGTACAAGGGATTTAAATGATGTAAGAAGTTTATCGAAAACTCAACAATTTTCTGTGAAAATGAGCTCCAAATTGCGCATATTAAAAAGCAAACGCCATTCCCTCGAAAATGGCTCCATTTTTTGTACGGATAGTAATATTAATATGACATAAGGTGCCAATTTTGTTGTTCTCGTTTTTTTTTTTTTTTTTTTTTTTTTGGTTTTTCCTTTTCAAAAATGACTAAAATGTGTTTTTTTCTATCTCTGACGTCATTTATGTTACCGACGGTTTGTATACTTCATTGAATTCGTGAATATAAGTGCGTCGAATAGTGTCTTGAAATGTTTCTGGGAAACTTGAAAATGAGCTCAAAATTGAGCATTTTCGGAAATGCTCCAACGCTATTTTCACAAAAACGGCTTCAAATTTTTCAACGAAAATTTGCATATATGATTTGCATCAGGATTACTCCTATAAAATGTGTGTCTGCAGACTGCCGGGGTGAAGAGCAAGAGAACAATGCGTGTAGTCTGTAGCCCATGTGTTTGGGTACTCCTCCATTCCCGTTGATTTTATTGGAGAACCACGTAAAACCACCTACCAAGCTGCCATCACCGACCACTAGAATCTTCTCCAG
>BLKR01002197.1:0-214507 GCA_011170035.1 Teleogryllus occipitalis
CCCCGCTCCGCTTCGTCCCGCCCCGCTCCGCTCCGCCCTGCCCCGCTCCGCCACGCCCTGTTGTGCCACGCCCCTCCCCGCCACGCCGTGATCGGCTTTGCCCCGCTCCGCCTCGCCCCACTCCGCTTTGCCACGCTCGGCCACGCTCCTCCACGCACCGCTCCGCCCCCTCGCTCGCCCCCCGAGCTCCGCCCCCTCCTGTTCCGCCACGCTCTGCTCCGCCACACCCCGCCCCGCTTCGCCCCGCCTCGCCTCGCTCCGCTCCGCCCCGTCCTGCAGCTCACTCCCCGCCACGCCCCTCTCCGCTCCGTCGCCCGCTCCTTCCTCGCTTCGCCTGGCGCATCTTCGCCTGCACAGCTCGCTCCGAATTACCCGAATCAAACTTGCCAATGACGCGGCTCGTTAGAAATCTGATTAGCGGATTATGATTCAAAGACTCAACTTCAGGATTTGAAGGCGTCAAAGAACTGATTTGAGCGAAATCTCAAGTAAATATTATTTTAAAGTTTTAATTGTGATTGTTGGCCGTGAAAATAATCTCAGATTATGTAACTTACTTTCTGAAATATTGAAGTAAAAATACATCTAGTGTAAGTAGTTTAATTAATCGATGTATTTGTGTATTTTGATGTGGGGTGGTAAAAGTAATCAAGAATTGTAGAGTAGAAGAATAATTTTCCTACAAGGGTGGGGATTTTATTTTAGAAATGACTTACCACTTAAAGACTATAGAAAATGGTATGCTGGCCCCGTGATTTGAGACACTTTGAGCTAAATGCCTTGCATTTCTAAACAGTTTTCAAGGCATTCCGATTTTTTTCATTCGCTTTCAAGTTACTGTTTTTTATGTTATGCATAATAATAATCAAAACAGTTGTTATCCACCTCGGAAATTACCATATTGGCGATATTTTGTTAACCAAACTACCCATTCCGTTCACCTAGTTTATTTGCCTTCTTGGCAAATGAAGCAATCGATTATTACATTTACGATTTCTTCTGTTGAAGATAAGCGCTTGTTTTGGCTGTCGTTATAGTCTTTTAGTAAACATTTTCACCATTTTTCTTGCTACATTGAGGTACTTGTACAACGCGCCATGGTTCGTAACCAACATTGATTTGTACAAAGTTTTGAACATCTCAACTATGACAGAGACTAACACCGATCGAAGTCAAAGGCATCAGACGAGACTGAGCTACCATCCGAATCAACAATCATTGAACATGTTCGACATCAGTGAACATGTGTATTGACCAAAGCGTGAACATATTCTAGATTTACCCTTTAGATTCACTTAATTGTTACTCACATCTTGTATACAGTTTACGAATTGTTCCAAGTGAACAAATTGTAAATTAGCTGAATAGAAATTTTTAAAAAAATTTGCTCTAATTATCCTGATGTTAATTTCCACATCTACAATCCATAATCGTCTCTTCACTCAGTCCACCTCTTTCTTCGCGTTCTTCACCACCCTCACATCCTCCGTGCTTTTGCCCGCTCTGCCTACTGTGCGTTTGGGCCTCACATTGGACTGCATCTGTAAAAAACGTGCGGCAATCTGGGCGTTTCAACAGTCTCGCGCGCCGGGCGCCCATAACGCGTGTTGGCCGACGCTCGCCCAGGGACGCCCCGCCGCGCCGCCCCCGCCCCCGCCCCGATTGCAGCGCTCCCGCTCCGCGGGGGGCGCCTTGGAAACAAGCGACGGCGCTGGAAGCAGCTTGGGCTACAATGCTCTGACTGCTTTCTTCGAGACTCATCTTTCTTCCAGCAGCAAACGAGCTATAAAACGTGGTAATTGGCCTTTCATAATTGCTGACTTGTGTGAGCGATTTTTCAGAAATGTTGTTTTGCTTAATTTGGAAGAGATGATCTCAGTATTTTTAACATTAATTAGACATTTAGCAAATGCTTGGGCGTTCGAATATTTCAGATGAAATTTAAAGGACCTTAAGTACCTGTAAAGTTCTTGTTAATCAGAATTGTAGTAATGAAAAAAACTGTAAGATAATTTTGAAAAAAAATATTAAAAAATTGTTAGCAACATTGCGCACTGTATATTTCGGTTTCCTATGATTTGTGAAATAGTAATGAAAGATCGACATTCAAATGAAACACATCAACAACGTTCATAGAGGAATTGTCTCTGGAAATTTACATCCTTAGAAATGTAAAACAAGAATTGGAAATATTAAAAATGAAAAAGGTTTAAGGCACTCTTTCACTTCTGAACTTCATAAATAATATACGTCATGACAGATATTTATAGCAGACAGGGTGCTGCTATGTACTAATATGTCGTTCAGAACCGTGTAATGAAAATTTGCATGACTGATTACAATATTTATTTTCTTTCACACATTACGCAAGTGGACGAAGTGAGAGATTGAATCGTTCCATTATACCAATCAACTTAATAAAATTACAAAATTAGTTAATTAACATAACTCATATATATACACAGATTGTGTTAGGGATTTGTCTTCAAACAACTTAGGAAGATATATTATTGCAGATGAAAGGATAATCATGAAATTTAGCAGGATGCTGACCTATCTTGGGTATTCGACTTGACTGTATTCGTAAGGATTGTATTAATAACCTTGAAAGGAAATTGGTTTTCGAAACACTGGAGATAACCCTTTGGGACACAGTCAAACATTTGAAACATGATAGATTCTTGTTTGCCCGAGAGACTGCGCGTTCTAGGCACAGTTGCCATTGTTTCGAGCATCATACTGCGACCTTCCTCAGGGCGAAATGCTCAGGGCAACCGTGCCTATGTAGTGGTATCTCTCGGATATAAATACTTTTTGAATGATTCATAAATCTGCGAGTGGTTTGCGATATTTCCTGACATTTAACAGGGTGAACGGGTTACACATACGTGTAAAATAAATTCCAATATTTCCCCACACTGTGGGTAAAGAAATATTCATTTATTTAACGACAAAAAGAGTTAAAAACTGTGTGATATACTATGAGAAGAAGTGAATTCTGTGCACGTTTTCTTAAATTCTGAAATGCCTACCCTAACTCATACACAAGTTGAATTCTTATACAGATGGAAATGGGCGATTTTGTCAATAATTGATAAGAAAATATTCGTTTCCATTTAATTAAAATAATTTGTGAAAGTAAATCTGCTTTGGGCACTTTGCAAAGGCAAAATAGATTTGGGCAATTGTCTCACATCGTGCCCCTCATGAAGGAATCATCTACTTGCCGCGTGAACATGAAAAAAGATAATTTGAATAACCACTTCATTGAACATCAGAAAACATGCACAGATAGTGAAGTCACATTTAAATGTATTTCATAGTTAGAGCTGAAGAATTATTTTGGGAAAAGGACTTTAGTACCCACATGTCGTGCATGACCATGCGTTCATCAACAGAGCTGTCGGTATTCTCCTCCATCAATCTCGCCGCGCGTTCATCTTACAAATTGACCTTCCATCACAACACATCAGATCTCGCCCCCTTGCCTCCTGTATAATTACAGTAATTGGGTTGGATGTATAGCGATGGGCTTGTGTCCTCCAGATAGAATATCTCGAGGTGCCGTCTCACTGATATAGTTCGTGGAGGAGGATCACTACGTGTGTGGCTTGCGCAGCGGAACATTTCATATTCACCTCCGTGTCATCGGTAATCACACTAGAGTGAAGAGCTATCGAGAGGAAAGGTAGACCGGTTCTGGTCCCTAGGCATCGTTTTTGCTTCGTGCTGCTTGCTGACCTTACTCGTCAAGAGGGTCAGAACGTAATATAGAAGAAGGGTTCAGGATGGTACAGAAATATTGTTGGAGCTCTGTGTTTCAAAAATGCAATATTTACTGTCGTTTAAATAAAACGTTATAAAATTGCCCAGTTTTGAGAAAATAAGCAGTAGCTAATTAGTCATGCAATAAATATTTTATAAATTTTAGTAAAGAAAATCGTGACACATTGTGAATTAATTTTCAAATTACTAATGTTGAACCTCACTGGCATAGAGCTACCACGGCATGTGTTATAACATCTATCAAGAAATTCGCAGTATTTAATATTCTGGAAGAGTTCATACTCGACCCAGGAACTATATTCAAAAGAGAATATATACCGAAATATTTTAATATTGTGAAAAATATCGGAATATTGTAGGAACATATCACGACTACGAAATCTTTATCAGACATTTTGTCTGTTTGATAATGTTGAAACAATTTTCGCGTGCATATGTATGTGTGAGGTTTGCATTGTATTTGGCATGTGCTACTGTGAGTTATTCTTTATTATTTATTGATTTATTTATTTAATGTCAAAAAGTTAAAAACCGTGACACGTACTATTGGGAGAAAAGCAGTAAATGCATGGTTTCTTGAGCTCTACGATGTCTGTTCTAACATACATGTTGAATTATGAATACAGAGAGCAAAGAGCGTTTTTGGAAAGAAAATTTTCTTTCTCAAGAAAGAAGTCTTTCTCTAGAAAATGTTAAATACAAAATCATTGTTCAAAATAGTACAATAATGTATCACAAGAAAATGCATGGAAAGTGACTCTTTATGAAATTATATTTCATAGTCAGTCGACGGTATCTTTAAATTACCACAATACTATTACAACATTAATACCCTTTCTTAAGTACACTTATAAATAACAAAATGGAAATATTCATTTCTACAATTTTATTTTTGATTACATAAAGTGTTGATTTTATTTTAGATTCTACTAGGCATGAGTTATTTTTTCTTTGTCATAAATGTTCTTGTGAAAGAAGTTGATCACAAATGCGTCATGTGTCTGCCGTTTGTATAATAGTCATATTAGCGCATTTTGTTTGCTACGTGATCAATGACCCCAACATAGGCCTTGTCTGTAGACTTTTATCAATCATTTTCTTAATAGGGACATGTACATGATATTTTAAAAAATATATAAAAAGAACATTTTTCAAAACCTCTGACAAACTTTAAAAACTTTAAAAAACCCATTTCCCTGTGAGACAATGCTGCTTCAATCTCTGATTTACTCTGTATTCGGTAAAGTCACGTATTTGTACAGATGTTTTTCAACACACATTTCAATTATAATGGATGTGGTATATATATATATATATATATATATATATATATATATATATATATATATATATATATATATATATATAAGATTCTTGTTCTGTGTGTCTGCTGGAAATGAATTTACTCTTTCACAGTCACTCTACATCATTTTTAACTCATATAAATTTATGGTTTAATATAGCAAACATTTATAAAAAGTATTTTAATTGTTGACATATGTGCCTTCAACTACACACTATGTTCTATTGTTTAAGGATATGTCGCCAAGAAAGATATTTTGGATAGGTCGTCTCCTTAAGCAACAAACAAATTGAAAACCGACTGAGTCGCTATGAAACATGTGATAAATTCAATATCGCAGGTTATATGAGGGGTTAGGTAGTCATGGAAATTGAATTTGTAAAATACACCAACACCGAGCAGTGATTTTGCTTGGCGGCTCAATTGATTTTGATTGGCAGTTCGGGACAAAAAGTACAATAATATTACCTAATTCTTCATGGCGATCTCTCTGAATGTTTAGATTGCTTTGGAACTCTTTTAAATTAAATAAGTTAGTATATACGCTACTATTAGTAAAACATTTAAAGCAAACTGTTGGAGATCTGAGATACGAACGTAAATCAAAGATGTAGTGTACTACATAAAGATGCACACGTTGGATTCTGAGTACGTAGCTACCAGTGGCGAATCTTGAACATTGTTTTAAGTACACCGCACTTTATGGAAGCGACCTCTACCGTTGTCTTTTATTTTAAGTTTTTCTGAATTCCCAATACTATGAAATTCCGTTCTTAATAATTGTTCTATAAAACAATTACAGAAACCACTAACTTCTGGATCATTAACACACTCCATTTCCACAAAAACTCGAGAGAAGCGTAACTTATGAACGACCAGAGAAGATCTGTTCCCCGCAATATTTTGTGGTGCCTACGGACCGTCCAGCCGCGCATTCTTCCCTCTCCCCGCCCTTGACACATGAGGAGCCGTAGGTTATCGCGGCTGGCATGCGGTGCATTCGCCTGTGCTAGCGACCTCTCTGGACAGCATTAAGAACTCTTTGATACTTCTCATTCTAACGCACTTCGTAGCACTTACGAATGCGGAAGACTGCCTGGTCCTCGGTAGCATAACTTATTTTTTCGCATCTATTTTAAAGTTTTCAAAATCTCAATAGATTTTTAGAGCATTACCAAAATTATGAAATATTTATTATACACTTTGAATTACTACCGTACTCCGTACAGGCTGTATATGCGGTATATTGGAGAATTCGCCACTGGTAGCAACCACAATCACAAATAGCAGAAAATTTCACCTGGTGGCCCTTTTAGGGTCCCCTTAAAATCGTTTCGCTATCCCATAGAAGACAGAGAGTACTTGTTTGAGGATCCACGATTACGAACTGCGATTTGAAAACCTATTATTACTGAAAATACAGACAATTTTGAAATGAAAAGACACTTAAATTTATTATTAAAGATATTAAATTGTGTTCTAGTATTCATTACAATAATTATTAATACAGGTGTTTGATTTTCTCCCTTCATATTTGACGGGTTACCACATAATTTAACAGTAACATATTTATCTTCGGATCGCGTAGTTCTGCACAGGTAATAAAACTATCAATGTACAGAGTATATCTGTACATGAGTTTATCAAGAGTACATTGATAATGATCTCAAAATGATAAACAATGAATTAAGCAAAGAAAAGAAGAACCGATAAATTCTGGAAATCATTTCATGATTACTGGGATCTGATAAATATAATCTTACAATCTATCTTACAATCTTCTAAAATGAGTAAAAGTCTAAAAGACCTCATAGAAAAAGTGTTATT
This sequence comes from Teleogryllus occipitalis, assembly GCA_011170035.1. Lineage (NCBI taxonomy): Eukaryota > Metazoa > Arthropoda > Insecta > Orthoptera > Gryllidae > Teleogryllus > Teleogryllus occipitalis. The sequence continues at coordinate 6,917 of BLKR01002197.1, forward strand.
TTCCTTTGGAAAAAACTGAAGCGTGGTAACAAGAAAAATAAAAGAGATAAAATTATTTCTCTTGCAATTTCGGGTCTGTGTCTACTCATATATTTTGCCCCATGAGACGAAATTATAAGTCTAGACAAATAAAATGGCTACTATAAAGAGAAGAGAAGAAGTACTTCATGAAGAGAATGCATAAAGATGTACGAAAACTTGTCTTCCAAGAATATCTCACGGCGGTCATCGCCAGTGCGGGAACTTCAATGCAAAGTGCGTCACCGCTCGTACCACACGCACTCCCCCATGAATGAATTCCGTAGCAACGACCCTCACGTGGGCCGCGTGGGCGCCGACTGGGTGTCCTCCCCAGGAAGCCAGACGCCGTCTCCGCCCTACCGCAACATGGCGTTGGGCCGTTGCCCCTGGGTGGCCCCTTCATCCACCTTCACTCAGGGCTGGAGTGGTGGATTAGCTGACTAACCACGTGCAAGCCCTCGCGTGTAGATTAAAAAAGATCATGCACTTTTGGAAAAAGTGCCGTACAAAAATGTAGATGAATATTATTATACTTAATTAACGTAGTAGTATTCGAATGTTAAACTTCAATAGTGAACGGATCAAGTTACATTTTCATATTGATTGTTGGTTGGTTCAATATTTTGATTGAATGATTAATTATTTGGGTTTCCGGATACATCAACTGCTGTGGAAATTAGTTCCATAAGTGTAGTTATGTTTTATAACGGGAGTCGGTGGTGTTCTTCCACCGCTGGATAGTGAGATAAGCGGCGGCGACCTTCCAGATTTTCCCAATTCAGGTATTTCCACCAGCGGGACGCGGCCTCCGGCGGGACAAACTCTTTGTTTGAGATAGGAAGAACAACGAGAAGGAAAGATATTGCGCGGTTCGTGATCTGTTTGTTAGGGTGCTGCTTCCACATTCGCCTGGTATCGATCAAAGAATTTACAGAAAACTACTGAAAATGCAATATTTTTCTCAAAAATTGCTCCAAATATTTTATTTAAATTTTTCTTCGTATAGAGTAATGGACCTTTAAAAAATGGCGCGGTTTTAATTTAGTTGAACTTCGAAAATTGCTTGTGTTAGAAATACTCGTAAATCAAGAAAGTCTGCGCTGTTGAAGTATTACTAGTTTATTTATATATGGTATATTTTTTAGGAAATAAATAAAACAATACAAGGAGAATGTAATTATAATCGTAATGATATAATTAATAAATAATGTTGAGTTTATGTTGATTCATTTACAGGGTTGCCTTATGGTTTAGAGAGCATTTTCCCAAAATGTCGTCTACCAATTCCCTACATTGTCAGCTTAAAAAGGAGAAAAGAAGGAATTTATAATATTTTAGAAAATGAAACGTTTTATTACGTAGGGCTACAGAGCCCCATTCGAAAATTTCAGGGGGGGGGAATACCCTTTTCCCTCTCGATACGCACGTTCATGTAACAAACATTTCCATTACTTACACAATCATCACCACTACCACGACGTTCACCACTACTATTACCAACATCACTATCATCATCAATATCATCCTACCCCCAACTAACATCATTATCAACCAAGGCCAGCGGCATTACTGCTGCCACCATCGCCACAACTCGCACCTGTCAGCACCGTTGCGTTTTGTGCCCAGGCCACCCAACCCCGGCGACCGCCCAGCGAGCCACTTCGGAAACAGCAGCGCCGGCGTTTACTCGAGAACGGAAACCGCGTCGGAAATCGCGTGACAAACGACGGGACTGTTGCTGAATAATTTTTAAGCCCCAAATATCATAACTTGTTAATTGCTTCGGTTGGATTTCGACGACTCGCTGGTTTGAATATTCTAATTAGAGAAGCCGCACCTGCTTCCCCGGCGCGGGCGCAGCCTAAATGTACCTTGAACTTGAGTGCGCGCGCTATCTCCGTCGCCATCGCAGCCATTGTCTAACCCCCCGATGCCACTTGCTCCTCTTCTCCTCTCTCTCCCCTCTTCTTCCTCCTCCTTCTTCTTCTGCTCCCTCACATATGAAGGCATCTGTCGTTATCGCAGCCTTCTTTCTTCTGCTAATTAAGGGACCTCCCCGTTCTAATCTCGCCTATCTCCAGACTACCCGTGTTCAGGTTTTAGGCCTTAATTGACACCGGGTTTTGCAGGAAGTAGCTTCTTTATGGCGATACGTGATAAGTGCGGCGCGCCCCGGAGGCGGGGACGTGGCGTGCGCCTGGCGGCGTCCCAGGCTGCGGGCGGCGCGGCGAGGGAGCGAGGGCGAGCGGGTCGGTGAATGGGTGGAAGAAGGACGGGAGAGCAAGTGGGTGAGCATGTCAGTCCGTAAATGGACGGAAGAATGACAGGCGAGCAAGTGGGAAAGCATTTGAGGGGGGATGAGTGGAAAAGGAACGGAGGAGCATGTTTCTGTGCATATGAGTCGGTGAATGGATGCGGGCAAGGAAGTTGGTGAGCATGTGAGTCGGTCTATGGATGAAAGAATGACGGGCGAGCAAGTGGGTGAGAATGTGAGGTAGTGATTAGGTGGAAGAAGGACGGGCGAGCAAGTGGGTGAGCATGTGAGGTGTTGATTAGGTGGAAGAAGGACGGGCGAGCGAGAAGCTGAGACTGTGAGTCGGCGAATGGACGGAAGAAGCGCAGTCGGGAGAAGAAGTAGGTGAGCATATGAGCTTGTTGGAAGGTGTTTGGACGGACAGTGAACAAGCAAGCGAGTTGGAATAAGGCGAATGAACTAGCAGTTTAGAGAGCAAGCAAACAAAACGAAGCAAACTAGTTTGCGAGTTTAACAAATTGTCAAGACACGTTGACGCGTATGCAAAATCAACTCATGTTAGTGGACCTGCAAATGTAGTGCATATTATGCAGACGCAAGAACGCAGTGTTCCACCCCGTTAAACTCGAGTTTTGAGGCTGAATTACACGTCGGCTTACGGGGTTTTCCCTTCAGGTTTCTCCGCACCTCCAGGTTTCTGCCCCAGCCAGGACAACCTCTAAGCACCCGATGCGTCTCCCGGCAGGTGTGGCAGGTTGGTGCATATAAGTACATGAAAGGCTTTTTAAGCAGGGATAGAGCAAGGAAAAGGAAGGATTCCGTGGGTCTTTTGCTGGAGTACTGCTCCGGCATTAGCGTCGAATTGATAGGAGAAACCACGGAAAACTACCGCTCAGAGTAGCCGGCCGCTAGAATTCTCCTCCAGACAGTGGTTGAATTCGACCTACCTATACAGGTAGTATCGAAAATCTTCAACCGTCGGGACTCGAACGTAGGACCTCCCGATCAGCAACACTGCTGAGGCAGTGGTGAGCCACCTCAACCGGTGTCGCGTTCGTGTTAACATGCGCGACGGATTCCGGAGGGGACTTCCCCTCGGAGCGGCAGCCGCTGGCTGCGCCAGACACGGAGGGGAATTAAAGCGGCCGGCGCTTTCGGAGGGAAGGACGGACGCTTCATTTCCGCTCTGCGGAGTTCAAGGGACTCGAAGCACGAGACTGCTTCCTCGGGTGTACGAGATTAATTCAATTTCGGGGGATAGTCGGGCTTTCGCTTTGCGCTTCCATCAGATTATTTTTATGAGGACGCTTCACCCAAGCGCGAGAAAGTGTTTAAAGGGGTTTCAGATCGATTTTTTGACCTTGGGAACATTAATAACTTGAAATGGAAACCATTACTCAACTCAAACCACTTAAAAGTGGAAAAAGTTTTTCATGCACATGTGCGTGTGTGTGTGTATTATTAATATAATACAAGGTTCATTGTAGTGTCATTCTAATAATTTTAAAATATTTTTAGTACATTCTTTTCTTGAAATACCCATTTCTTCATGTGATTATGAACTGACGTTTTGTGATTATGAAGTGAAGTTTAAATGTTTTAAAATATTAGTACTAATGAATAATTTACATTCTAAAACGCACCATTTCTCAAATCCCCAAATGTAGTATTTGGTTATTTTTATTTAACGGACAATAACTGCTTGACATTTTTATTATCCTGATCAACAGCTATCATTATCTGCATATCTCTATAACACTATTGGTTGCAAATCGCACGAAATTGTCTGTGTTGCAGCGTTTTTTCTGCCTTGCTTCTTCAGAATTGGGGAATCAATCCTACATAAAATAAAAAATTAATTAAAATTTTAAAAATGAAAAACCCTATTTACTCCTTTTTCAGAAAGAATCTCAGTTGATATCTCGCAGTTGCGTACAAGTTGATTGGGAGAGATAAATTTAAATTCACTAAATTGTTAATATTTTATTTATATATAAAATTTCTTCTTACGATTTTTGTATAAATCGTAGTTTGCGGAAGTCACATTTACACTTCCCATACTTTTTAAAATTGTATAATTTGAAACAAGACAAGAAGTGTGATACTTATTTGAAGTGCAAAGAAGTACCAGTGTGGAAGGAAACAATTTCACGGAATTATTGTGACAATTTATTGATTATATGACGTTCTGTATTTCTGAATAGAGAAACAACTGTTGGCATCAATACCGTTTTCTCCAGTATTGATATCGAAACTGGTAATACGGCCAACCAAAAGTACGGATATTTCAATATTCGGGAGTCTCACAGCTTGACCGGCCTGGCCGCTGTTCCGCAGGGGCGGGGGAAGCGGCGCTTCGTTCGGCGTCCGCCAGAGACCGCCAGCGCATGGGACGCCTCTAATTAGCTTATTTACATATTTATTCAACGAATTACGCGCCGCGTTTATGTGATTTATCGAAAATTTATGTGTGAACGCGACGTGGACTCGTATGCTTGCGCGTAACTTCTTGAGTTAATTTCCCCTTCAGCCTCCGTCACACACGCATGATATATTGCATACAAATTACCGGCCGCATGCCTGCCTCAGATGCGCTATCAAGTCTTGTACGTATCACTAATTCTGAATGTAAATAGGAACATAGAAAAGGATTGGGAGGCTTTTATATAGACATTTTTCACAGCAGCAGATGCCTGGTGACGCTTCGACATGGCAGGGCAGTGGCGCTCCCCAGCTTGTTGCTTTAACGAGCACATTGACGGCCCTGGCTCTAAAGGACTCTGAAGACCTCTGAAGGGACCGGCCACATCTGCTTCCGTTTAATGTCAATTTTTAATTATCTCTTTTGATCATTGATATAATTTTTGAACTACGAAAGGCATTATTAAAATTTGAAAATATGAAATGCAAATTAATTTTTTAAGTTAATTCTCGGTATACGCACTCTTTGAGTTCAGTCAGCAGCGGTTGCAGCGGTTGTATGGACATAGATGTTTTTTTGCCGCACTATACTGGGTGTACTCTCCGTTGTTAACTCATCAGATATACTGAAATTCTATGGACGAATTTGGGAATTACCTTAGTTTTGATTAAAAATTTCAAAATTAAAAACATTTGGCCTTTTTTGACTTTAAAACAACTCCTCTGTAGGACGGAGATGTCATTTAAAGCCAGTTTGTAACTTATACGAATCATTTAATTTTACAGGGATTATTTTATCTGCAATTTTTAAAAGTTTGAGTCGTTATACTGTTTTGAGTATATTCCTTTCCTCCATATCATGCTATATATATTTGTTACCCGAAACAATTTAGGAATGGTATAGAGTGTGTTTTAATGCTTTTTTTGACAAAATGTAGTAAAATTAAGAAAAGATCGATTATAATACTTCAAAAATTAAAAAACTTCGGTTCTTTGAATTCAAGACATCTTTCATTATAAGAAAATGTTTATTTAAAACAATATTAATTGGTGATTTCTATTTAAGTTTTGTGCATTATTTCATTCACTTGGATTTAATTAATCAAATATCTTCAAGATTTCATCAGAGTACTTTGAAGTGGTAACCGCGTTTCATTATCAATCACATCTTCATGAAAGAATATTTTTTATGTTTAAATAGTTTTTGAAAAAATAATCAGTAAATGAAGAACCCTTTTTTTCCTCAGGGCTTTTATCCAACGACTGCCAGTTACCCGTTACGTCCCGATGTGACACCAATTCGACCATATATTAGACAGCAGCACACTTGCGGGCTTCTCTGACATGGGGTCAGCGTAAAGCGAGGCCCTCCGCGACGACACGTGAGACAAGGGACAAACAACTATGCCCAAGATGAGACTCGAACCCGCGAACCTTCGGACCAAACCGCTCAGCCAGTACAGGCTCTTAACCACCTCGGCCACCCAGACCGGCATGAATACATTAACTGTAAAAATGTCGCATATCTGGTAAAAAAGCGACAAATGACAGTTGCTCCTTTTCTGCACTCCCAGCGCCGTTACGAGCGCAGTCGGGGGCGGGGCTGCCCGAGGCAGGGGCTGTGACGTCGCGGGGCGGCCGCGCCCTGCGCCGCCACTGGATCTGCACCGCCGCGCGCCATCACCGCTCCGAGCGTCCATCCGCCCGCCCTCTCGCCCTCGCCCTCGCCCACCGCCCACCCGCGGGGCGCCTTCCGTTCCCACGCGCCGCGGGCCGGCCCTTCACACAACCGAATCGCCAGAAAAGACGGAAATAACGTGGGATTGTGTCCAAGGGAAGTTTCCAGTGCTTTTTTTTTGTTCGGGTGTCCCGTTGAGGTTTGGGTGTTCACTCTGTTAAAAGTAGTTTAAGAGGAGCGTTTTTTTTCGGGAGGCTCCGCTGAATAAATTGTGGGCGTGCGGCCGTCAGATGCAGTCGTGCATCGCGTCGCTGTCGAAATTGAATAAAAAGGCGACACGGCCACCGCGCCGCGCCGCCACCCGGTCGCGTCGAACCCACGCTCCGCTGGGAGTCGCCGGCGCTGCCCTGATGTCCGCGCCACCGCCCGCCCACTTCTTCACCCACCCACCCACTGCCCCACCACCAGTTTGAGTGGCTCGGAGCATTGATTTATATCACTGCAGTGCTTGTGATCGATTCGAGTCCCGGCGGTGGCAGGGTTTTCGACGCTGGGTAGTTGCAATTCAGCCTCTGGAAGAGAATTCTAGTGGCTGATTGCTCTCATAGGTAGTTTTCCGTGGTTTCTTGTATTAACACCAGACGAATGCCAGAGCAGTACCCTATCCGTAGAGAAATGTTGTATCATCCTTTCAAAGTGCCCTAACAACCGGGCCATGGGGCGCGCGCGACCTTTTCCCCCCTCTTCCTTCCCCTGTCCTCATCCCTGACACCCACTATTTATATGCATTTCACTATTACATATGTCGGGAGATCAGTCGGGTTCTTAGAGTCCCAACTGGGGCGCCGCTCCGCTGATGGGAGATACCTGATTGGGGAAAAATCCCGCAGGCCGACCTGTAGGTCGGCTCCGGATCTTACCTTCCAGTGAAGGAAGATCTACACCACCTTCCGCAATAAAACCATGCAACACACTTACTGAGTTGAATACTAGTAACTTCTAATAATTAGTAGTTATTAGTATTGCAACTACTAATACCTTAGTAGTTGTCTGGAATTACGAATCAATCCCACTATCCTAACCACCTGCCCTGTTCACTAACCACCCGATACCTTCAAGACCCTATAGCTCCCTATAATGTCATTCATCCTCCCGCTCTAACAGGGATCACCTCCACCATCCTCTCGTCTTGTCGATCAATCACCCACCTTACCACTTAAGCACTTAACCTCGTTCCCACATCACCACCCATCTTACCGATTCACCACTTATCCACTCGCTTCATTCCCCTACCATTTCGCCACCAATCCTTCTGCTATCTACCAGCCTGACTGCGTTTCACCACCATCCACCTACACGCTCGCACCACCTCCTGCTCACCCTCCGCGTCGCCCTTCACTATCGGCTCGCTCTACCAGCCACACTTAGCTCCACCAATCGCCCCATTCGCCGTCGGACTACTTACTGGTTTTGGAACGCGTCAACCGGCTTACGCGCCTCGTCTTGGCAGTACGGAGAGGTGCTAAAAGCTAGAGAAAGCCAGGTAAAAGGAAATCATTGAAAAGTCAAAGAATTTTCCGTCACTTTGGCAGTGTACGCAATTGTTGCTTCTCAATGAATTTTGAATCTTTTCTGCGCTGTGAAGTAAACATCTGATTAAAGCTATATCACTATAGTACTTCAGGTGTTAAAAGTCAGGGAACGCCAGGCAAAAGGAAATCATGCAAAAATCAAACAAATTGAAATTCATGCAAAAGTCAAAGAATTTTACATCTCTTTGACAGTGCACGCTAGTGCTTCTTCTCCATGAATTTTGAATTTGTGCGGCACACTTTAGTAAGATTTAAGCTGTAGTACTTCATTGGATCGGAGAAGCTCTTGATAGTAGAAGTGAATCCGCAGCCTTCAGCTCACATGTTTTTGGGATGCGACTACATCCCCCTTACAGTAATGCTGTAAAGGTATTCTTTAGAATTTTACCAAAATAGTTTGTCTTTTAACATGAACATAAATACAAACTTTCATGACATAATTAAGAGAGATGGTGCCATGAAAAAACTGAAATGCTGAAAGTGAATACCGTGGAATTAACAGTATAACATTAAAAATGTTAGGATATTTCAGCCTAGGACTTTTTTGCCGACCTTTATCTTAGAGATTGGCATATTAACTTTCCTGAAACGGGTGTGACTTACTCTTAAATATAACTGTTATTGCGAATGATTCCAGAGTAACTTTCTACATCTTCAAATTCGTCCGACTTCCATATTTCACTCTTCCCTTATTCGCAAATCTTATCGTAACAAATTATGATTTTGGAAACTTTGAGACTCATTGTCTGTTTTGGTACAATGGATTGGTTGCTAACTTTATTTCCAACCGTCGTCTATCCCTTATATGTAGTTTTCTTTATTTCCCTTTCCGGTGCCTCACATGAAGCAAATCCACCGGTTTAACTCTCTTTCGCCCCCTCCCTCCACCGGTGCCGAAACCATCCAATGCCGTGGCCCTCTGCTCCGGTGCCGCTGCCAGTCACCCTGCACCTAATGGGTTACCCAACTCTAATTAGATCAGCGGCGCGGGCGGGGGCGGGGGCGGGGGCGGGGGCGGGGGCGGGGGCGGGGCGGGTCAGCGGGCGCAACTCCGGAAATGATCTCATCGCTCCGCTGGGCCGCCGCGCCTTCACAGCGGGCGACCGGTGGCGCTTCCCGCTGCCGTCGGCCGAACTAGTTCAGCCATCAGTTATCAGGCAAATTATTCAATAATGGAATTTTAATCATTTAAGTTTCAAACATTATAACAGGACTTTAATAAATTGATTCATGGCTTTATTAGTGATATTGAGCCCATCAACCGCTAAGGTCATTAGTCCCGTAAGTGCAATATAGGCTTTTGTCGTGGGAGGTGGCGGTGATCTTACCCCGCTGAATGGCAATATTTGTCGTCGAACTACTCTTGGGCTAGCGGGGTTTTCCTCAGCCACGTATCTCCCATCAACGGGGCATCGCCCCTGTCGAAACAACAACTCTATGCTCCCGACTGGTCTCCCGAAATGTGTGGTAGTGTGGTGCATGAAAGTGAAAGAGTGTGTAAATAAAGGGTGAGAATAGATCAAAGAAGAGGATGGAATGATTGAACGCGGTCCTTGGCCAGTTTTTTAGGGTGCGGGATTTGTCTGCTACTAATAAGAGAAACCATGGAAAACAACCGATCAGAACAGCGGACCATCAGAATTATCCTCCAGACAACGGCTAAATTAGACCTAGGTATGGAGTTACTGCATAATGTAACAAATTGTTTTTTCCATAATTTCCATGTCTGGTTGTGTGGTCGCTACCCCTAAAAAAATACAGAATAGTTTGGCCATCTAAGATCAAACTAAGTTAATTAGTATATGAGAATTTGGAGATCTTCTCTCGAACCTAATTTGCATGGAAAGTGCGTCGACGTGCCTCATAAATATGCACAGATGCAAATTGTCGCTGAAATTTCATATGCAATTAGCGTTCCAATTTTTAAATCCACGTTTACTGAACGTGACATCATTTTCGGACTTTTTACATAAAAACTTTTTACATCTGCATAGGTGACCCTCGCAAAAACCGCATAGTCATATTTTGTTATTGAAGTTATTTATGCCCTCGAAGATTCTTAAATTTAACTTAGAGGTTTAAACAGTTAACGTCCCTAGATTTGATCGTTTGCGGACTACCTTTTGAATAGAGCCGCTAAAATATCTCGACAGAAACGTCTTTTACAAAAAAAAAAAATGTCTGAAGTGAAATGTTACTTTTTTAAGAAGAAATACAAAGTAAAGCACTAAAGGCAAGTTTCCGTCGCCCGCGAAAAAGTGGGAGTCAAGTTCAACTTTGAAATGTTTCTTTAATAATTTTTTTTTCCAATTCATCATAGATGACGCTTTGGAAAAATAAAACGAAGCCTCCAAACTTTATTACTCGTATGGATTTATTACTATCCGGCGATAAACAATCAACTTTTTTTCATAAAGGGAATCCTAAATCAATAGATGATTAGATGAATGTTTTCGTGACTGTGAAAAATGAAAATATGAGTGCAAAAGCCATTAGACAAGAGGATATCTATTATAAAATAACAAAATAAATAGTGACACGAGATTCTTCTGCCCTTCACTTTGCGATCAGAAGGTAATGCAAGAAATAATATTGTTTTATTTCGATCGGCGTTCTTCAGTTAACATATGTGAAGAACGACAAGTTCTAAAAAATAGCCCAGGAAAAAATAAACTTTGAATGGGAGAATTTCCAGAAGAGTTAAAAATTAGCATTCGTTTTGTTATGATAAAAGACATGCCATAAATATTGCCGTGGGTAGTGAGATACAAGAAATAAGGTTTATATTTTAATTGTGTTTTATGGAATAAAAATGTTAATAAAATGTCATTTACTATCATATGTGTTAATTTTAGACATAATTTGAGCTTCACTCTCTAAATTTTTTGGTGTGAATTTGAAAATATTACAAAATTAGGACATTTTTAAAGTATAAAAAAGTTGTTTAATAGCTTCGTTTTAAAAGCAAGTACCGATTAATGGATATCGGACATCAGACAAATATCACAATTTATGATTTCTTTTTTGTTTTTTTTTTCCCTTGCTTAGTTATGCGTAAGAAAAATAATTTTGCGGTGATATATGACCACCAAGTCATTTACAATAATTAATAAATGTCGTCGAATGAATTGAAGTAATAAAATATGGTATGAATTGCCGAAAAGAGCAAAACGGCGTTCCAACTACTTGAAACGAAACCACACCATCCCTGAGCTGCCTGTATACCTGCAGAGGGGTACCGTGCAACGTTGCTCGAAACATTCATGATAAACGGCTTTCCGTTCTGTAATGCACCAAAAAGAAAGTTCACCCAAGTGCGAACGGGTCGCCGGTACCGCCCAGCGGGGTTTTTGGGCGGGTGCTGCAGTGGCTCCGGCGCGAGCATCTGCGCGCTCGGGCGCAACGACAAAAATCTCGACGATTCCGACGCGTCGAGGCGCGAAACGAAGGGAAACAGCTATTTATTTGCGAGGAGGAAAGTCCTCTTCTTCCATCGCGAGCAATGCACCACGTGGCTCTCGAACTCTGCGACAATGCTGTTTCTGTGAAATGTGAATCGTGATCTTCCGTAATGTAGTATTCGAAGGTGTAACTACACACCTTGTTGAGCTGAGAACTCATAAATTGAAACTGACGAAAAAGTATTTAAAAATTCTCAATGTAAAAATTAATTTCTTGAAGTAGTATTTTTACAAGAGAGACACATTTTTATTAACCTTGCACGTCATAAATGATACGTTGAGTATCTGGAAATACTACAAAAATAATTTATTATGTTGATTTTCATCTCCTATTGAAAATAATTGTATTGAATCGTGGGAGTAGGACAGGTTCACCTATACTCATAACCCTTCACGTATACAAAAATAATTAAATCTTTCAAGTTCTCGAAACGTATTGCTGGGATTAACTTGACTCTCAACATTATAAGGTTATTACTGTTTCACTTTAATAAATATTTTGACGTGTAACAAGAACATGCAAAGGCGGTGAACATATGACCAGGCAGAGGTTGCAAAGTTAAATTATTTTACATTCTATGATAAAGCAAAATGGATTTCAGACTTGTTGTCGAAGTCCTGGTTTTCTAATTTTTTCGAAGGAACCGTCGATTTGCTACAGAGATGGAAAGAATAATTGAAAAATTAAAGGCAATGAGATTTCGTTAGAATACTTTTTCTGTGTGTTCATTACACTATTAAATTTAAAAGAAATTCTGTTGTCAAGTGTTAAAACCTCGTTATTAAAGAATTATCACATCTGAGAAGTCATTAACGTGTACTACGTCTGTTGCTGAGAACGTGAAAGTCAAACAAACACACGAAAGGACACTTTCTTGGAACCCACGCTCCGCCGACATCTGATAAGATGTAATTCGTCGTAAAAGTAGGAAGTCACGTTGTCAACAGCGAACTCGCCGGCGTAATTATAGAGGGAGCGTGGTCTTGGCTTCTGCCTTTACTTCCACTGGCTATTGGTCTCCCCTGCAAGTTGCTCTCCGCTGCCATCTGCTACCCTCTGTGAACGTTCGTCGACCCTCCCTTACGCACCTCTTTCTCCTATTTGTTTCATTCCTAACAATGCACCACTTACCTTTTTTGTTTCACGACCTCTTCAGTCACAAAATCTTCACTTCCATTCCTTCAGGCGACCTCTGACCGGTTGGAAGGCAGATGTTCGTATCGGTCTAGGAACGAGTTCAGATGAAAGCCAACTTATATCCTATCCATCAAGTCCCAACTCAATTTTTTTACTTCCTTTTAACATGAAACCGTGCAGTTTCTACTAGTGATTCAGTGAACATGCGATATTATTTTTAATAATTCAAATTCTTTACATTAATTTTCATAAATGCACAACTAATTACACACCTTCGTTTAAAAACAGAACAATCATCGCTATTTTCGACACTTGAACCATTATTTCGCAATTTTGTTCCTACACTGTCACATACTTCGGCGCTGTGTCAGTCTGCTCGTTGCCACTGCACTGATGCGCAATTACCTTCGCAACTGCGCCCCCCATTAAGGATTCCGTCCATCAGCTCCCAAGGCGCTCGCTTCCGCCCGGAGCAGGAAGTGAGTGTGTAATGAGCGCCTCCACACGTCGCTCCGCGGACCGGGCTTTTCGTGAGATGTGCCTCGTGCGTGCGCAGCATTCGTGCGCAATTAAAGAAGCCGCGAGGAGGCGAGAGGGTGACGGCACGGGGGTAACGCGGTGATGGGGATGAGACCAGTAAAGAAGGGGGTGGAGGCAATGTTGGTCGGAAATGTTGGTGGTGATGGTGGTTTTAGTGTGGAAGAAGAGAAAGGTGTAGGAACATTGGGCGATGTTGGTTCTAATTGTGGGTGATGATGATTGCAAGTGGTGAAAATAGCAGAGAAAGGAAAGGGGGCTATGGACGATGATAGTTGTATTTGTTGGTGGTGAGGCTAGTAGCGGAGGTTGTGGTGGTGGAAATAGCCGAGAAAAGGGGTGAGGGCAATGGGCGAAAGCGGTTGTAAGGTTGGTGGTAAGGTCGCGCAATTGTTGGTGGTGATGGTTGTTAGTGGCGAAGATTATTGGTGGTGAAAATAACCGAGAAAAGGCGGCCAATGGGCAATGATGGTTGAAATTGTTGGTGGAGATAGTTGCTAGAAGCGGAGGTTAGGGTGGTGAAAGTAGCCTAGAAAAGAGTCGATGATGGTTGTAATTGTTGGTACAGTGGTTGGTGGTGACGGTGTTCCTGGCGTTGGTCCCGGCAGGGATGGCAGCTGTAGCGACCCGATGGCGGCGTTCGAGCCTATGATGGCAATGGTGGTGGCTGTGGCGCTGGCGAGGGCGGGGGTGGCGTGATGGCGGAGGTTTGAAGCGAGAAGCCCCGGAGAGGAAGTGAAGCGCTCAGCAGCAAAAAGTTGTAAATGCGATCGGTCGGTGAGCAGACACTTTTGTTGATGCAGGGGGATAGTAAAGTGCAAGCGTTTCTAGGAAAGAAGTTATTGCACAGCTAAACGTACCTTTTGTATGAATTTGGTATTTCGGGTCGGCCCGACTTTGCGGGCTAGCTAACGGTGTCCCCCATACCTGGGCCTGTTTAATTTCCACGCTTGAGGGATAAGAGAGACATGTGACGAATATGTAATCCCTTCACCGTAACAAGCTCTGCTTGCCTGTACTTTTCTTTGCCACATGTACTTACCTTATAACTTACACTAATATTTCAATGTTGTTATTATTATTATTATTATTATTATTATTATTATTATTATTATTATTATTATTATTATTATTATTATCATCACATTTTTACTTGTTTCCACACTTGCATCTCCGCTACCATGAACAAGAGATACACGTTTCAAGTGTCATAATCATTTATTATTATTATTATTATTATTATTATTATTATTATTATTATTATTATTATTATTATTATTATTATTATTACTAAGAATTAGAAAATAACTTGCAAGCTATTGAGTGTTGAGTTCAGTTTTCTTGAAAGAATAGAACTGAGAAAATCATGCTCTCACGTAGAGTGGAAGAGTTTTGTAGTTAATGTTCGAACTGTATTCGTACTGTAATCGTAGAATTCTTTTGTTCCTTGGACATATTCTTGAAGTATTTGGTGTAATTATCAAGGATTCCACCCTTTGTGAAATGCTTCTCTCATAGTTATTTGCATTCGGGAAGAAAATTACTCAATTATCGCCGTACTTGAAAATTCAAACAGCATAGCGTTCTAAATCTCCGACTTTGTCAAACACGTCGCTCGCCATAAACGCCGCTCTCGATAGTCCCGCCAATACCAGGATGCTTTCTTTTCATCGTTATTTTATGGACCATTTTGAGTGGATAATGTGGTAATTAATTGTGGCTACGTGTCTTTATTCAGGAAGAGAGATTAGCAGTATTGAAAGAAAATGTGAGTTGTTAAGCTCGTCAAGGACCGTTAATTGAACTTCCGTAGCCTGCGTTTAGTGCAGCAGCTCCGAATCATTAGGCTACCGCCCCCCGGGACGTTGGTCATTGGCGCTCAATTATGCAACCCGCGGAGACGCGACCGCGTTCTGAGGAATTAACGTCGTGGAACACGCGTACGACGCTCTCTGATTGAGCAGGCATTGCTTCCTGCTCGAAACCTGTTATTCTCCGAGTCGGTGGTGGAATATAGTGCATGTGAAATAGCACTTGATCCTTTCGAAAGGCTGCCTCTCTTAATTAAGATGGTTTTTGTTGCATAAAACTGCGTTTTGAGGAGTTCAAGTTTCTCTGTATTTGATAACGTAATTACAGTACCATTAAATATGTATATATATATATATATATATATATATATATATATATCTTTCAATAATCACAATATAATAAATGGGTAGGGGCTAAGGATTTTAATCCTAAAGTGTATTTTAAATGAATGTAGTGTAATTATAATTTTGAGATTTTTTGTCATTCTTCGCAAGGCAGAGTCAAAACTTTTGAATTCTATGTGGAAAAGGAAAGCATATCTATTATAGTACTCGTTTTCTCGAGAAGGATTTTTTAAATTTAATTTGGATCAGAATTAATTCTCGAATTTTAAGAGGAGAAGTTGCAGAACATGATCGTCCTTGTTTTCCTAAATCCTCGAGTGCCAACCCAAGAATAAATAATGTCATATCTACTCTACCTGCGCCACATGGATCGATAATAGGAAATAACATGACGCCGTTACATCTATCACTCATTCTGTCTTAAACGTAAAGATGTATCATCGTTTTAACTTGGCAGAACAACTTCCGTTGCTCAGACTGACAACTGGTTCCATGACCAGTGCCCATATAGGGTCCTATTTTAATGAAGTTCATCAGACCTTCTAATGCATATTATGCAAATCCGCGTACGCCGACGTTCTTTATCATCGCCGCTCCCCGTATCACAACTCGTTATCCCGTTCCGCTGCTTCCGGATTGTCCACTGAATGTTCAGTAGCTCAGGACACAGAATAATTAAAACGATATATTTATCCTTATTAGTAACAACACCTACAGTACATAACATACGTCCCTCATTATCCAAATAGACCTAAGAGGCTGTCTAGTGACACATGTCTACGAATGTCAATGTACTGAGCGAAAGGAAGAAAAACAGACATTGCAGACTGAAATAACATATTACATAATGCAAGAACATGAATTACATTGAAACGTGCAAGGGAACATAGGATGTTAATAAATATTCTGCAATATAACTATAATTCAGTTAACGCACGTCTCATTTGTGCCCACTGCGCGTAATGTTTTCATGTCAGTATTACGGCGAGAATAGAAGATTCCAAGTTTGAAAAGTATCTTCTGCACCTTCCACCAATTTGCACATCTTCTCCTTGCCTGCCTTTCACACAGGCTGCGTACTGTGTTTGTTCGCAGGAGCGGGACACTGACGTCAATCACGGGAAGTTGCAAATTTGCAAAATGCTAAATACTTACGCAGACATTGGAGGAACTATTTTGGTTCGTTAAATGAAAGACGAGTTGAAACGTACACAAATATCATTATTCCAATTAAAGTCGGCATAAATAGTAAATTTTCTCGAATCCAAAGCCTGAAGTTTTTGAATCCTCGAACTTCCTGAACTGCAAATATACACTTAACTTCCAAGCTGGCGCGCCATTCTAATCCCATTTTATCTTTTCTTTATCTTATATTCTTATCTATATTACTAATTTCCAATGCGCCAAGAATTAAAAAAAAATTCTGCCTGTAGTACAATTGCGTGTTCAATTGAACAACTTTTCAGGGTATTGAATATTAATATTACAATGATGTTTAGGCAATTATGCTAGCAATTAAATTTAAAGTAATGGGAAATTTACCAATAATTTAATTTGTTGTTAATTAGCTAAATATTAATTATCAGTTATTGCAATAAAAAACATTTTGAAGAAGAGAATTCAAAGATCACAATAAAAAAAGTATTTGTGTTAAAACAGAACATTTTCTTCAAAATTCAAAGAGTCCAAGGAGTAGTTTACATAGTAAATCACACAGTTTTATTTCTGAAGATTTTTATTGTTGACCTGTGTAATTTTATTGAGTATTATCAAGATCATAATTCAATACTTCTGTAAATTTATAATGTTATCATCCCAGATTAAACTTTGCCATGGAAGTGGAAACACCTAATAGGGAAATTACCATTTTGAACCTTTATCTGATTCTTTACTGCACTCTAGACCAAAACTGATTAAAAAATAATTACCGGCACAAAATCAAAATTGGTTCAATAACATATTTATAAATGTTAGAATTAATAAGAAAAAATCTTATTCAACGCATGAATAGTTATAATAATAATTATTTTAACACAGATATTTTATCCCTACTACTTACCATATACCAAGAGGTTCAAAGTGAAAACCCTGCAGGTCGACGGGTAGGGCGGCGCCAAATCTGACCAACCAGAGGAAAAGATCAACGCCACCTCTTGCGATATAAAACATGCACTACACGTTTGGAACAAGTGACCTTAGCAGTTGCGCACGGAATCACTAGTCAAATCAATCAATCAAGTTCCAGCGAGGGAGGCACACCACCATCTTCCGGGATAAAATTTCCACTAAACCTATAGATCTAATGAGCTTAGCAGTTGTGTGTCTGATTTTTTAAATCAGACACAATCAATGAATTTGATCATCTTTGATCATTTGATCATCTTTGATCATTTGATCATTTGATCAATGAAATCATTGAATTTCTTGTTAAGTAGTGTAATATTATTTATTAAGATTAACACCTTCCACTTGTTCTCGTCGTTCGTGGATTCTCATTCACAACTTGGTCCCACGCACGCGGGGCCTTGGCCGCTGAATGGCCCCGGACGCCTATTAGCACGTAGCGTGGCCTCGGCGCCCGCTGGCTCTCCCTGGCGCCAGACGCCGCCGCCGCCGCGGCGCACCTCCGCCTCGCCCACGCACTGTGAAATTCAACTTTCTAACGTTCGTTTGCACCAGTTCGGAAATGAGGCAGATCGTTCACTAAAATAACACTGGAGTACAAAGAAGCGAAACTTCAAAGCGTTTCAAGAATTTGTTCGGAGTCTGAAAAGAAGGAATGGATGAAAGTTCGTAGGCGTCATTGGTTCGTTGCATAAATAAGATGGAGAAGGAGAATGTTGTTTCAAATAATATACATTTCAGAGAAAAAAATCATCTTACATCCATCGAGTTTTATTTTTTAAGTCTTCATCTAGGCTTTGTTCCACTATTGAATTGAGTATGATCAAATAAATTCTCTGTCTTTGAAAATAATTTTTTGCAATATTTTTTACATTTTATAATGAATTATCTAACTTATTAATTTCAAAAGTAATTGCATCTGTTATTTAATGGATTTTTGATAAATAAGAACGTCAGTTTTCTGAATACCTACACTGATCAGCCGTAAAGAGATGAGTTCTTGACAAATGTAATGTGAACTTTACCGAACGGTCCGTCTAGTATTTTTAACAATCTATAACTTTTTAAACCTTTATCAAAATCGAAAAATTATGAATAAACTGTTTAAATGAACATTAGCATAAACTTATATTTTTTAGCTGATGAGGTTAAGGCTTCAATACACAGTGGGGTTGAAATTTTATATGAAATAAAATTAATGTTATTATTTGTAGTACCTTAAGCGTAGAACTATTTTAAGTAGTTTATTGTAAAGCACAGAATGAATACCCTTAAAAACCTGCTGACGTGAATTTCACAAGTGAAAAAGTAAACTATAATTTTTCAAATTAAACTTGCAAGGCCACAGAGGTTACTTCTCCGTTGCCACAACATTCGTAGTTGCTTCTCACTTGCAAGCGTGCTGCTTATGAAAATGACGGTAATAAAAGCGGCAGTGATGTCAGTGGTGATAATGGCCGCGCACGCTCTCCCATGACCGATGATATTCCGTGGCGCGCGCTCTCGCGCCGTCGCCCTGGCCACGCGTCGGCGCCGCGTCGGGGCGCGCGTACTCGAGCGCCGGGAGGGGGGGGGCGGAGGGGCGGTATGAATGAACGCGCGCGGGTGAACGGCCTTGCGCGCGGCGTGAACGCATGAATGGCGGGTGCCCGGCGCGGCGCGGGACGCGACGGTTGAAGTGGAGCTGGCGGTGATGCTGGCGATGGAGGGGGCAAAGGCGTTGTTGGATAGAGGATACAGTGGATAGAAGGATAGAGAACGGGACGCACGGTTGAAGTGGAGCTGGCGGTGATGCTGGCGGTGATGCTGGCGATGGAGGGGGCAAAGGCGTTGTTGGATAGAGGATACAGTGGATAGAAGGATAGAGTACGGGACGCACGGTTGAAGTGGAGCTGGCGGTGATGCTGGCGATGGAGGGGGCAAAGGCGTTGTTGGATAGAGGATACAGTGGATAGAAGGATAGAGTACGGGACGCACGGTTGAAGTGGAGCTGGCGGTGATGCTGGCGATGGAGGGGGCAAAGGCACTGTTGAATAGAGGATAGAGTAGATAGAAGGATAGAGTACGGGACGCGACGGTTGAAGTGGAGCTGGCGGTGATGCTGGCGATGGAGGTAAAGGCGTTGTTTGAAGTGGAGCTGGCGGTGATGATGGATAGAAAGTAGATATATAGAAGGATAGAGTAGGCGTCGTTGGGGAAGAGCGCGATGTAGAGTACGGTGATGGTGATGGTGATAGTAGTGGTTGTTTTGATGCTGGCGATGGAGGTAAAGGCGTTGTTGGGTAGAGGATAGAGTAGATATATAGAAGGATAGAGTAGGCGTCGTTGGGGAAGAGGCGATGTTGGGGGTCATCGTAGATATTTGTTATATAATAAACATATTTGTTATTATTTTGTATATTATTTCTGTACTGTAGATATGACAATATGCTATATTATTGTTTCAATAATTACATAATTCGAACATAAATAGATATAAATTAATTTTGCCAAATAACGTAAAGGAAACAAAAACTCTAGGCTTTTTGGAAGGGGCCACCCTGGATTCGCCAGTGTAAAGTTGGTGGTAGTAGATGGTGTTTGTGGCACTGATCTATTCATTGACTTGTGGTGGATTTCGCCCTCCAGGTATCTGCCTCCGCGAGGGCACCGCCCCAACCGTGACAAGTTCGAAGCTTGTGGTTGGTCTCGCAACATATTTGGTAGTACAGTGCAAGTGTACAGTGCAAGTGTAAGTGTGTGTAAGTAAGGGGAGAGGATAGGACAAAGAAGAAGAAGCAAACATCGCGTGCGGTCCGCGGCCCGTTTGTTCGGGTGCTACTCCAATATATCCTTGGCATTGATCGGAGAAACTACAAAATAATACCAATCAGAGCTGCTGGCCGCTAGAATTCCAAGATATTAAGCTAGTGACGAAAATCCGCCACCACCGGGAATTGAATCTTGGAAGCTCGCGGTCACACCGGGAGCGGTGGCTCAGTAAATCAACTGATCTCACTGCAGTGCCTCTGACCGGGAGGTCCTAGGTTCGAGTCCCGACGGCGGCAGGATTTTCGATACTTGGTTATGAGCTAGGTCCAATTCAGTTGCTTCTGGAGGGGAATTCTAGCGGCCGGCTGCTCTAATCGGTAGTTTTCCATGGTTTATCCGATCTATACCTGGCGAATGCTGGAGCAGTACCCTAACAAACGGGCCAAGGACGGCGCGCGATCTGTCCTTCCTCTTCCTTCTCCTATTCTCTCCCCTTACACACACGCACTTACACTAACATGCACTACACTACCAAATATTCCGGGAGACCGGTCGGGAGCTTAGAGCTTGTCCCGGCTGGAGCGGTGCCCCGCTGGTGGGAGAGTCCTGGTTAGGGGGAAACCCCACTAGCCGACGGTAGGTCGGTGCCGGATCTCGCCATCCAGCGGAGGAAGATAACCCCCAACTCCCGAGAAAACATGCACTACACTAACGGGACTAATGACCAAAGTAGTTGACGCGCCCGGAAACACGAAAAAATCAATCAATCAAGGATTTAGAACTTGTTCCGTCTGAGGCGGTGTCCCGCTGGTGGAAGATACCTGGTTGGGGAATACCCCGTTAGTCGATGGTAGGTCGGCGCCGAAACTCACCATCCAGTGGGGAAGATCACCGATGAAAAACACGCACTACACTTACGGGACTAAAGACCAACTAATGACTAACAGGAAAACGGCAGCGCAGGCGGTAGTGGAGGAGGCAAACACGGGAGGGCTGGTTTTGAGTTGGAGTTGCCGCAGGTAGCTACGAGCGACCATTTATTTAATTTCCGACTGATTTCCTATTGATAAATTATGAGAAATTTGAAGATAAACTCTTGTTTCATATTTAAGGAATCATTATGATGATGATAACGATTGTCATCTTATCCGTCATAATTTAATTATTTGCATGTTTGAATACAAGTTAGTTTTCAAGTAGGAATGGATTGACAATGGTATTTGCAAATTTTATTGTCAGTATGTTTTATTTGGAATACTCAGATTGCTGTAATTCGTAAAACGTATTACATAGTTCATTCCAACTTCCATAGAATTTTTATTGCGTGTATTGACATTATTACTAGTCTTTCTTTGTACGTCTGTCTTCCACTTAGATTTTTATTTCCTGTTACCTTCCCTTCCTCATATTCTACGCACGAAATTGCGTTGGTCTTCCACCACGTATCGTAGGGGGTTCTGCCCCCCTTGGTATCGCTCTCATTTTACTTTCCTACTATTACTCTTTCACACACACACACACACACACACACACACACACACACACACACACACACACATACACATACACTTAACATAATAGACTAAGTGATGATTAGTTTTCAACTATTGCGGAAATGTTTGGCTTTGTCATTCAAATACCTCTTTGCCTGCTTTATAATGTTCACATATTATGCAAGGTTTTGTCATATGTCTGTATGTGACGTATTTCATTGCAGTTTCGTACGTATGTATGTACGTTTTATTATTATTATTATTATTATTATTATTATTATCACTATTATTATTGTTACTATTGCATCACTTTCAGCAAAATCCTGTTTGATTATCGTTATTATGATGCCTCCTGCTCCTAACTCCTTGCACGCTGCCTTCGCGCTCGCACGCCGCCGCTTGCGCGTTTCTTTGAGGCGCCACCTCCACGGCGCCCTCCTCCGTCTGCGCGGCCACTTGTCACCTCGGGTGCGCCGGGCGCGCTGCTCCTCCTCCTCCTGGCGGCGCCGGAGGTCGCGCGCCCGGCGGCGAATTATCGCGCTAATTGCGTGCTAATTGGCGCTGCGCAAGGTCGTCGTCGCCGCCGCCGCCGCCGCCGCTCTGGGAACGGCGCGGCGCAGCCCGGCCCGGCCCGGCCCGGCCCAACAGTGGTGGGCGCGCCGGCCGTGACGCTCACTGGCCCAAAATGGGCCACAAGTTCTCCTGTACAGTGCAGGATATGTCATTAAATTTAATGACGATTAATGTATTAATGTACATGAAACTTAATATACCTTCATGGGATGCTTAAATTAAAATCATTGGAGATTTAATGTAGAGGTTCTCCCGTTTCCCCTGCCTCTTTACATTCATAGTATCGTATATACTCATAATCATCACTACATCAAAATCATCCATACGTTGATTGATTGATTGATTCATTCATTCATTGATTCCAGATATGACCATTGCGATTTCATTGTTGCATCCTAATGTACATGCGCATATTACATTTTATTTGCGTTTATGACAATTACTTTAATGTCTATCCTTACATTAAAGTGAAGCAGAAATGTTCGACAGTGTATTCATTGCAATGGCCGTAAAGAATGCGGAAGATTGTTTCGTATGATGTCTTGAACGGAGATTTCTGCTTTATTCCCCAGAATAAAAAAGTGTCCAGAATAATTGGGAAATTGGGGGTGCCAAATAATGGAACCACGATCTCCAACGCAGTTGAATATTTGAGATTCATATCTGAACCAATTCCTTTGAAATGCTAAAAAATTCTCTTAACTCAATTTGCAGTTCACTAATATTCTTGTACGGCTAACCAACGGTGCTGACTGGTCTAACATATATGTAGCATTGGAACAAAAGGGAGTATGTTGCATTATTAAGTACTGTGCCGTAAACATGTTTTTTATTATTATCATTCGTATTGCATAACTGCGGCTTAGTGGAAAATTATTAACGTTGATGAATTTTTGAGCATATTGATCGTATGAAACTTGCCAATGTTTTATCTCGTAAAACGGAAAATGTGGGAAAAAGCGGAGAGGATCTTCCTGGCACGTTTAAAGCATACGGCGCAAGTTTTGATATTCTTGCTTTTTTGTTGAATTTCTCCCTTGGATTGATTGTTTAGTGATTCCGGGCGCGTCATCACTTAAGGTCAATAATCCCGTAAATGTAGTGCACGTGTTATCGTGGGAGATGGGTGTGATCTCCCGCTGGATGTCGATATCCGGTGCCGACCTACCCGTCATATCTCCCACGAACGGGGCACCGTCCAAACCGGGACAAGCTCTAAGTTCCTGACATGTTAGGAAGTGTCCGTAGTGCATGTAAGTGTGTTTTAAGTAAGGAGTGAGGATAAGACAAGAAGGTGGAAGGAACAATCGCGCGCGGTCCGTGACCTTTTGTTAGGGTACGGCTCCGGCATTCGTCTGGCATTGATTGGAGAAACCACGGAAAACTAGCGATCAGAGCAGCCGACTGCAAGAATTCTCCTCCAGTCAGCGGCTGAACTTGGCTTAGCTAGGCCGCTGGGCATCAGTTGATGACCCGAGCGACCTAATTTGGTTTTTTCCTTAGAATTGAAAGAAACCTGGACCAATATTTCGGCGCTGTGTGCGCCACGGCGCCCGGCGTTTGGCGACGTCTGTTCCCCTCGCAAGTCCGCCCGCCCGACCTCCCGCCCGCGCACAAGTTCGCCTGCCCGCCCGTCTCTTCCTCCACCCGTTCACCCGCCTGCCCGCGTGCCAACCCGCCCGCCCGCCCGCCCGCCCGCCCGCCCGCCTATTCGCCCGACCATTCGCCCGCACATTCCCTCGCCCATTCACCCGCCCATTCGCCCGCCCATTCGCCCACACATTCGCCCGCACGTTCACCCGCCCATTCCCTCGCCCATTCGCCCGCTCATTCGCCCGCCCATTCACCCACCCATTCGCCTGCCCGTTATCCCGCCCGTTCGTGCGCCCAATCGCCCGCCCATTCGCCCGCCCATTCGCCCACCCATTCGCCCACCCGCTCGTTCCCCCGCCCGCTCGTTCGCCCGTCCGCCCGTCCGCCCGTCCGCCCGTCCGCCCGTCCGCCCGTCCGCCCGTCCGCCCGTCCGCCCGTCCGCCCGTCCGCCCGTCCGCCCGTCCGCCCGTCCGCCCGTCCGCCCGTCCGCCCGTCCGCCCGTCGCAGTGCTGCTCGCTCGCAGCTTCTTAGCGCCGCCTCGCGAATGGGCGCCCTGCCCACCCGTGATGGACGTGTGCGTGTTGGCCCAACTTTTTGGGTGGGAATCTTCGAGCAGATGGAGCATGCGTGTGAAGTTTGGAGGATACGTTTGAGCAATTTGGCAGTGTCGTTTGTTTGTTTGTTTTTTTGCCGTATTTCAAATTTGTGTTTCCCGTCATCAATCGGGTTCAGTTTCAGAGAGCGTTTAGGGATGT
Source organism: Teleogryllus occipitalis (assembly GCA_011170035.1). Classification (NCBI taxonomy): domain Eukaryota; kingdom Metazoa; phylum Arthropoda; class Insecta; order Orthoptera; family Gryllidae; genus Teleogryllus; species Teleogryllus occipitalis. The sequence goes on from BLKR01002197.1 coordinate 31,464, forward strand.
GCCTTAAATACTGAATATTTTATGGAAGAAAATGCAAAACACTAGTAATGAAGAAATTGCATTTGAACTCATTGATAGAAATTATCGTAACTTCAAGTTACTGATTATTGGTCTAAATTTTGGGTTGTCATTCTGTTTTTGTCGCACATGATTAAACATATTTTAACCATTTACACAATTTTCATATAGCTGAAATGTACCTATAATAAAGCGTGTCTCTGATAAATTCAGTGTTAAACTCGTAAATTAATGGCACGATTAACATATTTATTGCAAAAATCTGTAAAGAAAAAATAAAATACGGAGTTCATTATTATCACCCTTTCTTTTAGTGGAAATATTATTCCCCCATCACCGAATGTATTTCAAATCAAGAGATGGTCACCGATCAGGAATAATTTTAGCATCAAAACTAATAATTTCAATCTTGAATATCCAAAATACATGAAAATATTTGTGAATTTTCCGAACTAATTACACGATTCTTTAAATTATCCTTTATCGCTTTATGTTAGTTTTGCAGATTTTTTTCTCTTCTAAGCATTCCAGTTCTTGGAACACTAATCGTACGTCTGAATGAATCGCCTGTCCGTAGGAAGTGAATTCGCCGACACCTGCGCTCGTGATTTACGAGCTTGTTTGGGAGACAGGGGTTGACTCGCGAGTTAACCTTTTAGCGTGTGCCCACTCTGTAATGGGCTTTTCTTTTTCGTTGTGTGTTGCAGCACAGGGGACATTCTTGCAATTCCTTGTGAATGTCCGTCGAGTTTCTCGCAATGATGTGCGACACCGGTGCTTTCGTGTTTTCAACGCGTCGTCCATGGAAAAGCAAACAAGGTAGTGCGACGGACTTGCTGAAGATGTACCGGGTAAGTCGCTGTAGCGTTTATGCACTTTCCTTGTAATCGTTATCCAGAAGCTGATGTTAAGATATTCTCGGAAATGGTCCATTATGAGAATGAAGATATAATACTGATCAGTCATGATCCAATGTACAAAAACGGTTGTTATAGACTCACACTCATGAAATAAATCGAAAATTTTGTCTTCCAAATCTTCTTGATAGATGATCTCTTCGAATCATCTTCACATTTGTTTTTGTTCCTTACTGCACTCCAAGTGCTATAGTGGTGGTCGAATACGAAGCGCCACATCATTTTAATGAAAGAATTCGCATTGCTAATTAGGTTTTTGTACATTTACATTCCTATTTTCTTTCAAGAACATAGCAAAATAGTATTTTGTAATTATGAATAATTACAGAACGTCTCAATTTTGTAGGTTACCAATTCCAATAAGAATACGACAGAACAAAGTTTCAATGATATTCTTACATATTTCACTGGTATCACGAACTTTTCTCTTGAAATGTTCACTTGTGAATCTAGGGAGTGGGATGTGCTATGCGCCCTACTGATGAAGCAGCACCATTCAGCAACCTCAATTTGTGTCAACATCAAGGGCTAAAACAGCATACACTTTCTCGCCCTATTTTAACGCACAATTACGCGACAAGTACTCACATTTTCGAAAAATTATACTTGATCGTATTTCAAAATATATCTTTAAGGAGAAGATTTCATTAAGAAAAATCTCTATCTTTAATATTTTAGTTGTAGGAAGACGCCGAAAAAATTTTGAATTTTTGTAATTTTCGAAAAATCAGAATTTTGAACGAATATGAGACCTGCAACATTCTCTTAAACGTTCTTCACACTATCCAGCAAAAAAACTTAATAAAAAACTGGGGAGCCATTTTTTTTGAAAATTTGGAAAATGTCCCAGGGTCTTCACGTAAAGCCCCCCTAAAATTAAAATGTCGGTTTCAAATTCAAGGGGCCACGACATCAGCTACATTGATTGACGAATGTCAGATTTGCAGAAAATCGGCTGAACTGTTTAACAGCCAGCGTTGTTCACAGACAGATTGCCGTCATTCGATTTTTCGGTATCAGACCATTCATTCTGGCTACACCACGTTTTAGAGAATTTTTTCTAAATTTAGCAACTGTAATTATCCACTTTTTTCATTACTAGGGCCCTATATGAAGTTTTTGCTGTCGAAAATTCCACTATATTTCGCGCAGAATTTCATTATTTCCTCTCTACTCCGTAGAGAGAAGATAAAAAACAATTATTGAACCTCGAGGATCATAAGTAGAGACCGGATTTTTATGTAATTACATATTTTTTGTCTTTCTACTTATCGTTCTCAAAATTGTAATCTTGGTGGATCGTCGTTCTTCTAACACAATATCAATTTTTTTCGTTACATGTTTTTACATATTTAGTGCTATATTTCATATTTTACATGTTTTGCTGTTTTCACAAAATATTTTTTATTCTATCGATTTTCTTAATTTTATTACATATATTTTTTATAAAAACGTATTTAAAAAAACAGCATTTTCCCCACATTATTGGTGAAATGTAGGTATTAAAAGTATTGACGCCGCGTTTCGCGACCTTTAATCTTAATTTTCGAGACAATTTGGGAATCGCCGACGTGTAACACTGCGATGAGAATGTTGCACGCTGCAGTGATTGTTTGCTGGTCGTAGATATCGCCCATTTGTACGATGGCTTTTACTGAGTATATATTCTCTGACTCAAGGTGTATGTAACCTTGCTTAAATGTACTCTGGTTTGGCTGCTAAACTACAGCCCTGGTTAACAATTTGTGAAGGGTTTACTACCGATGAGAAAGTTGTATGGTGCAAGTGTGCATCACTTGCGCTTTCCAAATGAATTTTAAAACGTTCGGAATGTTTTAAATTGTGTATAGAACATATTTTATAAAAGTAAGTTAGTATTATGTAAATGTGTTTTATTATTAGATTTTATTATTACATGTTTTTATTACATATTTATATACATATTTTGACGTTTCATACGACATATTTTTCCGGTCTCTAATCATAAGGTGCTAGCGATAAGCGACTCTCCGAAGGCGGCCGAGTGCAGTGTCTCGCAGAAAGCAGTACTTGTGCTGCCAAGAGATGGCGTTGGCTGTCTTGTTCGTCGCGCGGCGCATTCGCGAAGACCGGAACTTCTTCATTCTACTTGGAAATACTCTTTAGGCCTGGATATAATTTTCACAGCAAGATATAATCACGAGCTATTCTGTATTTTCTTATATTTTTATTGAGATTGCAGGGTTCATTTCAATTTTTGTGCAGGTGATCAGAGGCGAAAATGTAAAGTAAGTTAAGGTATAACGAACGTGGATAATTAATTATAAATCGACAGAATTCGAACAATATTTTGTTGAATTATGTGCAAAAAATAATGGATTAATGTGGATTGTGAAATTATGTAATTTTTAATGTTTTTACATGTATGCCATTACTATTTACCTACTATATTTAAATGTAAGAATATAGAATCAAATGTGTAGAACAATTTTTCTTATTATTTTGGTTGGAATTCTTATTTTTTCTTGTCTAATTATTATTATTATTATTATTATTATTATTATTATTATTATCTAATTCGTATTCTAACGATACGAGTTATCGCATAAATCATCGTGTGTCAGTGTATCATCCGACAATAATGTAATAAATGTCCCTGTAGAGGACTGTATGTGATCTTATCAAAGAGGGGAAAATGCTGTGGAATGTGAGAAATTTCCTATGAGATTAACTTGAATATCTTTTCTTTTCTTTGGAGGCATGTAGGAATCTTGTTAGAATGTTTATGGTCGTAGTGTCGACCAATTTGGGAACAAGGAACATTATGATTGTCTAAGAAGCAATTTTTCTGAGTAGTTCTAGAACACACGTTCTATAGAACACTATAGTGTGTTCGAAGAAGAATTTTTGCCAATCCGTGTGCGCGAAAAGGGAACAATTTCTTCATTTCCTAACTTAACAGAATGAAAAATAATGATTATTGCATCGGAATTGTGTGAACTCTTACTTCATAACAAACTAAAAAATATCCGTCAAATTTACATCTTATCCTTTACAACATGTGTAAATCATAAATTCCTCGCTTCAACAACTACATTACAACGTGCGTCAAGTTACGGCCGTCAAGGCTTACACACTCAAGAGTTGCCATTCAGCTATTGATATTTCATCCATCGAGGCCCCCGGCGAGCTAAGTGAGATGAATGCCGCTACGTATAGCGTCTTGTCTAAGCGTGTAAATTTCTTTCTCGAAAAAGTCTATAAAAAGGCGGGCGACTGCTCGTCGGAACCCGTCCTCTGCAGCGGCCGGCGCGGCGCGGCGGGGGCGAGGGGTGCGGGGGGGGGGCGTGCGTTCTTTTTTCGGGGCACCGGGGCCATTTCCCGCATTTTCCGCGTCAGTGCCCGCGGTCGCCGCCGCTGCTTCTTGCAGGCGGGCGGCGGCGGCCGGCCCTCCGCGGAGAGCACGAGCGCCGACGGCGTCCAATCTAATTACGATCTGCGGGGCTATCTGGCCGCTGCGCCGCGGCAGGCAGTTCGGCGATCCTCTCAGCTGCATAGGGCGGTGCAGTGCGGCGCAGTTTGAACGTGGGGGAGCGGTGGAATGGGTTTGGAGGTCGGGCTGGAGGGAGACGTGGGGACTAAGAAGAAGGCCTAGGGATGGAGAGAGAGTTTGAGGTATGAAATCAACGGAGTTAACGTAGGCTGTAAGCAATGCAACATTTTGGGAGGCAAAGAGTGTGACAAAGTTTCAATTGGGGTTTAAGGAATATGTGGTATTTAGTTACTTCGGGAATATAACATAGAAAAGCCAAACTTACCAAGGGCCTATTACTAGAAACACGCTTTTCGCCTTACAATTACAAGTTACGTAATAACATGTCATTACACGCTACAACCCTTTTTTATCCTGAGTATAAATTTCGAAGCCATATGTTAGGTAATTCCAAGAAATATTTGTATGGAGAACATTTAAATTGATGATTGAAATTCATTGGAATGGCCTTAATTTATGCGTTTAGTTAGAGATGTCATCGTATGACATATATAGGGTAGGTCTTGAAGGGCACTAATTCATTCACAGAACTGAAATGTACATGATATTCCGTTTTATCTTGTTCTAAAATTACCCTCCACTCTGTAAATGGGGTTGTTGTTTGATGGGAGGATTACATTATGATTGCCCTCACCCACTGGACAGTGACACAAGTGGCGACAAAGGGTGCTAAGAGAGGGAAAATGAAAGAAATGATGAAAGAAGATTAAGGTGAAGTACAGCTTACGAGGCTCTCGAGTAGTTTTTTACTTTATCGCTACCGCTCGCGCAGTAGAGAGAAAGTTATGTAACGCTACGCAAAAAAATGGTTTATTTTTGGCAGAAAAACTCTTATTTCAGGACTCTGGTAATGAAAAAGTTGATAAATCCAGTTCACAAATTTGGAAAAAATATCTTATAACACGTGGTCTAACCAGAATCCATGTTCTGTGAGTCCATGATACCGAAAAAATGAATGAGGCCAGAACGTCCGTTTGTTCGTCCGTCCGTTTGTCTGTGAAAAACGCTAACCGCTAAACCGTAGAGCTGATTTCCTTAAAAATTGATATTACCCAATCGATCTGGCTGATATGGCAGCCCCTGGAATTTGAAATCTTATTTTTGGGGGTACTTTACATGAAGCCCTTGGGACATTTAAAAAAAAGTTTTCATTGTTTTAGATTAAATATTTTTGTTGTATAGTGTGAAGGACGTTTAAGATAATAGTGCAGGTCTCATTTTCGTTAAAAACTCTGATTTATCGAAAATTGCAAACGTTAAAAAAAATTTCGGCGCCTTCCTACAACTGCTATTATGAAGGTTGAGATTTTTTTACCTAACGAAATCCATTCCATTAAGATAGATTTTGAAATAAGATCATGTAAAATTTTTCGAAAATTTGTGTACTTTTCACGTAAATTTGAATGAAAGTACGGGCATGAAAGTACGTGCTGTTTTTGCACCACGAGTTTTACGCTTATTAGTAATGATTATGTGAGTCCAAAATCACGAAGAAAAGAAATAAGACGTTTCATATTTTACATAATGGAACGTTTACTAAAATGCTGAAAGAGAAAAGATTTAGTTTCTTTAGGCCTAGCAGCTGGGTTTGGCGCTGGCGACGGCGACGGGGCCGGTGGCGGCGGGTGCGAAGGCACTGAGGAGGCGGCGCTGGCGACGGTGTCGGTGGGTGCGGGCAGTTCGTGAACCCGCCAAGGACGGCCGCCGCATGCGACGGGCCGCGCCGCGCCGCGCCGTGCCTCCAGCAGCAATTTAAAGGTAGCGCTGGCCGCCTCGGGAGCAGGAATGGCTGCGATTCCACGTGGGATTAGGAAACGGATACACTTTATTGGAATTCCTTGCTGACCAAGTCCAGGTTAAGTTAGTGTTGTAACGTTATTATGTTTCAAATTGCTTCGTTTGTTGTTTAATGATTATTCCGTAGCAAACTTCGTTGGTGTTTCCTAAGAAAATAATGTTTAATGCTACCCTGTTTGATCCGTTGAAAACCATGTCATTCGTGTGTTAGTTCCTAGTAAAATTCTTATCGTATTTTCGAGTTATACTGATTTGTAATATTGCCCATTTGTTTAGGATCGCACTGGAGAGCTAAAACCAATTTGCCCTGAGTTTCGGTAAATTACGACATGCAGTAACATAATGACGCCCTTCCAAGCCCTTCTTTTTTGTGCCTTCCGCCCCTAAATATAGGAACTCAAAATAAAGTTGCCAAATGTTTTGCAAGAAAAGGGACTCTTAATAATTTCTGCAGTATTTAAAATTTAAATTTGTATTCGGAAACAATTGAATGGAAATCACGTTTGCAAATTTATTAGTGCGCTGCCTTTGATTCTGTTTTCTTGAGAAATACAAATTGAGTAGTCGAGTGAAGCCTGTATAATATACCCCTTGCTGTCTCCAACGTCGTGTTACTTGAAATTTTGTCCCAGCTCACAGCGGATTATCTCGCTGTGCCCTGAGGTCCGGTTATTCCGTTCGTTAGCGCTAGGGTTCTGAGAATGTCAAATATACGAGATTTTCTTGGGAATAGAATATATATATATATATATATATATATATATATATATGTATATGTATATGTATATATATGTATATATAATGTGAATAAATAGATTCCCTGGGTGACAGTAATTATTAATTCAATCTGAGATATTGTAGTTCTGGGAAAATTCACATCCAAACGACTGTGAACGAACTCATTAAGGAGAATAGTTCTGCATTTCTTCCAGCTGCTACACCTACACGTTACGCCCTGGCAATCTTTACCTCATTTTACCTCTGTTCTCGCTCCTCCCTCTCCATCTTATCGTTTCGAGGCTGTTGCAGCTCACTTCGATATACATTTCACCCTGTTTTTTCACCAATGTCAGCATTGCGAAATCGCATAACTAATTGATTGGAAGTATCATTGTTGTGAAGGATCTTATTGGAATTTTTATATTTCAATAATTGAAGCTTTAATTTATATTACAAATTTAAGATATATTCTAAAACATTTAGGAAGAGATCACTAACATTGATAATAATATTAGCGGAGTCGGGTTGTAGAAATGCCAACTATAGTTATCGTATTTCATTCAAATGACCCAAGTATCATAATTTTATGTAATATATGACTAAATGATAAATGATATAATGAACTTTTTCTGGTCAAACATACATGTTAATCACAAAATGACGGGTGTCATTTCGAAGTGGATTACACCACTTACTACGTACGATTGAGCGCTCTATTTGCAGCCCAGCGATTGACTGCTCTCCTGTAGGTCGAGCTGAAAAAAAGCCTGCCTCAGAATCATACAACGCGAAGGCGGCCTCCGCCTTGGGACGGGTTTAAAGCGACTGCATAACGTAGCCTTGAAGCGGCCGCGGGCCGCTGCCTCCGCACGTCACAGCAAATACAACAATGCGCTCGCGGACGCCGAGCGTCGCGACGCCGGCGGCGGCGGTGGCGGCGGCGGCATCGCGGAGGGCTTCGGGCGGTACTGCCACCTCGCGGCGGACTCGCGAACCCGGCGCCTTGGGTGGCGCGTGGGGGGTCGGAGGAGGAGTGGGAGGGGGCGAGATGCTGCGCTGCGGGGGCGGGGGCGTGCGGTGGCAGCGGAGATGCGGTGCGGGCCGGTGTGGCGGCGGCGGGCAGTGCGGGACGCCGCGGAGGAGGAAGACCCGCGATGACGGGCGCCGTAACGAACCGACGATCAATTAACGCGCCGTCGCGGCCGCGGCGCGGCGCTGCGCCGCCAGCGCGCCGCTGCCATCTGGCGGCCGCCGCCGGCACTGCGCCCGCCGCGTGTCGCGGCGCGTCGGCATCGCGTTTCGTCTCGTCGCGCGAACTTCACGTCACCTCTCTTTTAAGTTGGCACTGCTATAATTGGTTATCACAAAAACAAATATGCCATTTAGAATTATTTAATTGCTAATTAATTACGCAAAAATTAATTTGTTTAATCTTCAAATTTTTGCATAATTAATGGTGAGTTGGCTTAAGATTAAGCTGGCACCACGACAATCATTTACCACAAAAACAAACATGACACCATTTAGAATTATTAAATTGCTAATTAATTACGCAAAAAATACTTTAACTGCTCTTCAAACTTCCGAGTAATCAAGTCCTAAGTGCTGGTTCATCATTAATTGGGCAAAAAATTGAAGAAAAAAATTAATTTTGCATAATTAGCAGTTAAATAGTTCTAAATAGTGGCATATTCGTTTTTGTGGTAACCGATTTTGGTAGAGCCAGCTTAAGAGAGGTCTTCGTGTGGACGCGGTCGCTCTCCGCCCGCGCCGCCAAGTCGCGGCGTCGCGTCGCGTGCCGTTGCATGGAAGCACGTGTAGGCGGCCAGCGCCTGGTGAACGCGCGCGTTTTCCAGGCTTGAGTGCGATTGAGTCGCTTGATCGTGGCAATTAAGGAGACAGGCGCGAACTTTTTTTTGTTATTTGTGAAGCATTTTGAGGCGCAGGCGACGGAATGAAATTGCGTCCTGCTGGGAAGTTTTAGGTAACACGAACGATGACACGAAATGTCATTAAAAAATAGGTTCGGAATATCATTACGATAATGTTGTAAGCACATGCTGCGAAATTAGTGAGTTATTCTTGTTGATTTGGTTCATAGTGTTTCCGGGCGCGTGAAGTACTGAGGCTATTAGTCCCGTATGTGTAGTGCATGTTTTTTGCTCGGGAGGTGGCGGTGATCTTCCGAAGATCCGGCGCCGACGTACCGTCGAGTAACTTTTCCACGACCAGATATCTCCGACTAGTGGGGCACCGCCACAGCCGGGACAAGGTCTAAGCCCCCGACTGGTCTCCCGGCATGTGTGGTAGTGTAGTGCGTGTTAGTGTAAGTGTGAGGATAAGCCAAAGAAGAGGAAAAAAATATCGCGCGCGGTCCGTGGCCCGTTTGTTAGGGTACTGCTCCGGCATTTGCTTGGTGTTGATCCAAGAAACCACGGAAAAAGACCAATCAGAGCAGTCGGCCGCTAGAATTCTCCTCCAGACAGCGACTCCAGAATTCGACCTAACTGAAACGTTAGTCAGAGGCCGGTTAGAGGCACTGCAGTAAACAGTTGATGCATTGAGCTACCTCTCCCGGTGTATTCTTGTGTCTTGTCATTACTTTGCGATTGGTAAATGTAAAAGTTATCATGTAGATCACCAAATGTCACCGCGTTAATAGTAATAGAATTAATGGGTGTATTACATACTTCCAAACCTGTAGTAATATTTCCTTGTCTAGTCCATAAACGCAATATATCTAAATGCGATTTATTAGATTGAAAATATTGAAAAATGTAAGTATGCACGAGGTAAGTGATGGTCGTTGTCTCATATGAAATTTGTATATTCTTATACTATTGAACTGTTTTTCCAGGTTTATCAGTGATAATGACGACGTACAAGTTATTAATTAGCAGCCAAATTTACGTAATTTGTTTTTCTATATACGGCTTCACTTATTAGGAAATGAGAGAAGAGATATCTTTTGATGGCGATAGATTGTGATGAACTTAGAATCTTCCAGTACGTTACCCTTTACAAATTAGTATCTGTTCTCAGACTTTATTGCTTACAACTTATTTTATTTTAGTATAACTTAATGAATTTTTTTGTTCACGTTTCGACTCTCACCTTCTGTTCACTTTTTACCGTCGTTTGGTTGTTTTTCTGAAATCCCGAAGGTGCCCGCAGAACAAGGACGTCCACTGGGAGAAGAAATTACTTTACTTGGATGGTGTCTTATGGTTATTTTGTATTGTGAAGCATTCGTAATGAATCACTTGGTGCGCCGGTATTGAAGCGTGTTTGGTGGGAATTCCCAGCAATAGAGTCCACATTTACGATTACTTACGACGTTTTTTGTTTCCATTTCCAATCATGGCCTAGCTATTACTGATGAAATCGGCGGTTGTTTCGTTGCTATTTATTCCAGCCTGTTCGCCGGACGCGACTCATCCGGCGGGTTCCGCTTGGCCTCCGCCCGCGCCGCGGCCGAGAGCGCTCCGTCCGCGATTCTCCTCTTCTCTGGATTCCGAGCCAACTCATCCTTTTGTAAACGGGGCAGCGAGGCAATCTCATCGTGGACGTGAAGTTAGTATCTTAAAATGTATTGAATCGGCGGTCAAAGTGAATTTGGAAGACACTTCATGATCTTTTATTTTCTTCATTTTGTGGTTATTTCGTATGTATCACTTATGTTGTTAATGACTTCGTAAATTGCAATGATTTAACCAAAGCAGCGATTTAAAAAATGTATACTATTTGATACATCTTAGCTATATTTGTTCAACATGCTGAAGAGAGGAAAATGAAAATTGTTTTGTGAACTACGAGAATGGTAGCTAGAAAATTAATCGAAGGGCTTGTGACAGAAACAAGGTAAGCCTCACCAATCAAAGCGCGCCTTCCGCTCTCCGTAAATGTTAATATCTCGATTTTGGTCAAAGTGCGCCTCATCTCGACACTGCTTCAAGCTCTTGATAAATATGAACAAGACGTACAGTGACAAGATAGCCACATTTTAACCAATATCAAGGTATTAACGATTAGGAATAACGGGTCTCTTGCTGCAGCTCCCGTGGTTTATTTTGACAGTCTCAAGACCTTCAATTGCAAGTTATAATCATTTCAGCAAAATTTGACTACTTTAATGTAAATTTTAATTTGATGCAATTGCGGGGTTATGTTTATTGCACACATTTTGGTGGAGAATGATTTTGTTTCACCATTGTATATTACAAATGACGAGAATGGGTTTTCATAAACTCATTCTGGTAGACATTCACCGATTGGTAGAATCGCTTTCGTACGTGACGCAATAATACATATTACATTTTTTTGTGACATAAAAAGAGGGGTGTCTGGTGTATCACATATCTTCCTACATCTCTCACAAACAACTCAAACCCATCTCGTGGCACGACTAAGACCATCATTGCGTCTTGGAGGTCATCGACTGCACACCAGCCGTCTGTCTTCTCTTTCCGCCTCAACGCCGATCGGCCATCAGCAAAACGAACCCAGCCTCGCTTCCCTACTCCCGGGTCGCTCGTATGGAGAAGATGATGATAATTACTTTTCCCCGAAGGAGGATGTGGATACTGTGACGTAGGCATCGGGGAAAGGACCGTTAAGTGCCGGTTTGAGGCGTGCGCCATGCGCCGTTGCGAGACGCACGATCGGGCGCCGGGCGTCGAACCAGAACTCAAACGAAAAGACACGTTGTAGTGGTTTTGTTGTTGTTATTGTTGTTTAGTTAACTCTTCCTTGGCAAGCATTAGGATCTTTTCATTTGTTCTGGCAACCGCAGCTGGTTCTGTTAGATGTGAGGAAAGGGGGAGAAATTAATTTTATTCCGCCGTAGCGTTTAAGAATTTTCACACAGTATGATAAAGTATAGGCGATTAAAGCTTTCTAGATAGTTGTGCCAATGCCTTTAGTTATTCTGGTTGTTGTATCTGGTAATTATATTGGTAATTGGTAATTATATTTTGAATGACAAGAAACAAATCGATTCAGCACAATTTTCGTAGCTGAGATAGTTATTGGAACTATTTCAACCTTCTTCACTTGCCTCAATGCTACTCTAGGTTGAATGGCAATTAATCCTAGCTATGGATGGTTATTATTATTATAATTATTATTATTATTATTATTATTATTATTATTATTATTGTTATTATTATTAATTATTATTATTATAAAATTTTAAAAATTAAAAATTGCGACCACGCTGTATTTCTTTTATTCCCAATTCTTTGTCAAGTTGATGGGATGTTGATAGGGGTTATGGAGCATTAGTTTGATGACTGTGAAGGGACATAAGTAAGTAACATAGAGCGACTAAAGTAAATTTCACAAAAAGGAAAAAGATGCGAGTCATTAGTTATGTTAGAATTTTTAGATATTTATTCTGAGAATTCCGTTTACGATACAGTATATTAGGAGAAATGACGGCAAGAAACATTCACATTTTGGAATTCCAATTTTTATTAAAACTATTTAAAAAATTTTCCCCAAAAAGTTGAAAAGTATACGAGTTTATATTAAAAATATATGAATGAAATGGAGGACGTTTTGATCTCCAAAGCATTTGTGAAGAGATTGAATGTAACGGAAATCAAACGATCCGAGTTGAAAATCATAGCAGAGTTTATATAACATTTTGATGTGTGTTTGCTTTTCCTTTCGGAAACAATTTAGTTCAAGTCGCTAGTGTATCTGTTCCCGCCGACTGGGGCCGAGGTGAAAACGTTTGGAGCCGATTGCTCTAAAGAGGATCTCACTCGACCAGTTAGTTACCTTTCCCTTCCTACCCTCATGCTCTCAAGAAGCTCCACAAATTAGAAATAAACTGGATTTCTCAATTGGCAAACAGAGCTAATTGCTAAAAGTTCATAAACCCCAACTTCTAGATATTCGCATTTTTCGAATTCGCCGAACTAAGATTTATAGTTGGTCAAATTCTGTCAATTTCGAGGACGTTTTCATACGAGGGCTGAGGCTGAAGTTATGGCAACTACTTTTTTCTTAAATAAATGTTATCGAATCACAAACAATTGTATTTTCGACATGGAACAACTGTTATGCTACTGTGTTTACAAAAACAAATGGTTCTGTGAATATCTCTATTAGCACAGAGAGTAATATGAAATAAATTGTCTGACTGCCGCCATGCGAGATGATTGTAATCTGTTTTGAGCAGTGTTCGCACACAAAGGTAGCCATCCTCTGTGGGAGAAATGCCCGAGAATGTCGCAGGGATTAGGTGGAAGCTCTTGGGATTAATGACCTCCCATACCGGACAGTCGCGAGATAGGCAGGAGAGTTTCTGCGAGGACGCGTAGCCACCAGTGATCGGCAACGCACGTGACGACCTATGAGTGTGCGCACAAAAGCACGTGCAGTAATAGAGTATCTGTTTAATCTGGCCTTTGGAATGAGTATGTAATGCTTTTGGAATGTTGTGAACTCGAATAATTTAAAATTCTGAAATGAATGAATGAAACACAATGTTTGTGCGTCGTTAAAAGTCAATGCACATAGTTCATTTCTTGTTCTATTATATATATATATATATATATATATATATATATATATATATATATATATATAGAGAGAGAGAGAGAGAGAGAAATTTATCCTACAATTGGGCAGATGATGCCCGGTGGCAGAATGCAGAAATACGAAAATACAATTACAATTACAAATAAATTTATGTATAAAAATCGATATAAAAAATTGCCGATGTCATTTTCCTATGGCATTTACATTCCTATACTACAAATGAAAATACATATATACTAACATATAGATAAATAAACTTACGAAGTTTCACTTACATTACATAATATAATATACATCTATTACATCTATATATATATATATATATATATATATATATATATATAACACATTTCCACCCCTTCACGCACTCTCACCAAAAATAATAGTTACGCGTAGTTGCGTATTCTTGTATATTGTCACTGTCTTTGGTATTCCCAAACATCGATCATATCGGTAAGAACTCTATATGAAGAATACGATATTTAAAACCCTGCAAGCATTGACCCAAGTGTATTTATTGTTCCTTCATAACGTGCACTTTACACAAAATATATTTGATTTACGAGTTCCTCATTGAACGATAGCCGACTCGAACCACGTTTCCTTATGTCAAGAAAAAAATCCTGTAATTCATTTCGCCTCTCGGCTTAGCCCGAGTCCTGCGAAGGGCGTGCATTCGCAAGGCGGGAGAGCGGATGGGAATCGGCGTGCGGTACCCTGCAGCTGGCAGCCAATCAATCATGAGCGGGTGCTGTGCCGAGGATTGGTGCGTGCGCGGGGCTGGAGGGGGCGGGGCCGGCGCTTCGCAAGTGGGGCAGCGCCGCGGCCGCTCGCGAGCTTCTTCTCTAACACGTGCGCTACACGCTTGTGGGTCGCGGGCGGGCGCTATGCAACCGGGTTAACGAAGACTCACTCGCCCGGTGGCTGCGGCCCCGACCCGGCGTGATCGCTGGATGCGCGGCGCGGCGGTCGTCATGGAGGAGGAGATTCCGGAGGCTGGGGAAGGAAAGGCGGTTGGACGGTGCGGCGCGAGTCGGATTATCTATAAAGAGAGGGAGTCTGAGATGATAGGAGCGGCGGTGGTTGATAGCGTAGACGACGATACTGGTAATGGCGAAGAAGATATTTATTGATTGAATAATGATTCCGGGCGCGTTAACTGTTAAGGTCATTAGTCCCGTAAGTGTTGCGTTGTGTGGTTTAGCGATCTTCTCCCACTGGACGGGAAGATCCGTCGCCGGCCTTACGGAGATTTCCCCGACCAGGTATATTCCACCAGCGTGGCACCGCCCTAACCGTGGCAAGCTTTAAGGCTCCCACAGACTGGCGCGGTAGATCCACAGCGGGTGCGGCGCGGAAAGTTCCGAGCTAGACGCAGCCGCGGAATCCGCGGAACTGTTCACAACCGGAGCGACAATTATGAGACAGCGTTTGGTGACGGTTGGCAAGGTCGCTCGACCCAGAGGGGAAGAAACACTCCCGAACACGGGCGGACTTTCCCGAAACTCGAGCTGCAGTGGAAGAAACGCGTCTGGCTGCGTTACAAATTTCGCCGCTGATTAAACGCTGCCAATCCGTAGCCGCGGCGACGCTCGCCAGTCGCGCAGGTCTGAACGTGCTCATATGGCAACACGTGACGCTTAACTTCTGCTGCGGCCAATCCGCGTAGGCTGAGGGTCGTCCGCGTCGGTCTGTGGAAGCTTTTAAACTGCCGACGGGGTGATAGAGATAGTAATGGCGGTGGTGGTGATGATGTTGCTGGTAGTGATGATGGTGATAGTGATGGAGAATGAGAGGTGGCATAGCTAGTACTGGTTATGTCGATCATACATACTAGTTACAAATAGGAAAAGGTAGGCAAAATATAACTATTACTAAACTCTATATTACTAAACGAAAGGGTTACTCATTTTCATTCGAGCGTTTCGCCAGCATTGGGATGACGATGGGGGCGGCGCCGGCAGTGGGGGTGATGGTGGAGGCGGTGGTGACGGGGGCTGCGGTGGGAGCGGCGGGGTTGGCGGTGGGGGCGGCGGCACCGGGCGTCGCTCTGGGCTGTTCTGCGCCGGGGCGCGCCGCTGTTGTCTCCGGTGTTTGCTCTCTCTGACGTCACGTCCGGCCAGCGAACGGGCGTTGTTGTGGTCCTTGTGTGGACGTCGCAGTTTGCGAGGTGCGAACCCCGGCCGCCAGACCCGGGTACCTCCCAGCACCTTTGACCGAAGATGTGTTATGAATAATAAGCAGGAATGTAAAGAAAAAAAAAAGTAAAATGATGAGATGATGACTGCAGCTGAGGATAATTGCTTTCCAGTTCTTCACTGAGCATCATTCAATATTGTGAAGAGTCTGATTCTTGTTTAT
This sequence comes from Teleogryllus occipitalis, assembly GCA_011170035.1. NCBI lineage: Eukaryota > Metazoa > Arthropoda > Insecta > Orthoptera > Gryllidae > Teleogryllus > Teleogryllus occipitalis. The sequence goes on from BLKR01002197.1 coordinate 47,358, forward strand.
TAGCTTAGTCGAGACAGGAACTTATCTCTCATTACCGAGCCAGTGATAATAGTTGCCTCTGACTTTTACGAATCCTGTTTGAAGGATGCTAGAGAACTGGGAGAGCCGAACGACGACGACGACGATGATGATGATGATGATGTTAGATGAATGATTGTGAATCGGATGGTATTCAGTTAGGACACGTGAATAATAAATTAAGACATTATACTGCTTTCTTTGATGGGCTTTACATTATTATGTTTGTTAATGGAAGTTACAGCAATAATACTTGATACGTTTACTTAGATGGTTTACAATGAGCTTTATACATAACCAATATCTGCGCTTACCTTTATTTACATGAAACAATATATATATATATATATATATATATATATATATATATATATATATATGTGTGTGTGTGTGTGTGTGTGTGTGTGTGTGTGTGTGTGTGTGTGTGTGTGTGTGTGTGAGTATAAATGTTGTATCATCTATGCGCTTTATTTCCAAATATATAATAATGTTTCCAAATATATAATAAATTTCCAACCGCATTTCTTCTTGCTTATTTATTTTTTCCGGGCGAAGCTTGTTTCTAGGACACGATAATTTTTGCATATGGCTATCATAGCTTCTAGACGAAATCTCAACATTGCTTTATTCTGTCCCCCTTCATTTCCTGTGTAGTTAGAAAGATATTAATAAATATGTTTATAGGTTCTCATCGCTTTGTCCCCATTTTTCTGTTTTACTTCAAATACCTACCATCGATCATCCATTAACCTGCTGAACAAACTTCTCAATCACTTGCAAAATAATTGGATGCAACGTGAACCGAACGCATTTCATATGGAGGAGGGACGAGGCGCCTTACAGTCCTCCGTTGCAGGTAATCTCAATGGTGATTTTCCTCCATATTTTAAATAAAAAAGGATAGGGTCATCAAGAGAGACGAATAATAATTGTGGATGACGTTGTGAATGGGATTTGGTCAGATGATTGATTGATTAGTGTTTCCGAGCGCGACAACTGCTTAAGTCATTAGTCTCGTAAGTGCAGTGCACTTATTTCGTAGGAGATGGCGATGATCTTCCCCCGGTGGATGGTGTGATCCGGCGCCTACTTTTGAGGCGACTAACGGGTTTTCCCCAACCAGGTATCTCCCACCAGCGGGGCATAGCCCCAGGCAAGACAAGCTTTACGCTCCCAATTGGTCTCCCAAAGTGTGTGGTAGTGTAGTACTTGTAAATGCCGACCTACCGTCGGCTAGCGGGATTTTCCTCAACCGGGTTTCTCCCACCAGCGGGGCACCTCCCCATCCGGAACAAGCTCCAAGCTCCAGTCTGGTCTCTCGGCATGTACGATTGTGTAGTGTATGTAAGTGTGTCTGAAGGTATTGGGTGAGGCTAGGACAAGGAAGAGAAAGGAATGATCCTGGGACCGTTTGTTAGAGTAATGATGCGGCATTAGGTTGATGTTGATCGGAGAAATTAGGGAAAACTACCGATAAGAGCGGCCGATCACTAGAATTCTCCTACAGACCGCGACTGAATGCGACCTAGCTATGTAGCTAATGTGACAAATCTTGCCACACTCGGGTCTCGAATCCGAGGTTCTCCCGCTCACAAGCACTGCAGTGACATCAATTGATGTCTTGAGTCACCTAAGCCGATTTGTTAAGAAGAGCTTGGTGGTGGTGAGAGTAGCCAATAATGCCTTATCGACAAGGAGAAAACACCAATGCCCGAACCTACAGCCTTGAGCTCCGCGATCGTTGTCGCTGCTTCGAGACCCTGCTGCACTCTTCCAACGCGCGCTGACGTGTCCCACCCCTCGCCCCTCTCCACCCCCACCGGACCCCATGTGTCCGTGTGTCGCGCAATTAACGCAAAGGCACGCAGTCTCCGCCCGCATTGCTACGCCGCGCGTAATTGGCCGGCGGGGCGGGCGGGCGGGCGTCGACGCGAGGAGGCCTTTGATTGTTTCGCAGAGCTCGTACGAAAGGAAAGCTAATGGGTGCATTGCTGCCCATTTACGATTCGCGCCCGCCGCGCATATGACGGATGATTCTCCTCCTCCTAGCGATTGCCATCCTTAGGAAGGCGAGGAGAAGGGGAGAGGGGGAGGAGAAGGGGAGGAGGTGAAGGGGAGGAGGTGAAGGGGAGGAGGTGAAGGGGAGGAGGGGAAGGGAGGTGAAGGGGAGGAGGTGAAGGGGAGGAGGTGAAGTGGAGGAGAGAGAAGGAGAAGAGGAGGAGAAGGGGAAGAGGATAAGGGGAGGAGGATAAGGGGAGGAGGATAAGGGGAGGAGGGTAAGGGGAGGAGGAAAAGGGGAAGAGAAGGGGAGGAGGATTAGGGAAGGAGTAAAAGGGAGGGCGAGAAGGGGAGGGGGAGAAGTAGGAGGAAGGGAGGGGAAGAAGGGGAGGAGGAAAAGGGAGGAGGAGAGGAGGAGAAGGAGAGGACGAGAAGGAGGTGAGGAGAAGGGAAGGAGAAAGGGAGGGGGAGAAGTGGGAGAAAGGGAGGTGGAGGAGAGAAGTGGGAGGAAGGGAGGAGGAGAAGGGGAGGAGGAGACGTGGGAGGAGAAGTGAGAAGGGGAGGGGGCGGACGGAGACCGCTGTTGCGGAGTATTGGCCGAGATTTTTTTTTTTTGCGAAAATTTGTCGTGATTTAAGGCGCGCGTCGTGAGCTGCAGATGAGGTTTTATGGCCTCGTTACCGCTGTGCGGTCGACCGTCTGTGCGTCCGCGAATTCGCCAAGCGGGCGGACACTTCGCGTATGTTTGCCCCTCCCTCTTTACTCGTGTCGTCCTTTCCATGAGCGGGTGCTGGCGGCTGAAGATGAATTGAGTTCCGCTGTGGAAAAAGTGCATATGTGTTCCTTTGGAATTTCGTGTTACATGGCAATACGTACTGTGATGATCATTTGGCAGAATCATCATTTTGTTCTCTCTCTGTTTGAAATAATACATTCGCAGAGGACGTTTTTGTTCTCTGCTTAATGTTTTGAATACAGTCAGTCTTTCGTTGACCTCTGATACTTTTCTCGTTTGTTTCCTTGCAGAATGGTTGGAAGAATAAAATATTTATTGCCTGAAACGATATGTGCCAGGTAGCTGGATTATTTCGTCAGGGTACATTAGCGATGGTTATTCATAAATACTAATTAAAACATTAATTTAAAAATGTTTTACCGACAATCGCAATCAAACGGCCAATATTTCGTAATCAGAAAATTGAAACAAATTTTCTCAAGACAGCATTTCCCTTGTACACCCTTTTCCCGTAGGACAACTAATTGAAAACGTACGGTGTTGAGAAATGCCTACACTGTCCAGACTTAATCCACTTTCATGCAACATTAGAATGAATTGCTTTCTCTCACAGATAATATTAATTTTTCAAATAACATATTTTGATAATATGTTTTACTCTTGAAACATTACACTTCTAATATAATTTTTCTACGAGTGTACATTGGAGTTAACCAGCACTTCTCGTAAAAATACCTGATACGATTTTGCAAGAGATGACTAATGTAAATCATTCCTTTCCGAGATAGTTTCGCCGACGTAACAATCTCCGATTCATTCTCTACCTGATCAGATCCAATGATTAAAGACCGCGGTTACTGATTGTCATCGGTAATTGTATTGTATCCACTTAGTAACCGTTGCACATCAGGTTCTTTTAATTGCGAATGGATTCTTCTTCGAAAGGTGAATGCTCTGACATATGGAGAAGCTACATTAAAAAGTACTTCGCTCAGATGATTGTGTTGCAGCACATAAATCACTCGCAATCGGATTATTTTGTAGACATTTCACTCTCCGAGAAGTGTAAATGACTGGAAACATTACTATTACAGTATAATCGTCATATTTGATGCAAATGTTGCAGATTACGTCATATTACGCCAGCTTTGAATATCTCGATTGTCGTAATTCGTCTTTAAATGTGTGTCTTGAAGACTTATTGATGTTTTGCCTTGTGGTATATGTGATGCATTTGCCCTTTCCAGTTTGCAGAGCGAGAGATAAGGGTTATGGTAGTATTCTGTCGATGATTACAAGGCAATCGGAGGGTGAATAACATCACATACCTGAAGATTACAGTCAATTCAAGACAATTGCATACTGGTCGATGCGCCAAAACAGGTGCAGTACAAACAGTTCTGTCCCTAGAGTTTAAATTTCAATTACAGTCACATCTTCCTTTTGTTAAATAATGTATAAATAAACGATTGCAAGAGCTCAACCGAAAACATTTCAACTAGACGACTACTCTCAGAAGAAAAATTATGTGGGGGATTCGCGACATTGTTCTATTTAAAGCAAATGAAGATGTTTGTTGAAGGAACCAACGCGTTGAACAAAAAAGTATTGTTGTCAAATGATATCACACCATTAGGACCAATTTGATGTGGAAATGTTGATTATTGAATAATTTTTATTTAGTCGGCCACACATTACAAATATGATTACTTGATTCCATTTGACTGTTCCAACAACCTTTAAGTCATTACTACGCTTACTCTCTATATTCTAGTGCCGAAACAGTTGGGAACATTGGGGTCCGCCGCCGGAGTGGACCACTTTTAAATAAAGTTCGATGGAGGATTCTTTAAATCTTTCGTGTTATTTATTCCAAAGGTAATTTTATGGTTTCCTCTTGCGAGGTGAACTTGTCGCCTCCTGCGACGGACATCTCTGTGGAACATTTTCTCCTGAAGGGTACAGTTTCTTGTCAGCCGACGTAGACATTTTCTGGGCAACTCCCTACGAGAGGTGTTCGGCAGCAAGTCATTCTCAAACCTCTTTTCTTTTCTGCCCGAAAGGGGAAAACAATTTTATTTGGGAAAAATAACCTTATTGTTTTTCTTTATGTTACTTGCTATCTGAACAGTCAGTTTTAATTTTTTTTATGATTATCTTGCACTATTTGTTTAATGTAGTACTTTAGGCGGCCTTTAAATCTTTATTGTAAATTACGTATATGGAATGCTTTTAATCTGCGTGATAGTTGCAATTGCAACGGCCTATTTTATTAAATCTATATCAGGGTTTCTAATTGCCGACCTGAATGGCCGACGTGGCTAAAAGAGTGTACCGGCCCAGCCCTTCGGTCTAAAGGGTTGCGGGTTTGAGTCCCGCCTTGGGCATGATTGTTTGTCCCTTGACTTTGTATGTGTTATCGCGGAGGGCCTCGCGTTCTGCTGACCCCAAATCAGAGGAGCTCACAAGTGTGTTAGTGCCTAGTGTATGGTCGAATATGGGTCCCATCCGTCCCGACGCAAAGGGTATCCGGCAGTTGGATGGATAAAAACCGTAGAAAAAAAGGTCTCTAATTACATTGACATGGATGCCAGTAACCGTAGCTTTAAACTTCACTTATCTGGGCGAGAAGCTGACACATGAGTCAGCAACGTACGGGCCAACTGATCGCGAGTGGCGACGGACTTCTCGTCGGAACATGGTGTAGCTGTCCGTGGTGTGGTGGAGTAGGGATGTAGCACGGCGTGATGGGAGTTACATGGGCGTACCGGGGTTGAGGGCTCTTCATGCCAGAAGTGACGTTATGGGCGTCGTGGACTACAAATTCGCAAATGTGCGTTAGTGTATTCGAGAGCCAAATTTACCACGTGCGTCAGTGAATTTTGTCGGAGTCGTACTAAACGTCATGGACGCCGCAATTGCCAGGGGCAACGGGATGGTTGAGGAGTACAGATGTGGATGTGGTTGTGGCGTAAAGAGTTCACAGAGAAGGGAGTAAGCCTATTAAGAATGTCGTAAGGAAGCTGCATTCCGTGGAAAACGTCATCTCAAATTGCCCTGCGTAGTCAGTCATAAACTTTGGGGTATAGCTTTAAAATTATTCGCATTAATATAATTGCAGGTGCTGTCCAATTTATTTCTTTTCTCACTTACCTTTTAACTCTTGTTCACAGATCATCTCGTCAATTCCAATATTCTTGGTACGTATCTAGTCTAATCTCAATTCTTTCCCCTTCTTATTCATATTATCCTATTTATATTTATACCTTAAATTTTTGTCTACTTTTAGCAAATTTCAAAACGTAATTTCAATAAGTTTTTGTAATTAATATTCATTGAAGTAATATATTTAACGTATTTTTCATTTACTCGAAGCAACATTTTAGAACTTTTATTTTGTTTTCCGTATTCTCCACTTAGCGCCTAAGTAATTCGCCTTTCATCTTGATTTTTCTGAACCGTAACTTGGCACTCCTTGCTTGTCTCCATCTACTCTTCACCCTTCACCTTGCCACCGCCCACACAGCACCGCGCGCGGCCATCGCGGGCTTGGAGCTCCGCTAGGGAGGAGGTAATTATAAGCCTGCACTGTGGAATATTGAAGAACATCGGAATTGACCCTCGGCCTGACCTGCAGTATGAGCTTCATAATTGTTCATCAGTGATTATCTATGGGCAAATGGCAGCTTGGAATCTTTTGCCTGGATGGAGCTTTATGGCTGTGGATGCATAGGCGCGCGAAGGCGGTGTCCGCGTATGTACTCTGTGACATCCTTTTGTGTACCTCCTCTCCTCTTCCACCCTCAACTACAAACTACATGGCAAACGATGAGTAGTGTTGAGAATATTCGCTGTTGCACTCACCGGAATGAACTCTTTTTTTTAAGAAAAGTTAAGGTAATAACCATCTTAATGAATAAGATATTTTACATACTGAAGTTTAACAAATGAAAATGAATACAATTTTCGTTGAATAGCTTAATATTTACTTTGTGTACGTAAGCATTGGAATGCCATAAAATGAGGAATAATTTGAGTAATCTTATTTATACTTTTCATTCATTTTTTTTCTTTCACGGTCCACGTTCCTCGGGTTTCGATCGAACATCGAAACTTTCGATGTATTATTTTCCCTGTCCACTTTTGGATAAAAATTTATATCATGAATTACAATATTCAAGGCAGTGCAGAATAATAACGCAAAATGAATGAAAACATTTTAATCCTAGAGACATTTTTCTTAAAGAAAAGAAAGGGCAAAAAGAAAATAAAAAAAGAATTCACAGAGCAGATATAGTACGAATATCTTATAGCTGTCGTAGCAAAGTAGAAATAAGGCAAAGCTGATGTTTCTATACTTTGATTTATTTAACGTAGTGCGTCAAGAACACGAGCTGGAAGGAGAGGGAGACATTGTCATCCAATCGGCAGTTCTAATACCAACAATTTAAATCATAAGGAAGCTCCCGATTGGATGACAGTGTCCCCCTCTTGATCCAGCTCATGGCCTTGAGGCGCCACGCTAAATAAATCGGAGTATAAGTGATGCATGCGTGTTGGATGTATCGTCAGTCTCTCTCTCTCTCTCTCTCTCTCTCTCTCTCTCTCTCTCTCTCTCTCTCTCTCTCACACACACACACACACACACACACACACACACACACACACTCACTCGAAGTGAGTTGTGCTGACAGCGAATTGAAGAGTCGACGCGCCGCTGGCGAAGAGTATAGACTGCAGGCGGCCGCGGCTCACCCTGGCGCGCGCGCGCGAGGACGGGAAAAAGAATGCCAATTACGTTCAAACACGTTGCCTTAGAAATAACTGTGATTTCACCGCAGCCAGCTCGTGTTAATGACAAGACGCGCCGCTCAACAATGACGCGGCGCAGAGGCGGGGCAGAACGGACGCGAGGCGGCCTATGCGCAGGGAGTAGGCGGACTGTTGTGCGGGGTGGAGGCAAGGAGGAGGCGGTTCGATGAGGCGATGCGGGACGGGGTGGGATGAGGCGAGGAGTGTCGGGAGTAGAGGGATGTCACGAAGCGATGGGTGACGGAAGAGGCAGGATGGAACGAGGCGGGACGGGACGAGGCGGAACGGGACGAGGACGGGACAAGGAGGGGCGGTACGAGGAGGGACGGGACGAGGAGGGACGGGACGAGGAGGGACGGGACGAGGAGGGACGGGACGAGGAGGGACGGGACGAGGAGGGACGGGACGAGGAGGGACGGGACGAGGAGGGACGGGACGAGGAGGGACGGGACGAGGAGGGACGGGACGAGGAGGGACGGGACGATTAGGGACGGGACGAGGTGGCAGAGCCAGGTGGGGTTGATGAGGGCAGGTGAGCGGGGGTGGGGAGGCGACCGCCCGGAATTAATCCTCCGGGGCAGGCCATCGAGGGCTATCATTGCAACGGACGCACGCGACTCCTCCGCTGGAGCCAAGCGAAGCAGAAAGCCAAGCGGAGTGGAGGGTTGCGTTGAGGCGACTGTATTTGGCGACATCGATGGCCATAAAGCCAATACCTTTGTAAGGCGTCATCGTCTTATTATTACTTTTACTTCCTTTAAATAGGTTTAGATGCCCCATTCAACCCTTCCCTTGAAAACTGCATGTCTACTACATCATTCACAATTTTTATTTTTCGTATACCTCTCCTGATCTAGCCATATAACATTTCTTTGCCTTTCTTATCTTTTAAAGCCAAATGTAACAATAAATTGGAAGTTGTGACACTACTCAGTTACACAAAAAATATCAATGGCCTCTGCAAACGCCTATTTTTGGAATGAAGTCTTTCCCAAAATCGATCCACAATATAACGACCTCGTATGATTTTTTAACGTGTTCTTGTCGCTTTTAATACAATGTAGAGACGGTCTAAAGAGAAAAAAAATATATTCCGAATTCATCATATAGTTATGTATGTATCATGTACGAATGAGGTTTGGGAAATGTGTTGAAGTGGAGCGGAGCCGAGGTTGGTTATCCAATTGTTGAATTTTCGAAGTTATTAATTGTTACAATTATTCCTAAATTGTGAAGGTGTTGAGGATACTTTTGGCGATTTATTTAGTTAGGGAGCGCCGTATCCCAGAAATTATTTTCGAGGAAGCAGAGCCTACTTCCTCATATCAAAATATTAATATGAACGAGAGTATGAATTGTTTTTAAAATGAAATATTAAGAAAAATGTAAGTGCGAGTAGTAAATGAAACAATTACGCTAACGGATTTTTCTGAGAAGTTATTACAATTGCGAAGGTATTTGTATGTAAAAATGAAAACTAATTTGATAATTTTAGAATAGTCCCAGACTGAAAGCACCAACATTAAGGAACAAATTTTTAACACTAAAGTAAACCCTGGTTTTAAAAGACATAGATATCACAGAGTACCACAAGTAAAATAATTTCTGAAGGTAAAATAAATAAAAAAAAAGAATTACAAAATAGAAAATTCTTACTAGAGAAGAGATCAACACATTTATGTGCTCAACACCCGATGATGTTTATTTATGTTCCTTCTTTGTAAATTTACTTGTATTTTTAAGGCTCAAACATAAGCTCCATTTAGGTGGCTTTGGCTTTTGGTGTCGCAGGTGAGTGCAGAAGAGAAGAACTCCATAACCTCACAAAACATGTTGAGGACAAAGGTTCGCCTCTAATTGTTATGTCTGGAAATACAAGTATAAGAGTTTGAAGAGTTTTTAGTGACCGTGGAATATGAGGTTTATATCTCTATCGGAAGTATGTTTCTGTGTAGGCCAAGTACTTCACGTTAATCTCATCATAATTCATAAAAATAATAGAAGCTCCATTCAACCTGTCAGAATCCATACTTTTGGTAAAATGCCCAGGACGGTTGTACGGTTACTTAAACTACCTAATGCAAATGAGTATACTGGACAATGTTTTAGTTGGTTTTCGTCTATGCTATTAGCAGACGCTCGAACTACTTTAACAAATATTAAAAGGCAAGATGGACGGAAAGTTCAAATGTCGCTGAAAAATACTTGGAAGATTCAGTGGAGTATAAAAACAATGTAGTAACAAGGGTGACGTGGCAAAACGAAAGTTCTCCTTCATTTATAGTTTAGAATAATTCAGTTCGTACTGATACTCATATCATGATTAGCGAATTCAAAGAAAACGTAACAGTTTCAGGAATAACATTTAACACATGTAATAGTGTCTTTAGTGTAAATGTTAATAAGTAATGAGTTAAATGCATTACGTAATCTAAAAATAATACATATTATTGACTTGGAGTACGTTTCAATGGTAATGGTCAGCCAAAATATTTTCTCAGCGTTGGCCACGGAAACCAAAGATTACAACCGATAAATGCACCACAGAGAACGGCTTTAGAGGTAAGAATAGGAAAAAATATTTTCCCATAGCGATTCATTTAATGGAGTGGAGTAATGTTCCTATTAAAAATGGAAGGGAAGTGGAAAGATTTCAGAGAGGCATGATGGCAGAAATACGTGCGGGTAATAAAAATCAGTATATTTCCAGAATTTAAGAAAGTAAGTTTAAAATAGATTTTTCGATATTCCTAATGAACCAGTTTTTGCAGAGAAAAATTGAACTACTCTATCTTTCCTTGCTCTAAATTTACATTGCGTCATCTGTAAAAATCTTTCTCAGCAGCCCTTCTTTCAAAGTTTCATCTAATTTTGTTCTACGTTAATTTGCCGACTAAATTATGCGTTTCTAACTTTGAAATTATAGGTTGTGATTGTTCTCCACTCGCACGTAGTCCTAAATAATTTTTTTCAATTTCTCTGCATCCTTTTCCTTTTACCACTCGTAAGTAAAAATGAGTACTACGTCCCTTAGATTCCTTCTTCTTGTTACCCTTGGCAGAGCAGTGGCGATGCCTGTCTCCAGCCCTAACTCCAACTTCCCGACTGGCGTTGCGGATTCTACGCCTTCGCCACTGTTACTGTCACTGTCTGTGTCAGTTTAACTTCTCTGGCCATTGCTCCAACGAACGTCGGTGACTCCGACCCCGCAACCATTCCATCACAGTCCGACGCGAGACCAACAAACCCTCGCTATCACCCCCGCCCAGCTCTCACCATCATTCTCGCCCACAACCTCCATCGCCCATGCCTCTGCCCGTGCCCCGCCCTTGCCCTTGCCCTTGCCTCCGCCCTCGCCACCGCCCTCGCCACCTCTCTCGCCTTCGCCACCTCTCTCGCCCTCGCCACCTCTCTCGCCCTCGCCATCTCCCCCGCCCTCGCTTCCGCCCTCGCTTCCTCTCCCTCGCCATCGCTCCCGCCCTTGCCACCGCCCTCGCCATCGTTCTTGCCACCGCCCACGCCCTCTCCACCACCCCCGCCCTCGCCTCCGCCCTCACCAACACTCCAACCTTCGCCGTACCTGCCACCGCCTTCGCCATCGCTCTTGCCATCGCTCTCGCTCTCTCTACCGCCCGCGCCCTCCCGCCACCCTCGCCTCCGCCCTCACCACCACCTTCGCCATCGCCCTCGTCATCTCCCTCACCATCGCCCTCGTCTCCACCACTGCCACCGCCCTCTGCGCGTCCACTGGCCTGCGCGCTGAACAAAGGCGCCGCCGGGAGCGCGCAGATCGCAATCGGCAGTTCGCCATCGCTGCCTCCGAGCACTGCGCGCGCGACGGACAGCTCGGACTCAATTACGGAGATTGGCCTGTGATTTCTGCGGGAATCGGCCAGGCCGCGCCGCGCCGCGGCGCGACGCCGTCGTCTCGCCGTCCACCTCGGCCTTCAAGAACGCCAGGGCTCCTCGCGCTGCTCGTGAGGGATGCGTGCGGGTCGAAGCAGCGGATTAACTCTAACAGCACCACCGCGAGGTTTGATTTAAGTAGTTCTTCTGGTGCATTGTTTGCTTTTATTGGCAAGCGTAATGGAGCAAGGCGTCCACATCTCTAGCATTTAAGTACATAGTACAGGAATACGTCGCTCTGGGAGCATTTCCACTGAAGCCTCATCTTCTCCAAGTGAACGCAATGAATAATTCGCACAGGTCACTGTAATGCGATTCAGGAATACTTACATCTGGGTTCTCGGCTGATTTGTGGTTTGGGGCGATTCTACCTTTTACGGGGAATGTGATCTTTAAATCTATATTGACTTGCCACAAAATTTGTCTGTAATCAAAGAGAATGAGTTGTTTCTGGTGACACCTTTTATTCATTATAACCAAGGAACAGTGTTTCAATTAGTAGATTTAGATTAGGTCATTTATTCCAAAACGAGACAACCATTTTTTCCAATGTCTTACTTAGGTGTCATCGACTGATATTCGATATATATTTATTGTAGTGTTTCTTAGATTCTTTATTATACTGCCTATTCCAATTGACTGCATCAGATATTAACCGTACGGTTTCTGGGAATTGTACATTTCGCGAGATAATTCGAACCACATTGTAAACACATTCCTGGAGAGTACCTTCAAATATTACTCCGACTGCCAATTATTCATTACCAAGCTCTTGTTGGCACGTTTGAACGAAAATACCACTTGCGGCAACAACGTCCTCATTGATTGTTCTCGGAGCCAGCAGTGGGCATTTGCAGCGCCCCGCCGCGGCGCGCGGGGACCGCCGGGGCCTGACCCCGCGCTCTTCCGAGCGGCGTCCGCGGCGAGGCGGCGTGGCGTGCGTCTTGGGCGGTGGCCGCGGGGGACGAGCTGCCCGGCCGCGCACACGACAACAGCCGGTAATGACGTTACAACGCGCCCAGCGCCGCTCCACACCGCCGTGCGCGCGCCCGCCGCGCCGCCCCGCGCCGCCCCGCGCCGCCCCGCGCAGAAAGAAACGAACGAGACACCGGCGCAGCGTTCTTTTGTCCGTCACCAGTTCCACATTCCGGCGTCGACCGCGCTCATTGTCTCGGTCGGAGAAAGGCTCAACAAATAATCAACCCTGGGTTGATTGTCACGACATTCAACTTGTCGGCCGCCTGCCCGCCCCGCCGCGCCGCGGCGCGCCGCCTCGGCCGCCGCCGGCGGCGGCGGCGGGGGCGGCGGCGGGGGCGGCGGCGCGGGCGACGGCCGACACATTGGGACCATTGTTGCTGCGTCGGCGGGGGTTCCGCCATTTTGGCAGGCGCGCATTCGTCACCGCGTGGTCGGACACGTCGCTCACCCGCCCACCACGGCGCTGGGCTTACATGACTGTACCGCCACTGGATTACCCTCATTCCTCCGAAGATCACCACTTTCTTGTTTATTTGCACGGGCTGAGTTAGCCCTGAAACAGCATTGTCATTGTCTCTGCAGCGTCTTCGATCTGGAGTTTCGAGGATTCGAGTTCCGAAAGTGGTGAATTTTCTACACGAGCTATAAACCTACGTGGAATTCAGCCACGCGGAATTCAACCACGTCTGATGGAAAATCCTAGGGGTCGGTTGCCCTGATCGGTAAGTTTCTGTGGTTTCTTCGATCAATACCAGACGAATGATGGATCTGGATCTAACAAAATGATACACCAACGGCGCGCGATCTTTCCTTCCTCTTTCATATCCTATCCTCTCCCCTTACTTACAATCACTTTCACTTAATATGCACTACACTACCACACGTAGACTTGTCGAGGGTTCAGAACTTGTCCCGGTTGGGGCGGTTTCCCACTGCGGGAGGTATCTGGAAAGGGAAATCCCTCACCTACTACGTGTAGGTCGGCGCCGGATCTCACCAACTTATGGGCGGTAAAAACCTACCACGTCCTAGATAAAACATCTCTACACAAATGGGGCTAATGACCATAGAAGTTGTCGTGCCCAAAAACGTCAATCAATCAACATATCTATTTCATTTGCATCAAATAGCAACGCCATGGCAGAAGAGAAAAGGCTTAGTCCTAACGGTATTCAAAGCTAAATGTTTCGTAAAAGTATATGCTGTTAAGTGGGAAACGATCTAGCTTTTATTCAAATGTAGTGAAGAATTGAGGGTAATTTTGCTACTATGAGAAAGAAGTTGTACATGTTGAATGAGTGTTCATTGTCTCATAAATGATTGTTTACGATGTTTACGATAACATAAGTAACATTGTAAAATGTTTGAATTAAATAATAGGACAATTCATAGTTTTCCTAATATAATGTTAGATCCTGATGATGGCGAAGTTTAGAAAATTCAATGATTCGAGTTCCGTTATACTTAAATTTTTTCTTGAACCCGTGTAAAACACCATAAGATGTTTAATATTCAATTTAAAACATGATTTATGTTGCCATGATAGTTTGGGATGATTATGAACTGAAATTTTTCTGCCTCCAATCATTGTATTATATATGAAATATGAACCCCTATACATGAGTAAATAATTTGCTTTGCAAATGATGATGTACTAATACTTCTGTTTTTGATAACACTCTTCATATGGTGTAATATTCTAAACACAGAAGTAGATCTTCGACACACATTCTCATCATTGTGAATTTAATGTTTTGCGTCGTGATACCACAGAAACGAATTGCTTTCACATTTATTGTGACGTGTGGAAGACATTGAGAAAATATATGTGATAAAACTATACAGTTTTGTAAATTTTCAGAATATTCCTAATGCTTTACGACTCACTTGAATGTGCTTTTTGTGGACAAAAACGCGGTCGTGCCACCAATTGATGGGACTGTCGCTGTGCGGTGCGAAACCCGCGTTTGTGAGAGCGCTCTGTGCAGCGAGCGTGAAGAACAGCTCCCTCCCTGACCACGCAGACTGCTTTTGTTTCCTCTTTGGCCTGCGCAACGTTGCTGCGTTATTGTGCAGTTACAGATTTATGGACGTGTAACTTCACTAAATAATGAGGCAAGCAAGTTTTTTCGAGGCATGAGTGAAGGCCTTCATGCATTGTTGCTATCCGTCAAATTACATAGAAATCGACCTTGCAGTTTTGCGGCATTACGATACCATCATGGTACATACTCGTCTCATAGTAGTAATAAGTCTTACGTAGCAGATTACTAGATATCCAGAAAAGGAGACTATTCATCCAAAACAATATCACTTTTAACTGAAATATCACACTTGAAGAGTACATATATAATGACTGGAAGTGTGAGCATTTCTGCGATGTATATGAGTGAACAACGGTTACATTTTTCTGCAACAAAATACCATAAAGATGTAATATAAAGATATGAGGCACTCTGGAATACTTGCAGAGGGATTTTCATACTGGCTCTTCGAAGTACAGAGATAAAAAGAATAATTTTACTGGAGTGTGATGTCATTGTCGAATGGAGACGCATATGCAACGTTTGTTGAACACTTCGGCGGTCATCGGTCACATTTTATTTTCGAAGTCGTCCCACACGTAAAGGCTTGTCAAACATCTGCGCAGGATGTAGGTGAGCGTGCGTTTACAGATCTTTCTGCAGGCGAGAGCTCAGACTGTCGAGAGGCGCGCAAGAGGACGAATATCACTTTACGACTTTGCAGAGAATGTGTCAAGAGCCAGGCGGCGTTTCTTTCCTTGTTCACTCCCGCTGCGTGTCAGGTTTGTTCGCGAGGTACCATCTTCGCAAGGCAACAGCTGTGGCGGCCGCGAGGTCGAAGTGAAAGGTGTCGTTTTCATTAACTTTAATTGTTCAGCGCCATTACTTTTCCGTGCGGTGAGGAAACGTCGTTGGGTGCGTTGCGGTTTGGCCAGGACATGGAGGATACATCTCACGTTTGTTTAAAATACCCCTCTCGGGGCACTTGAAGTGAACGAATCGCATGTGCGGTAGATCGCAGAGTCGATACGTCGACGGCCCGGCGCACGCTGGTTGAATCGGGCCAAAAACCTGGCCATAAAGGCAAAATTCAAAGTGCGCGTTCGGAATTTTGGACTTAGCAAGTCTCGTTCGGAAGACATTGAAGCACACTATTTCAGCTTCATCATGTTATTTCAATCACTTTTGTCGTCTTCACGGTCTCGTAAAGTTACCGTTGCTGGCAGCATTCGAATTCATTGATTCTTGTCGACTATACTTGTGAAATGAAAAAAAGGGGTTTAAATGATTTGTTGTGGATTTTTTTTCGTATTTCTGAACAGAAGACTGTTTTGACTATAAGCTAGGTATAGTTTTAAGAAAAGTGTCTAATAATTTTATATATAATATGGCTGAAGTTAAACCAATGGAGCGTAACAATGTCACGCATATTGTGGATTATATTTTTGGTCCTACGTACTCCTGCCTCCATCATTTTTTTATTTATCAAGTAGAATGACCTTAACCAGAATATAACACATTTAACTGCACATACATGCATTTGTTTGTTTTATAGCCACTTTACTGCACTGCTAAATAGTAAGATTTAACACTAGATATCCCGGAAGTGTCGCCGTCACGTCAGTCGACACCACAGGGAATTACTTTCTCTGTATATTTTTCGATTTTTACTTCTTATAATTACTTTTAATAAGAAAATTATTGATATACATTTTTAGAATGATAACAATATTAACCCGCAACCGCGAGAACTATTGTATCCATATTTATACACATATTATTTTTGAGTCAGTTAGACATTTACAAACCGCCATTTTGAATTTTGAAATTTCTTTTCGATATTCGAAATCAGTGATCTTCAGAACCCCATATGTATATTTTTTATGTATTTTGTTTGTTTTTAAATGAGTAGATACGCCATTCTGAATTTTGCAATTTATTTATGATATTCAAATTCAGCGACCTCAAAAACCCATTGATACCCATTTTTACACAAATTCACTCGTATTTGCAATTATGACCAGGTTTTAGCCCCGATTGAACCGGTGTGCGGCGGTCCGTTTCTGGCAGCGGTGCTGACTGGCCGGCGACGACCGTGCTGCGGACAAGTGGGCAGCGACATGTGCAGTTGGGTGCAGTCCACGATGCGTTTAGATTTGCACCGTTGTCTCCGTCAGTGCGGTTGGTAGCTACTTACCTCAAAAAAATGAAAACTCGTGAAATTTTATCTTTTTCAATTTTTATTGAGTTATATGCTCTTTTTTATTCCCTTTTAAATGCGTCAAGCCATTTCTTTCTACGCTTCCTAGTTTTTGAGCAAACAGTTTTTGAGTGGTTTTTTTCGATTGATTGATTGTTAGTGATTCCGGACGCGCCAACTATGGAGGGCATTATTCCCGTAAGTGTAGTGCATGTTTTTCATCGGGAAGTGGCGGTGATCTTTCCTCACTGAATGACGAGATCCGGCGCCGACCTACTGTCGACTAACGGGGTATGCCCAACCAGGTATCTCCCACCGGCGGCGCACCGCCACAGCAGGGACATGTCCCAAGACCCCGGCCGGTCTCCTGGCATGTGTGATAGTGTAGTGCATGTGTGTGTGTGTGTGTGTGTGTGTGTGTGTGTGAGAGAGAGAGAGAGAGAGAGAGAGAGAGAGAGAGAGAGAGAGAGAGAGAGAGAGGGGGAGGATAGGACAAGGAAGAGGAAGGAAAAATCGCGTACGGACCGTGACCCGCTTGACAAGAGGAAATCTACAGATCAGAGCAGCCGGCCGTTAGAATTCTCCTCCAGATAGCGTATGAATTCGACCTACCTGACAAGCTAGTGTCGAAAATTCTATCGCCGTCGAACCTAGGACCTCCCAGTCAGAGGTACTGCAGTGACATCACTTGATGCACTGAACCAACACTCCCGTTTTTTTCGAAGCGATATCAACTGTTAAGCACTTAATGAGTGACTTTCGATACATTTTTCCTGTGTTGGGAATTTTCAATACATTCACACATATCAGACATCATAAATCATAAAACAAAAGATAATGATATAAATCTTCTTGCTGCTTGCAACCCATGATTTGCTCTAGGGATTGAATTAGAATACTTAATATGTTACTAAAAGTTTCTGTTAAATGAACTGATATGTCCAGAATATACTCTTAAGCAATAATTTTTTCTCAAATAATCAAATCCTGACTCTTTAGTTTTCACAGTACTGTTTCTTTACCTTTACCATTCTAGTTCATTCACTAGAACATATATTTGTGATTAATTTACAAAAGCTTTTATCAAAATACATCAAATGTTGTGGATGTCAGAAGTAAAAACCTACATTTTGGCCAATTAATTGTAAACAAATAGAAAAAAAATTAAAAAAATATTTGATATCTAAGATCATACAGAAATCAATTGTAGGAGGGAAAGTAATATAGAAACAATATCCTTATTATTTTTAGGTAAACAGCTACCTTTGCCTCCATAAGCGCTTGATATGGCAGTGATCGAATAAAACTTGGTACTAAATTCTCGTTATTTCCTTCATTATTAACGGATAATACGAAATTGAAATTTTAGATGAAAAATAAATATTTATACTATACAAAATATGTACAACTGATTCTAGCCGCTATGTCACTTCTAAAAATAATTATACTCATATATTATCAAGTGTCGACTTATAGATAACTTACAAATAAGGTAAAGAAAACTATGCTTTCTTAATCGAAATTTACTGCATCAGAAAAAATAAATTAAAACGAAATTGGTCGAAGGTGTACTAGTAAGCCTATATCATCCTCCATACGTAACAACCAGTTGGGATATCGGACTGGAAACAACTGCGACTAAGAACCGAGTTGCTATGCAATTACAGCGTAACACACACACACACACACACACACACACACACACACACACACACACACACACAGAGTGAAACTTGCCGTAATATTCATCACACACCATCCATGACCGTCACAACTTACAAAATCCCGTCGCCACGGCTTGTGCGTAGCGCTGGCTCGGAATTGCATTTTCCTCGCTTGTGCACAACATAACGCATCGCCGGTATTGTTCTCAAACGCTTACGATCCACACCTGAGCAACTCGAGCGGAGAAAAAAAGACGCGCATTATAGGCGGATTCCTGCGGCGCGGCGGCGGCGCGGCCACCCAGCTCGCCCGCGCAGCGCCGCCCGCGGTCGCCCACGAGCGCGCAGGAGGCCGTGCTGACGCGCGGGAGCGAGTGGGGGAGGACCGCGCGAAGATGGCGTGAGATAGAGCCACCCGTTGCGTGAAGGGAAAGGAAAATGAGACGGGGCAGGGGAAAAGTTGCGGGGAAAGATGGTGATCTAGCTTCTCCGGACGCCGCCCCCGTCGCGTTCCTATTGATGTTTGCGCGAATTGGATGCTCTTGGTACTAGGGATGTGATATCGATGTTTCCGAACGGTGATGTTGAAATTTCGATACTCGATGTTGAAAACACATCCATGCTTTTGAACATCCTTGTTTGTAAAATATTTTTATAACCTGTAACATTAGTGTTCACATGCAGTGTTTGGGCGATTTCATGTCAGTGGTCACATTAATAAATTTATAATTGAGCTTATAGCTGACAAAACAAAGAGAAAAAAATTCCAAAACAATTTACATGCGTTTATTATTTTATGGGATAATACAAAACATAAAACACTACCTTTAATGGCAAAACATCAATCAACTAATTTTTTACACTAGGTAACTTTGGTGTGAAGAATGTTGAGATTATGTTCGTGTGAAAATTGTTGTAGTTTTTGTGTAGTGCTATAGGTATTTTTAATTCAAAAATATAATATTAACCAAGTAAAAACATCGAACTCAAAAGATCAATATTAAAAAACTACGGATTCAATAAATCGACGATAAATACATCGATGTTTATGTAAAAATATCGATATTTTGAAAACATCGACATGGATGTCGCGTCCGTGTTTGGTACCAACTACACTCGCTTGTATTCATTGCGGGTGGTCAATATTGTTTCATGTTTTGTGTTCTTCTTTTTTGACACCTCTCCTCATTTTCAATGGTAATTTTTCATTTCTTATTCAGTACTTATTTCCGTAAATCCATTGATAAATAATCGGATTTCATATTTTGCTCGTTGCTTGCGTCATTACAAATTTGAAACTCTGTGTCTTTCCAATTTTACGTTATCCTTATTTACTAATGATCAAATATTCAAAATTTCCTTTTTAGTTTTTTTTAATAGTAGGGGATCAGGAAAGAAAGAAAATGAAAGAAGCAGCAAATCACTGCGTGAAGGGAAGTGAAATTATCTGAAAAAAGTGAATTGCTTGTTTGAAGATGTTGGTCTTCTAGTACTTCGGATGACGCGGCGTTTGTATTCATAGTCTTTATCTCGAATGCACGTACCCTACTTGGCACTTGTTGAAGTCTCGTGACTGTTATTAAGCATTATTTGAAACAAAAATTAGGAATGAATTGAATGAGGTGTGTGTAGGATTAATGGACAAGAAAAAAGGAAAATGTAAATACAAGACAGGGAAACCCAAGAATATGAAGGAAACAAAAAACATAAATATGAAAGAAGGTAATAAATAAATCACAAAAGAACAAGGGAAATATTTATTTCACAAATACAGTAGTTTGCTTGTTAATCAATTTTGAAAGTCCTTTCCTCATTAAGTTAAAAATTGGGCCTTTCAAAAATAGCACAGTTCCAAGAACTTTGCTCCTTTCTTCGGATCTCAATTTGTTACATTCTCTTGTACCCACACTGTAGTCGTCAATACATCTTTGAAGAACAAACTAATTTTCATTTGAATATAGACGTAAGTGCATTGTACCATTCCTGACTTTGAAAGCACCTGAATGCAGTTGCCAGTAGTGCAAAGAAAATTACCGAAGAAATGAGTAACGACCGTGGGTAGGCATCGATTCCTTTCGATTTCGGTTCCGGTTTCACCCGAGTGGTGGCACCGGTTTCGCTCAGCTGCTGAGCGGCGGCAGGAGGCCTCGACGACGCGACGGGCGCGGGGGGGGGGGCGGTTGCGTTGGCACCATGCGCTGGATGCACCTGATGCAATCGCCCCTCCCTCCCCTTCCCCTCCCCTTCGACTCTCTCACCCCACCTACATCACCGCGAAGCCTCGATCACCGCCACTGTCACTGTCCCGAACCCGGTCACGCCTTCCCCCAGCCGTCGCCCCAGCCTCACCTCTGCCTCCGCCATTGCTGCCACCACCGTCCCCACCCCCGCCTCCGCTACCAATCCGACTCCCATTCCCAAGTGGTCACTAACTCCATCCCGTACCACGTCTCTGCCTCAGACAACTATACTCCCACCATCACCCTGCCACAGCCTCCAGCCACGCTCCGTCCCCATACCCGCCACCGGAACTGCTACCTCCTTTACCATCTCCCAGATAGCGCCGTCATCATCGTCCCCATCCAACCCCTTTCCCCGCTACTGCTTTAGCCGTCGCCACCACCGGCCCCCCATCCTTTCTCCCCCCCCACCCATATCCCCGCCACAGCCATCGCCACCACCCCAGCCTCCGTTACCATCCTCGCCCCCACCCCCGGATCGGCCACAACCCTATCCCGCCCCAGAGCTCTGCCTCAGCCAATTCAACCCCGCCGCCGTCACCGATATTGCCACTACATCCATCCACGCCATCGCTACCGTCACCATCCCCGCCACCGCTACCTCCTCTACGAACTCCCCGATTATCCTTCATCATCTTCGCCCCTTTCCTCTACCCCCTTCCTTCGCACTGCTTCAGCCGACGCAGCCGCCGCCAACACCAACCCCCGCCACCGACACCCCCCACCTCTTCCCGCCCACGACCACATTCCCCCCCACGCCACAGCCACCACCTCTGCCAACGTAACCTCAGTCACAGCAGTCACCCTTGTCTCACCCACACCTCATAGCCGCCAGCGCCATCGCCACCACCTCCACCAACGTAACCTCAGTCACAGCAGTCGCCCCTTGTCTCACCCACACCTCATAGCCGCCAGCGCCATCGCCACCACCTCCGCCAACGTAACCTCAGTCACAGCAGTCGCCCCTTCTCTCACCCACACCTCATCTCCGCCAGCGCCATCGCCACCACCTCCGCCAACGTAACCTCAGTCACAGCAGTCGCCCCTTGTCTCACCCACACCTCATCTCCGCCAGCGCCATCGCCACCACCTCCACCAACGTAACCTCAGTCACAGCAGTCGCCCCTTTTCTCACCCACACCTCATAGCCACCAGCGCCATCGCCACCACCTCCACCAACGTAACCTCAGTCACAGCAGTCACCCCTTGTCTCACCCACACCTCATAGCCGCCAGCGCCATCGCCACCACCTCCACCCTCAGTCACAGCAGTCGCCTTCTCTCAACCTCATCTCCGCCAGCGCCATCACAGCCAACGTAACCTCAGTCACAGCCTTGTCTCACCCACACCTCATAGCCGCCAGCGCCATCGCCACCACCTCCGCCAACGTAACCTCAGTCACAGCAGTCGCCCCTTCTCTCACCCACACCTCATCTCCGCCAGCGCCATCGCCACCACCTCCGCCAACGTAACCTCAGTCACAGCAGTCGCCCCTTGTCTCACCCACACCTCATAGCCACCAGCGCCATTGCCAGCACCTCCGCCAACGTAACCTCAGTCACAGCAGTCGCCCCTTCTCTCACCCACACCTCATCTCCGCCAGCGCCATCGCCACCACCTCCGCCAACGTAACCGCCGTCACAGCAGTCGCCCCTTCTCTCACCCACACCTCATCTCCGCCAGCGCCATCGCCACCACCTCCGCCAACGTAACCGCCGTCACCGGCCAGCGGTCGCGTGGCGTGGAAAGTGGATCGCCCGCGGCCGCCGACAGGTTGCGGCGGAGTGAAGGTGCGCGCCGCGCCTCGCCTCGCCTCGCAGCGCGATGACCGCGCGACCACTCCACATATTGTCTGAGGACGCTCCCTCGCAGAACCTGTTTCCATCCCATGCGCAATCTCCGACTTGTCACAGATATAAATTACTACTGCAACGCGCAGTCGGAGCGGCTACTCTTCTTTGCCGGAATGTATGAACGTGGGCGTCGGAGGAATCTTGGGTGAAACCGTCGTGTACGTAATACTGACGTGCTTAACGAGAGAAATGGAAGAAGAACGAGTGAACTTTAGAAATGATATTGCATGATCCATTTTTAGTTGAATATTTTGTTGATTGCCAATTTATCTTATTAAATGGTAAATCAAACTAGTTGTGCTAAAATAGCATGTACTTTTTCGCCCGTATTTTCACGCAAAATTCCTCGAAATGTACTCAAATTTTCGAAAAACTATACGTGACCTTATTTCAAAATATATATTTAAGGAACAGATTTAATGAAGGGAAAAATCTGTATACACATAATTGTAGTTGTAGGAAGACCCTGAACAAAATTTGGAATTTTTGCAATTTTCGAAAAATCAGAGTTTTTAACGAAAATGAAATCTGCATCATTCTCTTAAGGTCTTTTACACTATCTAACAATAAAATTTAATCAAGACCGACGGAGCCATTTTTTTTACGAAAATGTCCCTGGGTCTTCGTGTAAAGTACCCACCAAACTTCAAATATCGGTTTCAAATTCAAAAGACCGCGACATCAGACAAATCAATTGAAGAATATCCATTTTTGAGAAAATCAGCTCTACAATTTAGCCGCTTGCGTTGTTCACAGACGACGGAGAGACGTCTTACCGTTGTAACGTCGTAGACTCTCTCATACCTTTATGAGAGACGGTCCCGCCTGACGACTATGATAACAGATTACCATGGTGCGTATCAACATATGAAACTTGTTATTGAGAATCATCATGTTTCCCGCAAACGACACGCGGATGATATATGCTCTGTACAAATATTAAGTTATCCGTATATATTATGTACAAATTAAATGTACATACTTGGGAATCCTGTCGTCTTTACTCATCACGACGCTACACCGCCAATCGATTTTTCGTTATCATGGACACACAAAACATTGATTTTGGCTGCACTACGTGCTAGAGAATTTTGTTTTCTAAATTTAGCAACTGGTTTCAACCAGTTTGTCGTTACCCGTTCAGTGCTGTGAAACAACGCTCTTTCTTCCGAAAATTTGCCGTTTTTCCGCGTAACATTACATTACTTTCTTTCTACTGCGTCAGTGGTAGCGAGAAAGTAAAAATCAGACGTATTTGATTCTTTATTTCTTTGGTTATTGGAAATACCCTAATAAAAACGGTGTCAAATTTATGAGCATAATATCCACGATTTTCATGCATATTAATATTTATAAGTTAAGAATTACGTAAATTTCCACTTTAGGCTTGAACTACAGGCTAACCAACCTGAAACTACAAGCTTTTATGTAAAAAAATGTACATTCCCATGTATTTTTTACTGAAAGGTATAAATGCAGCCAATATATTGATTGGCCATTTAAAGCACATGTTATGCTATTATAGAAGCGAACATACCAAAGTTAATAAATATTTCTTTTTGCATAGCATCCACGACCTTCAATTGAACCTGCATAGCATCATTCATCCTTCATCCTGCATAGCATCATTCATCCTTCAATAGAACTCATCATCGAGCTAGAAAAACGGGATACATATACGTTAAATTCCATTGCAAAATATGCTAGTGCTTCCAATAAGGAACACAGAGTAAAGAAATAATTCATCGACAGTATTTATTACGAACGTAATTTTAATGTTAATTTAAGTGTTTTTATACATATTGTGAAGGAATCATTATTACGTTCATTTGAACTTGTTTTGATTAGATATGTGTGTTTCTGGAGATTTTATTTCGACTTAGAAAAGCTTTTGCTCTTATTCGAACTGCTAAAATATAGAAAGTTGGAAAATATGAAGAGTTTGTATTTCTCTTGGTATTGTCTGGTGCGATATCTTTGGTAGGCTTGCCTAAACAATGAAGTTAATTAAAGAGGCTCGTCTATCCTAAAGAAAAATATTATTTTCCGAGACAATTTTTTTCTGTAATTCTTTTGTGAGATCATATGAAAAGGTGTCAATGAATTAGAAATTCTGTCGCGATTTCACGTTAAATTTGAAATATAACCAGAAGAAAAAGGCACGTATAAGAAAAGGCCTTGTAATACATTCTTTTAACATTTTGTTTAATCCAATGAGCAGTGATGTCTCTAATTTGGCTGAACTTCAATAAAGTAGGAGCCCACAGAACTTAAATAAACACATTTCAAACAAACTGTGACCGTATTTAGTATTTTTGAGAACATGTAGGATACTTCATTGAATTTTTCATTTCAATTACATGGCATTTCGGCTAGAATAGTTTGTATTCTTTTTAGAAATAAGAATAATGTTCAAAGTAACGTTAAAATAACTTTCAATACTTTTCTTCCTTTCTTTTTTTACTTCGTAAAATTCAATGGAATAATTCCTAGTTCAGTCAAATGTTACATTCCAGTAAAGAACATTATCTCTAAATGAATTGTTGTTAGTTATTATACTCACGAAATATAACACAATCTGCACGGCTGGATTATATTTAACATACATTTTTGCACTTGTGTACAAAATATTAATGTTTTACCACAATTACTGATTTTTCTCATAATGTACTGAAATTACAAAAACACGAATGTGGAAGCAATGTTGCTAAACTCTTCGCAGAAACAGTTTAGCCAACTCGAACGTAACCTTGGTCGATCCCGCTTACATTTGTTATTCATGTAGTCGCGCGTCGGCATTTTCCCTATGGACTTCTAAACGGCATTTACTATGTTTCATTTCAATCTTAAAATGTATACAAAATGTAATGTTGATAATTCCATTTTATTACAACATTTAACTTTATTTAAATATTTAAGGTAGAAAAAAATTCACAACAGACTTTTGACAACTCGCAAGATAATATGAGAAGAAACATTGAAAATACTTTTGTACAAAATCCTGAATAATGCATTGCTAAATCTAATATTTAGCGTATCTTTTGAAATATATTTCAATAGGGAAGTAGTTTAGTGAATATAGTGAATTTGGTTTATAGTAGTTGAAGTACCCGGCGTTGCCCGGACATCTATCACAGTAAATTATTAGCCAGGAAGAGGAATTCCATTGATACATGTCTTGCGGTGGGGGCCAATAATATAATATAAACCCAATTAGCAAGGGTGAATCCAACCAATCATTTTAGGGGGGCATCATAGATTTAGTTAATTAATAAACATTTGTTATTATACTGTATATTATTTTTGTAGTGTAAGTATGATACTATACAATATTATTTTTTAAATAATGACGTAATTCTATCATAAACAAATACTTAAATAAATTTTGGTAAATAAAAAGGTAAAAAACGATTTTCTTTAGGCTCTTTGGAGGGCGCTATGGGACCTATGGCCCTTCCCCTTTGATTCACCACTATATATTAGTATTTCTATCGTAGACGTCTCTCTTGTTCCACTTCTTATACGTATTTTTGTCGACGCAAGGACGACAATAGATAAAGCGCAAAAACAAAACAACACCGTGCCACGACATCATTGCGCCAATCACGCCATTTTCAGAACGAAACAACCCATGACAGCTATTCCCTCACAGAGAATGATAACATCACTTAGTAGTCCCGTTGGCACTTGGTGCTTGGTAGTGCTATTGTGACATTATAAATATAAAATTGGTTGATCCCGGGTTTATGGTGCACGTCGGCCTTCGCTGTCACGGCCTCCAATACTACTGTGTATTGTTCACTTCTGATTCTTGTGTCGTGAACGATAGTCGATGAATCATCATTTTCACGGAACGTTTAAGCACTAGTTTTAGAAAATTTATTTGAGTAGAATGTGTAGTATGTGATCCGTTTTGTTCACGCGTGCAGAATTGTGACGCTTCGCTACGCGTGTCCAAGTTAAGGACGAGACTCGGGCCTTCGGCCTTCACGATAACATGAAACATCCTTGAGTCTGTCCAATGTATAATTACCAACGCATTTTATGCGAATAATCTTTAAAAATCATTTGAGGTGTTCTCCACATATACACGAGTAAATTTATTTTAAATAAGAGAATTTATTTTAAAAGGAACGCTCACTTTTCAGAGAATTTCTTTTAAAATGTTTCTCAAAATAATACAAACGATTCCTGTGTGGTGAACGATAACATTCCTGCGTACCGATTGAAATCGAATAGGATCACGTCAAGGCACATCAATCGATGAAGCCCAGGCTAGGATGCACCGTAAACCCGGGATCAGCCATCAAATTGTCGGCGATTATAAACCGACGAGTGAGCAACCCTCTAATACCACCAATCCTCCCAATGGCCTTAACCTTTTCAGACCTGAATTTGTTGTATTCGTTGGAACATTTTTTTACTTTAAGCAATGATTTGCTTTTACTCTGAAGATGATTTCTACAATTTTTTATCGACGCTCACAACAATGAAAGTATATATACTGTGACATACCGATACTAATAAAAGCGAATATAAACTTAACATTTATTTAAGTAATGTAATTGGAATATGCATTAGAAGTTTAGACGATCGAAAGGTTAGCTACATCAAAATATAACGAACGTAAGTTAGCTGGGTGAGAGAAGGACGGTCAAAGATCTCACATCTCAGATCTCCGATCTAAGATCTCAGATCTCATGTCTCTGATCTAAGATCTCAGATCTTAGATCTCAGATCCCAGATCTCATATTTAATATCTCATATCTTAGATCTCAGATTTCCGATCACAGATATCAGATCTCAGATCTCGTAACTCAGATCTTAGATCTCAGATATCGGATCCCAGATCTCAGATCTCATTTGTCAGATTTCAGATCTCACACCTCAGATCTCCGATCTCAGAACTCAGATCTGAGATCTCATGTCTCAGATCTCATCTCTCATTTTTCAGATCTTAGATCTCAAATCTCAGATCCCAGATCTCATATTTAATATCTCATATCCCATATCTCAGATCCCAGATCTCCGATCACAGATATTAGATCTATCTCTGATCTCAGAACTCAGATCTTAGATCTCATATCTGAGATATCGGATCCCAGATCTCATATATCCTTACTCAGATCTTATATCTCATATCACCGGTAGCGGTAGCTCAGAACATCAACTGATGTCACTGCAGCGCCTCTGACCGGGAGGTCCTAGGTTCCCACTCCCCACAGCGGCAGGATTTTTCGACACTAGCTTTTCAGCTAGGTCGAATTCAGTCGCTGTCTGGAGGAGAATTCTAGCGGCCGGCTGCTCTGATCGGTAGTTTTCCGTGGTTTCCCCGATCAGCACCAGGCGAATGCCGGAGCTGTACCCTACCAAACGGGCCACGGACCGTGCGCGATCTGTCCTTCCTCTTCCTTGTCCTATCCTCTCCTCTTACACACACACACTTACACTAACATGCACTACACTACTATATATATTCCAGGAGACCGGTCGGGAACTTAGAACTGGGGCGGTGCCCCGCTGGTGGGAGAGTCCTGGTTAGGGGGAAACCCCATTAGCCGACGGTAGATCGACGCCGGATCTCGCCATCCAGCGGGGTAAGATCACCGCCATATCCCTCCAAAGAAACATGCACTACACTAACGGGACTAACGACCGAAGCAGTTGACGCGCCCGGAAACAAAAATCAATCAATATCTCTTATCTAAGATTTTAGATTTCTGATCTCATATCTGAGATCTCAGATATCAGATCTCAGATCTAAGTTCTCAGATCGCATATCTCATATCTGGTCAGTATACGTTCTTGAACGTTGAAATATATTATTTCCTCGTTGATAGAAAAATAGTATATTTCTACGTAATGCGTTCACGTGAATTTATCAGAATATTCATGATTTAAAATTCTCAATTTTCTCATACATGGTATTGTTATTTTAACATGAGGCGAATTACCTTTTTCAAGCTTATCGTCGAAATACGGCGAATTCTCCTCTTCGTCCAACACGAACAATTACGGTCTGTCCAGATCGGCGGTCGGCAGCAAAAGAGAGAGCTTTTCGTAGCGGTGCTTTGCACTAGTGTTGATATTTTCAAGGGTGATTTTCGATTGGTTGTCGATCCATTCTACGCGAGTGCGTTCAGAAACTTTAATGAATTCTCGCAAGGGATACCATTTACTGCTGGCGCGATCTCTTGCAATTCGGTAACACTATAATTGCATCTTGTCGTATCTTGACGTTCTCGGGTGCTTCTCAAAAATCAATGTAACCGACATATGGGCGGTTACTCTATACATGAATGTTTGTGTTCCGATCGATTCCGGCTTAGATTTTTCTGTATTGTCAAATCTGTCCTGAGACTTCGCTCCAAGTGATATTTTAAAATAGATATAAATACCCAATTGCGGATACTGCAGCTGGTTTCGATGAACAGCAGATATCAGCCGTGAGGCGGGACAGACATATCAGAAATAA
This sequence comes from Teleogryllus occipitalis, assembly GCA_011170035.1. Classification (NCBI taxonomy): domain Eukaryota; kingdom Metazoa; phylum Arthropoda; class Insecta; order Orthoptera; family Gryllidae; genus Teleogryllus; species Teleogryllus occipitalis. Next base: position 76,262 of record BLKR01002197.1, read on the forward strand.
AGAATTGTAACTAATAAATACGAATATAAATATATTAAAAAACGTTTGTGTAATTTTTGAAAAATCAAAAGATAACAGTAAAATGGCATTATGTCATATTCAGTGTACATGGACATGTAGCACTATAATAATTAATAAGAAAATATTGTAACAATTGTTCCCTTATTATAAACGTACTTTTCTCTATGCGAGAAAAAATATTCCGAAAATTTGGAGACATATTTGTGAACAAAAATTGAAATCGAAAACGAATTTTTCGGTATCAAGGATTCACAAAATGTGAATTCTGACAACACTAGTTAGAAAAAGTAATTTGATACACATATGAATAATATAATCAACATTTACGGTATAAGGGGCCCACAAAATGAGATTTTCTGCCCACAAAATGAGAAATTCAACATCTAATGTTGAATTTTGTGGGTGAAGACTCATAGTGAGATTGGCAGCAATTCTTGAAAAATATTAGTTAAAGAGACTTGACACATTTGCCGGATAGTTGAATCTCTACCGTTATCTATTAAAACATTCTCTACAATGTTTCTAGTTGATTTGATCGTTTTTTACTATTGCACATTGTTTTTGTTTTGAGTTCGAAGTATCCGGAGAATTTTCCATGATTTTAGCCTGCCTTTTGACTTTTCTTAACAATGATTTGTATTTTTTTAAGTAGAGGCTACGTTATGATGCTTAGAAATGAAAGAAAGAAATTGTTTATTTTTACGTGATATCCCAATCCCTTGTATTATCCAAGAATTGTGTTTTTGTGAAATATTTAATTCTTTTTTGAAGAGGAAAGTAAGTGTTAAAATGAAATGAAAGTGTTGAAAAGAAAAGAATTATATTTATCGTTTGTATCAACAGTATTATGAAACGCTCTCCGTTTCTGTCAAATTATTTCTGCAACCGGTTTCCGAATTTATATAATTTTGTTTTGGGCGCCAGGAAAGGGTTGCGATTTTAAATTTCCCGCAAACACATCTAAAGGGAAATAATTATCCTACTAGCTCTGTCGGTTGGGTTCTTAAGAAACTAATCGTCGCCGGTACTTTCTTCCTAGCAAACGATCATTCGATCCGCTCTCCATACGGAAGAAGCAAGGAATCTGACATTTGTTTCTGGAAAGAAATTATTAGACTGTGGATTGCACAAGATGCTAAAGAAATGATAATCGCCTTTTCTTTTTCAGAATGAGAACGTTATAAGGTTATTTATCGATTAATTCTTTTTAACATGAAATGTCACCTTGGTCATGACCGATCGTAAAAATTGTTTATAGCGCTATTATTTTTACTATATTAGATATCCATGCGCTCTTGGACGATGAAGCCAGGAAGAATCCACCGCTCCGACCAATCTTCTCTCTTGTATCTTGTTCTCGGTCCGCTGCCGGGTCAGTGTCCTCCTCAACTTAATAATTGTTTCACTTACTTCTTTACCACGGATGGACACTAACTCCTAGACTGTCACGTTTTGCTTAATCCACGATACACGAAAGTCTATTTCTTCTAATTAATTCCTCAAACTTCCAACGCGATAAAACATAAAGTTCATCCCCTAAACTACAAGATAGGTCTCGAGCCTCTCTTCCCTGCTCTCACGTCCGTGTTTTCTTCAAGTCCGATTTGCGCACTCCCGGTGCCAGAATTATTCAAAAGTCCCAAATAGAAATACGCCCACAAAATATTTATAAGCCCTCACTGCTCAATTATTTCCCACAAAATTCCACCAAGTCCCGCATCTATCATTTACAATAACCTCTGCAGTACGATGTGTACGGTACACGGTCTTAAGTTCCTCTCTCCAATATTACAAAGTTCAACCCTCGATAACTTTCATACATTCTTGTCTCTTGTTTTCCAAAACAATTTCGAGTTTCCTTCTACGATATATCCCATTACCAGTTTACCACCAATCCTACATGCCCTTATATCACAATCTTCTGTCCGTTACTTGCCGCGCTATGTTTATTTACTTTTGCTTCCCTGATTGCTATGGAACGCCCTGCCTGCATGCCTATGCCCTCAACATTTACACTTTTTACGATGAATTTAATAAATTTTTGAAAAGAATTATATTTATCGTTTGTATCAACAGTATTATAAACCGCGTTCCATGACTCCCGCCGCAAGTAATCAATGAATTATACGATTATACAATTATACGAATTATACAATTATACGAATTATACAATTTTACGATTAGAAAACAATCTACTCATACGTGTATTATTTGTGTTCGCATTTCTTGTAATGGTACTAATTTGTGCTTATAATAGTAAGAAAACAATAACGAAACTGATTAGTTATCTTCCTCCTGCGCCTTAAAAAATTTATGCGGATGGTTTTTTTGTTGTTTTTTTTTTTACTCAACCATTAGTTTGGCTAATAAACTAAAGGACCGAGGAATCTGTTACACCGGAACGATAATGCCCAACGGAATTGGAAAGTGTCCTCTGATAAAGCAACTAGAGGTGCTACAGAATGGCACAGACTTTCTCGTGGCAATTTTTCTAGTTCCCTTGGCGTGGACCGGCTTTAGGGTCTTCCTCCATTCTCTGGCCAGCTGCCGTCTATCGTCACCGAAAGTATATATTCTTGACGTTTCTTAACATTTCGGTAACTTAATAGTAGAACCGAAATCAAGAATATTAAAGGAGAGTAAAAGGTTTTCAAAAAATGGCGATTAAGCTTTACTATAAATGCGAAATTTGAAGCTCTAATTAAACAAAATTAAATGATGATCATAATAATTGAAAGTATTTTATTTTATTTTACGTTTGATTTATGAATACAATAAATTTGAATATAATAAAAGTATTATTATGTAAATGAGTTGTCATTTATCATAATAACATAAAAGTTTGGAACTACATATTAAAAAGTATTTAACTTTTTAAAAGACATTTAATTACATATAAAATATTATTAATTTTACATTTGAATATATTTCTTATCGTAATTATATTGTTCATAATATAATTAATAAAATAACTACAATATAATGGAAAACTATATAATAATTTTTATTTTCAGAAGAATATAAGAGGCAAAGAGAAGGAGGGAGAGAGCGAAGGGTGGGAATCTGATCGTGACTTTTTGGGTTTCCCACAAGAGAAAGTAGAGAGCGCTGGAGTCGAGTCAGAACAGATGAACGAGTTGCTACAAGGCACACGGGACAGTCAGTGTGTGGCAACAGAAGGTGTCGAACAGTGCTGAACAGAGAGTATAGTGTTGAATGTTGACCAGATCCACGTGTTGTAATATGAAGTTTTAACATTATTATATTTCTTTATTTTAAAACTAAGTTGGAGTGTTTCTTTAACAATCCCGAATAATCTGATTCCCACAATATAATAAAGGTATTATTATGTAAATGAGTTGTCATTTATCATAATAACATAAAAGTTTGGAACTACATATTAAAAAGTATTTAATTTTTTAAAAGACATAGTTAATTACATTTAAAATATTATTCATTTTATATTTTAATATATTTCTTATCATAATTATATTGTTCATAATATAATTAATAAAATAACTACAATATAATGGAAAACTATATAATAATTTTTATTTTCAGAAAAATATAAGAGGCAAAGAGAAGGAGGGAGAGAGCGAAGAGGGAAGGGGGAGATGGAGAGGTAAAGGGAGAATCTTTATTAAAAGGTTTATATGAATATTTAAATAATAAATTTCTACTAATTAAGTTGTTCAAATTTTATCAATAAATATTTTATGTTTAAAGTGTATATATTTAATTTTATATATATATTGTTAATAAATTAGTGTATTATAAAACAGCAATACATTTAAAATTTAATACTAACTTTCCCTAATGGATACACATGTTGATTCTTAATAGAGATTGAAACAAAACGTTTGTTCTTAGATTAGTAATGGGAATTTGTGAAATTTTCTTAGGTTTTAAAATAAATTGAACATATAGAATTACATTTTCAGGCAAGGAGTAACGTTTTAGTTTTTTTTACTTTGAAATTAAATGAATCATTTTAAGAATGAATTTTATATTATATGAAATATGTGACGAAATAGTTACTTATGAGCCTTTGGGATGGCTGATGGGTAGCATACTAGCTTCCCATGCTGTGGTCCCCGGGTTCGATTCCCCGTCGAGGCAAAAATATAGTTGTTAGCTTATATTTAAAATCGTCCCAGTTTTTGTAGCTGTGTGACGAAGAAAAGCTCAAGCAGACGGATCTTACTAGTTACGGTGAAGAGAATAAGTCTTATTCATCTCATGTCGCTCTTACCCCCAAACATGGGAATTTAACTAGGCTCAGGCAAGAGGGACACCGGTAGCTGCCCGACGAAGTCGACCCAATAACGCCAAATACATACAGTTACTTGTGTATGTAGGACTTTAAGTACATTTTTTTCGTAGGAGATTAAGGAACACTATCCTCTCTGGCACGACGGGTTGGCAGTCACGTGAGTTGACAAAAACATGTAGCAAAGTCAGTGGTGCTTAATAAAATTTAATGTTTACCATTTCGTTGCTGAATCAAACCACATTTTTAAATTATAATTTTTTTGGCCTAAAGAAAAAAACGCATTGTAATAGTGAATTGACAATATTAAATCAAATAATCAAAACAGTGCATATCTAATCACTATTGTATAGTTGTTAGACTAATTGTTTCGTATTAAATAACAGTAGCGAAGCTAGTCATGCATTTGGGTATTCTGAAAATCTTATGTTACATTCTTTTTGTACATTAGCTTCATTCGTTTTTTTTCTTTCATTCAGCAAAAACGTCAATAATTTGTTCTTTAAAGCTGTATTTTCTGTACAGTTAATTTAGCAAGCACTTCTCGATAGCCAGTGTTCTGAACTTACCAATTCTAATATTTCCCATGGAATTTGTATACTCTCTTATCTATCTTAATGTAATCAAATTCCTTTCACACAATGCTATAGATAAAGGTAAATATTGAGTTGTATCAATCGAACCGTCTCTGGATATTTTTTTCTAGACCAATTTGTCTAACAAATACTTCAGCAACAAATGTGCAAGCATGTATATTGCATTATCAATTTTGCCAGATCATTTCAAAGCTGCTCACTGTCGAAGAATGGATATTGTGAAAGAAATTGGAAAAGTTTTATTGGAAAAGAAACCTTTTCTAAACGAAAGGACGCTTTGTAGGTGGAAAACTGCTTTTCGTCAAGAATTTAATCCATAGTTTTCTGTGGTTTCTCCGATCTTTACCAGGCGAATGCTGGAGTCGTACCCTAACAAACGGATCACGGACCACAAACGATCTTCCCTTCCTCTTTTTTGTTCTATCCTCACACCTTACAGACAGACCTTTACACTTATACGCAGTACACTTCCGCATATCGGGAGATATGTGGAGGGGAAAATACCCCGCAAGCGGATATGTAACTCACCGCCGGATCTCACCAACCCGCGGGGGGAAGGAACCCCTCCACATCCCGCGATAAAACATTAACAACACTAACGGGACTAATGACCATAGCAGCTGAAGTGCCTGGAAACATCCATGAATCTAGGAGGTGAAAACAGATGACTACACATCAGTAAGCCTTCAACCCAAGATAAGTGCTCCTGCAATAAAGCTCCTTTCGAAGCATCTAAAACCAAAATTTACCCAACTACTCAATAACTCAAAAGAGGAGGTTATTTTTGGGTTTAATATCGTTGATGAGTACTCTTACATTCGTTCTAAAAATCTATTCGTACTGAGTTACTTTTAGGGAACCTAATGTGTAATTCGACATTACACACTTACATAACACGAATTGCGCATTCAATTTTGTAAATTTCTGAAATGGCGTTCTGAAAAGGGTGAAGATGTTTACTTATGCTATTAGTAAAAAAATATTCTGGCTAATTCTGATTTTATACGTAAGTAGTTATAATTCAACGTTTTTAAGTGTAAAAGGTTTTAGGTATTTACACAATTTTCTCCATCAACAGATCGATCCTGAATTTGAAAACCGGTTTCGGTTTCTCATAAGGTTACATGTACACGCGAGGAGCTATTCATCATGAATAGCGACCCGCGGCAGGGATATTTTTTTCGTTGGAATTTCTTGAATAGGGTAGTCGAGACCGTTCTTTCTGTTAAAGTTTGTCGATCACGAGTTGTGCGGAGTGTTTTATGACGTGGTATCCATCGTTTCACGAACTATTCTTTCGGCCATTACGCCGGCTAAGTAAGAGGAAATAATCATTGCACGAGTCCTGGCATTTGAGGAGATGGAAAAAAACCACCATTTCATGAACTTCAAAATACGTGCATGAACTACGTCGCTTCTAGTGGTCGAGCGGGTGGAGGTTGCGAGTGAAAGAGTGCTGGTACGAGCAAATAGTGCAACGTGCGCCATCACCAGTAGAACTAGAATCCATCATTAGGGCTATTTTGAACTGATTGGTGCTGTAAAATTCACGAGAGCACAATCCACCGCTATCACTTTCCAATACATTTAAATACCTGCGACGAAAATTCCAGAACACGCAGCTTCCGATCGACGCGCTTTGAAGAAAAGGGCGAATCAGAAGAAACGAGGTGCGAGCGTTTGCAGCCGAGAAGTGGCGAGCTCAGCGTTGGATCCAGCCGACCGCCACCGCATTTGGTTGTTTGGGAGGAAGGGTCCGCAGCCAAGGCCGCGACGGTCTACGGAAGGGTCAGAACCGCCATCGAGTCGGCGCATACCTGCCGCCCGCCCGCTTCGGGGTCCCGCGGTCGCTACGCCCAGGCAGCTCTGTAGAGTACCTTCACCCCTTCCGTGTTTCAGAAGCGTGAGTACCCCGGTGAACAAAGACAGGGGATTTAAAATATTGCATAATTAAATGGCTACTATCCAAATTGGATCAAAATTCAAAGAACTGATTTAATTTAACATTCAGTGAAATTGAATTTAGTGTGGAACAAAAACAAAAATTTGGATTTGTAATGAAATCGTAAAGAATATTGCTTGCGATACTTGTGGGCATGATATTGTCGACATTATTGAGAGAACCTTAATGTTCATTGTAAATTCCCATGAGTTCATGAAATAGCTATTTGTGTAAATTTAATTTAGTTGAAGCCAGGTAGAGGTATTATTGGCATTCGTTCAGTTTTTCTTTGCACGTGTTTACTTATGGTTAAAGCGAAGCTCGCTTAGGGATAACGACACCTGATCAGAAGAGTTGCACTAGAGTCATGGGAATTTTTACGGCGTGTTCCGTGACAATAAGTAAGACCGAAATATTCAATTTTCGTCAAAAGGGACTCGCGAGGCCATCTGTCCATTTCTTTTCCTTGTAGAATAATAGTATTACGAAGTAGTACACTAGAATGTAAAACCATATTCCTTTCAAATGTGCAAGTAAAAAATAAAAATACTTTTTCGATTACGGGAGAATCCAAAACTTCTAATTTCGTCAAACTCTCGGTATCGATTATTCACAGCATTTCATAATTTTCTATATACTACGTATATGCTTCGTATAATAGTGAAAAGGTTTCTGCAGCGATACAGATGTCTTAAAAAATAAATAAATAAATAAATAAAACGTAGATTAGAGAAGCACAAAACTTACGGAGTTACTATTTCAGTGCTACCGACTTTTGCTCCTGTCTTCTAAACGTCAATTCAATTAAAATATATTATGGCACTTAACGTGATTTCGATCGGTTTCTTTCGAGATCTTAGTCTAGTCTACCATATGTGCTATTAGAATTTTTAATTATCTTTTTAATTACCAGGATCAAGGCCCGAAAAAGGAGCAGCAACAATCAAAAAACTGTGTGAGTTCTTGGAGGAAAATTAAGAATGTCAGCATGCTTTAGAAGAATTACAAATTTTGTTTCTTCAACCGAGTCCTGATAACCATAAACTGACCTACATTTGAAAAGAAAACTTATCCAGTGCTATGGTAATAGCTTGAAGTTTGCAGTTTTACCAGCCAAAAAAAAATTTGATTTGTTTTTCTGGAGCAACTACTACCATTTTATCAGACAACTGGTGTAGACATCGGAACTCTGATAACCAAGCTCAGGAGGAACTGAGAGTGATCAAAATTGCAGCAGCTATTATTCGATGTGACATAAAGACCAAAAGCTACAACTAATCTCATTTCCCAACAATTGAAGAAATTTCTAAAGGAGCTGAAATGATACCTTAAGTGCTCAATATCTTGATATCTGAAACCATTCAGCCTACTTCTAAAAGATAAACACCCGAGAACATTCAAAGGAGGAAACAAATTACTGAAAGGAAAAAAAACTACAATATGTCACAGTAATAAGCGCTGCACGTCCAAGATCATATTTGTCTCCTATCCAACTTGGAACACTTTCCGTGGTCAGGAGAAGCAGTTCTTATGACCCAATGCGGCGGCGATGGTGTAACGGTTAGCGTATCGGACTGTTATACCCAAGTTTGTGGGTTCGAACCCGATCGAAGCCGTGGATTTTTAAGGGCGAAAAAATCCTTCGTACGCCTTCCTTCGGAGGGGAAGTAAAGCGGGCTGTCCCATGTTAGTAGATTTACTGCATGTAAGAGATCCTCAAGCCTAAATGATGCCTCTGAGCTAAATTCAAATCGCATGTTTCGTCGCCCAAGTAATACCTTTTTTCTCCCATGGTTGGTGAAAGGAGCGTAGCGGAATTTGCGTGGTCAGGCGGAAGAGCAGGCCTCATGGCCTGAGTCTCGCCACGTAAAATAAGGCACATTCAATTAAATTTCGTCAGGTCTCTCCCTCTCTCTCTCTCTGTGTCAACGTTTCGTCGCTTATACAAACATTTAGACGCTTATACTGCGATTAAAACACGAAGTCCTTTCAAGATTACGAGCTGAAAAGATCATCCAGTCGGGAGCTTCAATACTAAGTCTTTAAGTCGTAACAAAGCTTGCGATTGGATGAAAGTGTATCTCTCTCTTGTCAGCTCGTGAACTTGAAGTACTTCCTGTTTCAATCGAAGTATAAAAACACTCAACAACGCATGACGCTACTTCCAATTAATGGATTCGATTATGATAATGCCTTCTACTTAATGGATTCTATTATGATAATGCCTTCTACTTAATGGATTCTATTATGATAATGCCTACAATGTCTATGCACAGCGTTATTTGAACGGTGCTATAGGAGCAATAACGTTTACAATGCAGTACAAACAATTCAAAGGTAACTGATAACTCAGTAGTTCATTTTATTGTCGATAATGTTCTCATGGTTTCGCTTACATTATTCCCCATAAACGAGAATGTATATTTAATTGATGATCTTGTGCATCAAATAATGTTATCAGCTTCCCAAAGTATATTTATGTTTATTTTTAAGATAACGTTTTGACTAAGGTTGTGGACATCTGAGCTTATTTCACTTGAAGACAAATCTTTAAACATTTAAATAGTCACACAATGTTTACCTATGCTACATTTCATTTGGTAAATATTCAGTATTTAGAGAAGTAAAAATACAACAGTAAATGTACCATAGGTACAAAATATTTTGTCATTTACATGTTAAAAGGTTCATCTTCAAGCAAAATATTTTCTGAAGAAGTCCACAATGTTGGTCGAAACTTAATATTAACACGAAACAATAAAAAATGTCAGTTGAGAATGGAGTTTGTAAGCTGTGAACGTATTTGATTCATACGAACATAATCTCTTAAATATATGAATTCTACGGAAATGAACGATTTGTCTCCGTGCCCATTTAAAAGGATATTTCCATGCACAAGCTTGTGTTCCTGGATTGTAAATTCTTTGGCCAAAGTAGCTTTCGCCACGAATTAGGCCTCCATAAGTTTTGCATTATGATAGAACAAAGAATTCGTCAACACTTTTTTTTTAACGGTTAAAAATAGTATTTAGTGAAGAATGTTTATCGTTCATGTAAGTTCAGTAATTACATAAACTAGGACAATGGTTTCAATTCTATCAATGTTCTTGTGACTCCTCATCCACGACTTTCTAAACCTACAATTTTAAATTAAGTCGCAATTTTGAATTAACTTGTCGAAGGGGGATCAACGATGAACCCCTGCGTAGTTTCTCCCTACACCTTTGTTTAGGTAAGAGATACTGTTTCTTAGTTTAGAACTAGGGATCGGATTATCTTTTATATATGAAAGATATATCGATAGAGAGAGAGGGGAGATTGAGAGAGAGGGGAGATTGAGAGAGAGGGGGGATTGAGAGAGAAGGAATGTCTGTCTGGTTCCGCTAGTGCTGGATAAAATATCAAAATATGCATGCACTTAAAATAAATGAAATTATGTAAAAACAGCACGTAACGGATTACATATCTACTACAACAGTGGCGAATTCTCCGATACACCGCGTATCCGCCGGTATACCTAGTAATTCGAAGTGAATAAAAAATATTTCGTAAGTTTTGTAATCCTCTTAAAGTTATTGAGATTTTGAAAGCCTTAAAACAGATACGAAAAAATAACTCTGGTTTGCCACCGAGAGTCAGTCAGTATTCCGCTTCCGTAAGCGCTATGAATTGCGATTGAGTGAGAAATTTCAAAAAGTTCATAATGCTGCCCAGAGAATTTGCTGGCGCCGGCGAAAAAACCGCATGCCAATCGCGATAACCTAGGGATCATCATATTTCAAGGGTGGGGAGGGGGAGGATGTGCGTCTGGACTGTCGGTAGGCACCGCAAAATATTGCAGTGAACAGTTCTTCTCTGGTCGTTCGTAAGTTACGCTTCTCTCAAGTTCTTTTGAGAAAATTGAGTGCGTTAATGATCCATGTGGTTTGTGTAATTGTCTTATAGAATATTTATTAAGGACGGAAGTTCATAGTATTGGGATTTCAGAAAAGCTCAAAATAAAAGACAACGGTAGAGGTAGCTTCCATAAAGTGCGGTGTACTTAAAATAATGTTCAGGATTCGCCACTGTACTAAAATAAATATAAATGACGTGAACGTCGTTTCGCGCGGGCGAACTATCATATGACAAGTTGCTAGCTCACAACAAAACGAGAAAGGTTGAGAGAACAGTAGATAATTAGCAACTGATTATACAAAATCAATGTTCGAAGAACGTGATTTGAGCCAGATCCTCTATCAAGTAAACAGGAAACAGGGCTGTGATTAAAAGCTTCGTTCGTTTATATTATGACTGTCGTGAATCGTCCCTTACCAGGTTTAGTATTCAGGAGGATAAAAGAGTAAAAGTCAGAATCTGAATAAAATATTCACTGTTAACAGATTTTCAGCTATAAATGCCTTGGAATGTACATCCGTTATTGATCATAAAATATACAATATAATCTATTAGCATCACCCTTAAATATACAATTTTTCATGCAGTGTAGCTCCAAAATGCAAATAAACCTTCAAAATTAGAAGAATCTAGAGTCCTCTATTTGGAAAGAAAACCGAATTCACCAGTAACGCGCCCGTATTTTGGATCCACACCGTGGATCTCCTATTCAGTACTAACGCGCGCTCTTTCCAGAACACACCGTATTTTTTAAATATTCTTGGTATGTAAAGATTTTTTGTACTTTATACATATCCTTATACAAAATTCAGTAACCTATGTCTATTCGGCCGGCCGTCATTCACAGTTAGACCCCTTCCGTCTACTAATCGAGACAAATGAGGGTCATTCGGCGAATCTCGATCTTTTGGTGGGAATTGGTGTTTGTTTCCACATCCACTCAAAAATTTCTAAATCGTGTGTCAGCGTTTTCTATCGCTGCGATCTGATAGCCCGTGAACCTCGTGCACCTGGCCGATGACAGGTCGCTCTGCTTGGGATTTTGTAACGTGGCCTCTGAGGGTGGTATCTCCAAGATGGAATATGGCACCGTGGTGAAATACATGGGTGATGAGTTCCTCCGGCGCATCGAGTTTTGGTCGTTCTGCGCATCACCACTTCGCGTCACGAACCATGTGACCACAGTACGGGCACTTCGTTTGAAAATCTAGACCAGACGTTGGCTGCCTTGTTGCATGGAGAGCGAGCAGTGTTTGAAGCATTTTGAAAGGTACAAAATAACATTTCAGCAGTAACTATTAAAAATAACGCAATGAAGATGTACAAGATGCAAGTATTTAAAGAAATGCTTCATAAAATGTTTTAAGTCTTGTAACGATGTGATAATTTCGGTATCTGGCTGCATTTAAAATTCCCGCTAATACACCAAACTGATGTCTAGCAAATCCATTAGCGGTGGCGGATACCATGCGCCGTCCCCCCTGTATAGCACAACTCTTTGCGTCTTTCTCAGTCCTGCCGCAAGGTGTCCTTGATCGCGACCGTATGAAGCAGTGATCAAGCGGCTCTAGCGGCACAACTGAAGCCGAAAGATGCGAGGCGTGCCATATTCCACGTCTTGGAGATACAACCGACAGAAGGCAAGTAGAGACATTGTACCGTCCGGACGCCGCTGTTAACCCGGCACGCATAGGGTTTGCGTCACTCGGAAGAGGAAATGTTCATCGCCAATGTAGCCACCCAGTGTGATAACTATCGTTTCATAAAAAAATTTTGTTACGTCAGAGGCGCCGAAAGGGAGGCCTGGGGCAGTTGATCCTCGTTTCCCTCCAAACAGTCCCTCGTTTCAAACACCCCTTCATAAACAATTCATTTCTCCATACATCAGAAATGACTTTCAGCGTTAAATTTGGATTGGGGATGAATACTTATGAACATTTTCATAACTTTCATACAGTTTTCATAAGTATTCATACAGTACAGTACATCTCACTCTCTTTCCACAGAGCCTTAAAAGAAGTAGTTTTTTTTTTTTTTTTTTTTTTTAGTTTTGTGTCATTTGAAAATACACATTTCATATTTATGAATGAGTAATTTTCAATGTGAAACTAAATTTGCTACATGTGTAGTGTAAACAATTTTGAGCAACATTATTTATGCATCGAAAATAATTTGTCGTACAATGCCTTTTCTGTTTTTACTTATTACTTTAGATGCACCAAACATTTAACAATAATGTCAATAGCATTGCTGAAAAATATTGATGGTATGAGTATGCAGATTTTATTATTCATTTTCTGTAATATTGTAGTAAGCGTAGCTGATAGCATATATCTCATTATATAAGAAATATGGAATTATTAATGTAATCTCAATTGGAAGTATTAATCTTGGTTAATTCATGCTGTTCAGTTTGACAGGAAAATTATATTATTTAATCTTAATTATTTATAAATATTCCAGGGTTAATACTACAGAGGAGAACTTTTTCATTTGTTATTGTAGAAAAGTACTGGCAGTAAGAGTTTAGGAAATAAGCTAATGTTTTATCTGAATTAAAGAAATTATATCAAGATGAAATTGTATAACTGTAACAGAAAAAGGATATGAAATATAAGAATTATAGTTTAATAAGTACAGCTTAGTGAGGTGAAAAATGAATGACTAAAGGGTCTTTTTCAATATTATTAAAAAGAAAGAAAAAAATTACACTTTTTGGGATGGCATAAATGATAATATGCAAGATTTATGAAATATTAAATGATCTATACTTGTTTCATAACATTGGCGGATGACATTCAGTCATTTTTTACCTCGCCTTTATTAAATCATTATTTAATTGATTCGCAAACGTCTTCTCCATGAACGCTGGCCTCAAGCATGTAGTATCACGTATGAATTCATTTATAAGGCGGAGGTGTAAAAATGACTAATGTCATCCGCCACGTTACAAATCTAGTTCATTTGTCTTTTTCCAGAGTTATCTGGAAAATTGTAGCAATGAGATTTGAATGCTAGGCACTTAAAATGTTTGATCAATATTTTTAAAACAATTAGTTTGTATAAATAATATGGCATTTGCATGATCAAGACTAAAGTCAATAATTAATTGTAACATAATAAAGAAAGGAGAAGAAGGAAAAAAAACAGAGCAACCTTAGTCATTTGAGCATTTTCAGCTCATTGTTTAATTATTATTTGATAATAGGAAATTGAAACGATTCCTTAATCAAGTTGTTGAAAATAAGAATTGGAAGTTTTGAACAATCAAGAATACAACTTAAAAATATTGAAAAATTACAGCATTTTTTATTAATTTAGAACAAGGTTAAATGAAATTAATTTTGACAGAATTTGAAGGTGGAAGTATGTTTAAAAAACATACTTATTGCCTTAAATAACTTACATTTAACGGCAAAAGATACAATGGGACAAATAAGTAAAAAATAAAATTAAAAAAAAATTATTATTGGTGTGAGGGTATAAAAAATTTAATTTAACTGCGTAAACATGTAACACAATGGAAATCAGTTTATAATTAAGAAAGTGTACCTGTTCAATATCGTAATTCATGATTAATGAATATGGGGGGTTCAGCATCGAAACCAAACATCAATTGACTACCAAGCATTCAGAATATCTGTCCAAGTATTAAAGCTCCATGAAACAAATTCATTATGAGTTAGGTATAATTCAATTCAAAACTTTTTCATCACCACTATTCATATTCAATTAAGAAAACATATTGCATATCAAAATCATTGAAACAAAAATTAAACAAACTATTATTTGAACCTCACAATCTGCTTCGCCTATACTAACATATTTTCTCCCACAATGCACATAATGCACGGAAGCTTACGACTTATAAAGATATAAGGCATGTAATTATTAAAAAAGAATAATAAATAAGTGGCACAAAAAGGACACCAATCTGGAAACTAAAAAATAAGAAAAATTAAAAATATTAGTTAAAGTAGGTGACATTTCAATGAATCCTGAGAAATAGTAGAAGTTTTGGAAAGATTAGGATGTGATGAATCAGAAAAGGAAAACTATTAATTTGGATAAAACCTTAAAAAAATTAAAAATAAAATAACACCACTAAAATTAAAGAAGGTGCTGGAAAGGAGAACTTCCAAAATGGTTGAGTGAATAGGTGAGTGAATGAGTGAATAGGTAGTTTGTTGCCTACTTTATCCATAGGTTATGAACAAATTCTTGAGAATTTATTGTAAAATATAAATAATGATATTATTTCATGTTATTAAGCAAGTTTCGCAAAATGTAAACATTCTTTGGGAACTGAGCTGTAAGAGCATTACTAAATTTTAAGAGAAAAAAAAGTTTAAGCATTTGTAAATACATGAAAAGAGTATTTGATTACATAATTAATTAAAATTAATGTACAAAAGGTATTGAAATGAACATTCTTGGACTGATTCTTTTAAATGAAAAGTGTTTGATACAGAAATATGTGAATTGTGTTTTATTGTTTTGTTTTGTTTTGGAGAAGCAATTGTTATGGAAAAAAAAGAAAAGAAGAGATGTAGAGAGAGGATGTTGAATCTGGTAGACGTGTGTATGTGAATTTTCAGAACAAGTGGAAAATTAATTTTGAGGAGGGTGAAACTATGCACAATGGAGCCTAATGATTTCAGAAGACTGAGAACTACATTGACACTGCTTTGATATTTAATGGAAGAACACAGAATTGATGCACATGTAAGGAAATCATGCACATGTAGTAAATTAAAAATAAAGTTTTTGGTTTGGTTGTCCCATATCATTTGGATATCTTTTTTTGTATTTTGGCAGTTGAACCCAATAGGAATAAGATATTAATGTTATAAAATGTAAATATAAAAACTCAGAATGCAATGAATTTGGTTTTAGTGAATTCAATTAATTTACAAAGATTTATGATAATAGATTAAATATTTTTTTTGTAATAACACTTTTAAAATGTTTCTTTTCTTTTCTTTCTTTCTGCTACTCCTTCCTCATCTTTGACAATGGTAATTGACAATTAACTTACTCATGGGTGGTTTGTACCAGGGTTTATTCATTAGGTTTTTGTATTTGACATTTCTCCACAAGTTATGTTTCACCCTGATTCTTCAGGACTGCACTCCACCACAAGAGTTAACTCAATCAAAGAAGTTTTTATGTTCAGATATGGTTTTACATTTTGGATAATGGTTGAGCTTTCATCTTGAATTGGGTATAGTGTTAGTTATTTATTATCGTAATAATGATGATATTCTTCATTAGTTAACTAATTTTGTAAATATCATTTTCAATTATAGCACCTGTTGAGGGAAGTAGGACAGTCTCAGGACATCGTAACTTTCTCAATTTTATGAAATTTACAAAATTTTCATTTAAATAAAATTATGAAATAAATGACTCGATGGTATTTGATATATTTAATTGATTGTCCGAAAGTAAAATAGCAATAGGTACGTACAGGTTGCTTGAAGTTTATTAAGTTTGTTTTTGTAACCTAAAGACATTTATTCTTGCTTTACAAATGGTTTTACGCTTTTTTAAACAACCTTACTCAAATGATTCATCTCCTTGGGTGGACTGATTGAGGTTTTGAGAGCCTTTTCAACTACTGATGTCATTGGCGCCCATGGCAAGAATTGTTTTTAATTTTTAATTTTTATAAATAGATTTAGTGTTGCAGATTCAGCTCACTTCTAATTAAAAATATGTACATCGCTTCTAAAGAGAGCTTTAATTCCAAATAAAATACACAAGAAGATAAGGAAAAGGAAAGTTTTATAAAACGAGACGTACAATTTATTATATAGCATAAAACTGGCTGTAAAGGGGCCAAGAAGCATAAAACATTGCTCTTATCTCACACAAATAAGATGAAGTATATTTCGCTTTCTCTCAAAGAACAAAAAGTTTGTGAGAGCACAAAATTGTAAGCGCCGAGCACCTCACGTGGCGGATTGCCCAGGCCATGTCTCCGTCGACTGCCAACATATTCCGTACAATGGATTAGCACACGTGTTCTGCAGAAAGAACGTTCTGCATGAGTCTCAGATAGGAGGAGTTTCACCTCGAAGGAGGAAACCACGATAGAGTGGCAGTGTTCGATGCGAAGATGGGTTAGGATGACATCCTCACGCCTAGAAAAGCGGGATGAGAAACGCTAATATTAATAGAATTTTTTTATCGCACTTAGTTTAAAAGTGGTGTTGTGCCTCTCTGTTTGCCATGCTCTAAAAAAAAGGCGGATTGTTTCAGGAAATTCTTATCATCAGACAATGACATCAACATCCGCGTCGCCGATTTCGCCGCCTGGTCGGTCAGTTCATTCCCTGTAATTCTCACAAGGCCTGGAGACAACTAAGCACCCAGATCATAATGGCGAGACAATACGATGTATCAGGTTCTGAACTGATTTCATCAGGTAGGTCTGAGTAAGATCAGGCGACAGCTTGAAAGGAGCTGAGAGAATCAGAACAGAAACTGCTCGCCGCAACGTCGCTGACTCGCTGTATTTTAGAGCTTCGAGAATTGCATACTCCCCTCGTCAGTGAACAGAGTACTGATCTGAGAATGAAGTCGAAATTATTTGGTGACCCTGATACAAATAAAACTACATGCCACTGCGTCGTTGTACGATGAATGTACAAGAATATATACCAGTGTACAAGAACATTTAATCTGAATAGGCTTCTCCCATTTCCTGAAACTGCGTCTGTAAACACGAGAACTAGTAGTTTGTTTGGGACGATTGATATAAATCTAACAAAATTTGGTGCTATGCCATTGGTATATCCGGTATAAGAGCACACCAGTAGATTTAGTAGGAGAGAACTTAAAGCCTGCTGACGTGCTCTATTCTTAGAGTTTATTGAGCACCAGTTGAAGTTGCCTCTGGTACTGCTGCACCCACGAACAGAAGGCAAAATCATCCACAAACAGCAATGCCTTTACAGGTTCTCGACTACCATTATACATTATATTTATAGCAACAAAAAAGAAGAGAGGGAAAGAGAAAAGGGTGACACTTAGCACCGACCCTTGGGGGATGCCATTTTCAAGAGGGGACTGGTAGACATTTTGTGACCGACGCGAATTCCAGCTTCTCCCTCAATCCCCACGAATGCAAGGTTCGCTGATTGTCGTACCTCCAAGTGGCGTAGGCATTTTCTATATCAAATAGTACGGGCCGCAAGGTGTTATCTCAGTTTATCTGTTATCTCAATATTAAAAATTTCAGTTGCCAAGGTGACGAGATGGTCCAGGGTTGACCAATTGTTTCCTGGAATCCGCACTGGAATGGTGTAGAGCAGATTTCTTGATCTGTCCAGAGAAACCCGCTGATTTACCATTCGTTCTAGCAATTTGCAAACGCAGCTGGCAGGAGGACGGTAGTCGATGGCAACGACGACGATGACGACGAGAAATTGCATCGTCACATCAGAAGATGCTGTACCATTTAGTTATGTATTTCACCAGGACCTGGAGAAATTCTTTTCGCCAGAGCGAGAGTAGAGCCAAGGTGACCAGCGGCCTGGTTTTTTGGGATTCAAGGTTTTTTCCCAGTTTTCCAGCTCTGAGAACAATTTTCAAGGTTCTGTTGCACATTACAACACATTTTTTATATGTTCATTACGTGATTGATTTTTTCGTGTTTCCGGGCGCATCAACTACTTCGGTCATTAGTCCCGTTAGTGTAGTGCATGTTATTTTTCTCGGGAGATGGCAGTGATCTTCCCCCGCGGGATGGCGAGATCCGGCGCCATAGTGTTAGTGTAAGGGGAGAGGATAGGACAAGGAAGTGGAAGGACAGATCGCGCGCGGTCCGTGGCCCGTTTGGTAGGGTACTGCTCCGGCATTCATCTGCTGTTGTTCGGAGAAACCACGGAAAACTACCGATCAGAGCAGCCGGCCGCTAGAATTCTCCTCCAGACAGCAGCTGAATTCGACCTAGCTGAAAAGCTAGTGTCGAAAATCCTGCCGCCGTCAGGACTCGAACCTAGGACCTCCCGGTTAGAGGCGCTGCAGTGACATCAGTTGATGCACTGAGCTACCGCTACCGGTACTGTTCATTACTTAAATGTACTATAATAATCACGTACTTTTCTCTCAAGCGAGTACTAGAGTGTAAAATTTTGTTCAAAAACTATCTTTAGAGAACGTTTTTTAGAACTTGTTTTTTTAGGTAGCAAAAATTACTAATATTCAACTTCATGAAATGTGTAAGAAAATATTTTTTCAGCCGGAAAGTCAATATCGGGACTGATGCCAACGCAGTGTTTGAAGTACCGTTTTCCTTTTATTGATTTCTACGAAAATGTCAATCCAACCTAATAATTTTAGTTCTAAGTTAAGTGGATATTCAGCTGTCGATGTTAGTGTGACGGTTAAGAGGCACCCAGTACATATCGAGGCACGTTGTTTAAATAAAGTGACCAGTGAAAGCATTAACCTATATAAACAATTGAGTGATCACGTGCGGCGAGCATCTTATTTTATTTCTCTGGGATCAATCAACAAAAAATAAACTCAAGCTGGTAGAAGTAAATAGCAGAGAACAAGTAGGAATGAACACGAGTGTACGATAAGTTTGTGTTAGAAAACTTAATGAAACTGCAATTTACGTACTCAGTAAACAAATGACTATGGACAGCTGAAATAAGCGCGATTAGAATTCTGTTGGATTTTGAGGAAAACAAGTGTATAAGAAATGATTGAACTTTGCATAATTACGAGAATTTACGTAGTTTAATTTACAAGTAAACGTTTAAATACGGGAAAGAACTTTAGAAAAAACGATTTTTGTGGGAAATAGGTCCGTGACAAGTGAAAGCGAATGATGTTTTGTTTTGTAAAACTTAGTCTGGCAAAAAATCCGCAGACGAGAGACGGGGGCTGAAAAGCTGATCGATGTAACAGGTTGTGAAGCACGTGGTGTTTAATGGTACAAATGGTAGACGTTGAAATGTTGCGGGAGATACAAATATGGTCATGGAATGAACTGAAAACATGTTTTTTTCTAATGGAATGGAATGGAGCTGGCGAATGGGAGGTGCAGCAAGCAGTGGAAGACTCCGAAAGGAGTTATTTTAAATGTTTCATTTGAGACTGTGCTGTCACAGTCAAAGACACAGTGTGCCACGACACAGTGTCTTTTCAATGTTTTCCAGTGTTAGTCAAAGACACAGTGTCTTTCCAGTGTTAGTGTCACTACCTCCCAAATCTTGAGCTGGGAATAGGAACTCGTCTTTCCTGGCGCGAAACCCCCTCAAGATTTCCGCATGTTAATTTTCGTAGTGCTCCCTGTCAATTCGGATACTGTCATTATTAATCTCCGGATAGGCTATAAGCAACAACTGCTTCAACTGAGCTCCTTTACAAAAGAAGTTAAAATTTCCTTTGAATATCATGCACATGATAACATGGTCGCTTCAATTGAAAAATAGCAAAGTAGTACCGCCGTTGTCATCACAGAAGAAGCGCGAGACTAATCGAAACTCAGCGATTGAGTTCCCGGTGAGAGGTTTGTCCCGCAAATATATCGTCCATGCACGTGCTACCCACAGGCAACCATGTAGGTGCTCTGGGATGCTAGGTACTCTATCTACCCATGTTGCACCTACACAAGCGGCAGAGTTTTGAAGTTGTGTTATGCGTAAGTCAAAAACTTCGCAATCCTCAGGCATGAATGACCGGGAGCGGTAGCTCAGTGCATCAACTGATGTCACTACAGCGCCTCTGACCGGGAGGTCCTAGGTTCGTATCCTGACGGCGCACGGCGTGTAATTTCGGCCATCTAGATGGACATAATTCAATTTTCCAAAGTACTCAGATGAATTAAGTTGGGTATTTGTTTGATTGTAGAATGTCCATAGTGTATAAATTGGGTATTGTTTTTCTTCTGCATCGCTTGAGGTGGCAGTAGAAAAAGTTCAAACTTGCACGATCTCAGCTGACACCGCGCGGCTCTATCAGTCGCATTTCAGTACATCTCGTGTTGGAGACCAGTGCTCATCGCCTTCTACTTACAGAGGTAGCGATTAAATAATTGTGTTTTTGGGTGTTTCTTCTTTTTATTAGTGCCTAAAGATAAGCAAAAAGTGTCTGCGATTGCTCGTGGGGGTCTTTTGAAAAAGTAAGTAATTTTAGTTCTACTTTCACGCCATTTTACAAATGTATCTAGACTTTTAATACAGAGTTTACAGGAGTTGACGTTTGTGACTGGGAGTAGGTAGGTTTGTGACTAGGGATGTAGGTATTAAACCTTATTCATTTGGCTATGTGAATCATGAAAGATCAGCTGCGTATACCTGCGCACTGACGAGTTTTTAATTTTTTTTCGCAGTGGAGCACTTGATTTCACGGAGGACGCTATTTCATGTATGGTGTGAAAGCTCCACGGAAGCAAGGTATGACGCCGTGCTATCGTATGTTTTACACGAATTAGGTGAGGAAACTATTACCGACACTTCAATCATGCCCATAAAAATTCAAATTAAAATTTTTTGTCAGTTTATCATCAGAAAATGGAAAAAATGTGCGAGGCATAAACAGCGTTTTCTAGAAAATTACTCATCGTGGCTGCAGGAAGACATCAAATTTTCAATAAATTTATCGACAATTGTTCCAAATACATCACAATTAGATGATACTACTAGAGGCGTTGGCCGTCCAGTTAAGCCATTTAGTTCGTGTGGCCCTAGAGCTAAAGGACGGAGAGTAAAACAGCTCTTACGTTTGTCCACAGAAGAATTGGGAACAGCTACCGGAATAAAATTAAGGAATGAAGGAAAAATAGATTCTTCGAACATAGTGAAGGAACTTGTACTGTACTATTTAGTTCGTGTGGCCCTAGAGCTAAAGGACGGAGAGTAAAACAGCTCTTACATTTGTCCACAGAAGAATTGGGAACAGCTACCGGAATAAAATTAAGGAATGAAGGAAAAAGAGATTCTTCGAACATAGTGAAGGAACTTGTACTTGCTTCTCCTAATAGAGGCACAAAAATTAAGAAAGTTCGAAGATCGTTGCATCAGGAACCATCTCTACTCTCTCCAGAACAAGCACTCGCTCTAATGGTGAGTACGAATTTGTCTACTCGGTATACTGTGTATCTTGCTAAATTGTAGTACTAGAGCGTTCCAAACGCGAAGAGCTGGTTATGAGAATTTTTTTTAAAGAAAATGAAACAAAACCGCTTGGCCTTTGATGCATTTGACCCGTCAGCTTCGCCCCGAACCAAACAGTTTTCTTTACTCCGGCCTCTCCGACTTAACCACGTATAGCAGCTAAGCACGGTTTTAGATGAAGATTTGAACCAAAGTAAGTCGTGAATACACCCTGGCCAGGCACAATGCGCTAGTGAATTGGGATAAATCTACATTTAGCATTCAGTCAAAACTTGTTTATGTATTTTATTTCGAATGTTTCCATCTATTGAAGAAATAAAAAATGCAAATTATAGTACATTTCATAAGGGATTGTCATAACAAGAATGAAAAAGGTCTCAGATCTCCAACTGAGCACCATGGCAGTTAATGGGTTGAGGTTTCGAAATCGTTTTCTACAAGTTTTGGGAGTGCATGATGTAAATACAATGATTCGCAGAGGCAGCCGAGTTTTGTTGGACTTTTCACAACTGCACACATTTAAGATGCGACTTCCTGAAACTCAGCAAGAATGTAGTCAGCAGAAGCAAGCATTAGAATTTAGTTATAAACACTAAGAACATCAGGAATAAGTTTTAATGTCACCTGGTTGTTATTTATTTCTGTTCTTGTTCACAATTTCCATGGGAAGCCAGCGAGGCAGCTAGGCTTGCCCCGATTCCGCTGTTTTTCCGCCGAGTTAATAAATGACGAGAAGGGAACCATACTGATCCACGGCATTATCATTCAGAGAAAACGATGGAAACGCCTTTTGTTTGGGTTAAGGCAACGGGTCATTTTTTATACAATAATCTGTAACGAAATGTTCACTAATGTGTTAGAATAATACAAAAAAACTGTTTTATTGGATTGTTTCTATTGAAAAAACAAAAACTTAAGTTTCTGCATTGAAAAAATCACTTGGATCACTTTGGCACAAAGAATTGAAATTACATAAAAATACTGAAGATCTACGGAGGTAATGGAACTTAGTCATCTCCAAATTCGTTGTTGCTGTTGCGTATATACAGCGCACTGTGCCTCATCACTCCTTCCTCCTCGTCTGAGTTCATACGGGATTGACAGGGAACACTGGTGATGAACTGGTGGAACAAATTCAAGATTCTGTCTTGCATGTTTTCTACCGCATTGACGTTACTGTACAGGTATGTAATTGCGGAAGCTTAGCAGAAATACCTGCAAATCTGTTTCATTAGGTTTGAGGGCAATCGCTTAATATGTTTCTGTATAGTTGTCATTGGAATGCACAAGGTTTGAGTTCTAGAAGAATGTCATTTTTCGCATTTTTGATATCTGTGTGCCGTCACCGTAAACAGTTTTGTAGTCTTTGTAGTGAGCTGATAGGCTTTCAAAATTCAGAAACTTGTCAGTTACGTTTCGAACTATGAAAGGTTTGCGCTTCCGACAGACGCACGATGCCCATCCATGTCCGACGCGTGAAGGTGCCTGACCTTTTTTGCTCTCGACGTACGAACGAAAAATACGTGTCATTTGGTATGTATGGTCTATGCACTACTCACAATGTAGTGCATGATATTTTCGAGATGAGACGTCCGCATAATACCCTGCCCTAACGATCCAAGAGTGATTTTTCACTAGAATCAGGATGATAGAATATATTTTTCAAAGATAAATTCTACAGTGGGGGATTGAGAAATTACTACAGAAGATTTGTTTGCTTTTGGATCACTGTGGCATGAAAATTTATAGTTTCTCCCATGAATCCATGCGAAAAGCTCAACAAAGGACACAATGTCACTTGGGTCAATATGGTTCTACTGACAAATGTGCATTCGAGGAGCATACATATCAGGAGGCTCAGACGGGCCGAATATCATAAGCGACTAGCAAAATACCCGGGGTTGCCCGGGCTTTCTTCAGATGTAATCCTTGTGAAAGATGAAAAATATCAATTTTATACTTCTTAGTGTTTAAGATTATTACTTTTTAAGTAATTGGTTCAAATTTTAATAAAATACCCTCATTTTATTTAATTTTATTTCACAGTATTGTTACGGGATTAAATTTTGTATCTTACGCACTGCTACTGGTCTCTAGCGAATCACTCAGGTACCAGCTCTGCTGCTCCGCATCTGGCCTCTGGCGGAATGTTTTAGGAACCACGTGTCCTTAACTACAGGCGAAAAATATGGGTCGTGGTGTATCTGCCAACATATTGTTTAAATTATTTTTTCGCATTTGTGTTACATTAATGTTTGCCCAACTTTGCAATGACATTGCAACTGTTCTAAAGAAGAGCCCGTAAAAATTTCGTAAACATTCATACACTACTTTTTGTGGTATCGATGTCGATTACATGGCGTTGAATTCACTTTTATTAGTTCAAGGTGTCAGATGAACTCTTTGTTACAAGGCCAAACGTCTGCTGCAATGTCCTGCAACGACTAGCTTTGGTTCTCATTTCAACTACAGCTTTGTAGGGGGACGCAACCGTTGTCCGAGAAATCGTTAGCGTCTGCGTCATGTCACCGCACGTGTTGCTTCGTTGCTTGTGTATCACATATTTCAGAATCTATGTTTACTAAGTGGTCATTGGTAGAACGACATGACCTAAAGCCACTTTGGTAAGGTGATAGGATATTTTTCGATTCCAGAATCCAACTACGGCGTTTACAAGCCATTTTCTCTAAAATTTTGCATAGGTTACAAGATAAAGATATAGGGCGGAAGTTAGTTGGTTTTGAATGGTTCTTGTTAGGTTTGGGGATCGGGATAACGACGGATTCACTTCATTGATCAGTGAAAGTTTGAGTTTATTATTCTTTAGTACCAGAAATAATTAATTCATTTGAAATTTCTGTTTGCAAAGATCTTCGTTGTTCTCAAGCAGGGACAATTCAAGGTCTTGAGAAATATTGAATGAACGTCACGTTTTGTTTTTCCAGAAATTAGAGCATAGGGATTGTTGCTTGAGTTATTAGCAAACGTATCGATATAAGTTGGGTTGATGTCTTGTGGACTGTGTAAAGTAATTACTACCAATATCTCTATGCATTTTAGGAAGTTAGAGATATATGTTCCCCTAATGGCTTTTCTTTTTATGCCAGTATATAGAAGTTTTGTGTTACACTTGTAATGGAGGCAGTGAAGTGCTGCCAGGATAATGTCATTGTATTGTTGTGAGTCGTGCTAAGACCCTTGCGTTTTTAGATGCGATACTATTTTCTACCGTTTTATTTTGTACATTCTGAAAACTCGTCTCTTTGCTTTTATAGTGGTTGAACATTCGTCATTCCACCATGGCACTTGACGTTTTCTAACTTTTCGGGAAGTTTGAGGAACCGCAAGTCTTGCTGCTGCTGCTGCTACAACTATGTTGACAAGGTCTTGGACTATTATATTTATGTCGGTTTGAGGCAATAGGTCAAGATTAATAAGATTGCTGGTATTTTCTTTAATACAGTGTAATTTGGGCCAATTAGCTTGATTTGTTAGCCATTTTAGTCGGGTTTTAAGTTCATTAGTATCGTGTTGATATTATCATTGTAGAGTTATGGGGTACTGATCACTATCATATAGGTTTTGCATTGTATTCCACAAAATCTTTGTTGCAATATCGCTTGTCGCAAAACTCAAATCAATTACACGCTCAGATCCATTGCTTGGATTATATAGAGTTGCTAGACCTGAATTAAGGAGGATATCATCATGGTTGTCAAGCCAGTCTTCAATAATTTTTCTTCTGTCGGTATTATGAGATTCCCATGTGGAGTTGTGACTATTGAAGTCTCCCAGAAGTATAAATGGTGTCGTAAGTTGGTTTACAATGTTGTCTAATTAATGAACGTCCAAAATTTTGCCATTTGGAAGATATATAGTAGATACAGTTATAGTAGAATTAAGTTTGATTTTTGCTCCTGTGGCTTCTAGTTGTTTGAAGAGGAATATTATGAAGAAATATTTCCCGTTTGACAAAAATGGCTACTCCATCACTCCCAATTTGTATATTGTTTCTGTTGCAAAAGGAAACACTACAGCTACGTAACTGTGCACATGCACTGTTCTTAAAATTACTTTCTTGTTGGCATAATACTTGGGGTTTGTAATCATTCATGAGAATGGTTTACGTGCAGAGACGCCATTGCAGTTCCACTTAATTATATCCATAATAAGATGATTTAGTAGAATATAGATTTAACACTGTTACTGTATCATAAGCGACTGATATGTTTGTAGGGGCATATCTTTAATGTTCTCAAGTTTCTTTGTTCGTGAACAGCAATTTTTTCCTCTGTTAGGAAGAGTGGCATAGATATCCTTCAACACAAAATTTAATGAGATAAAGTTGAGCGTGAAGTATTTTGCAATTATTTTGATATCTTTTTGTTTTATCAAAGAAATTTAACAGTTCATTCATTGTTAGGGGGCATTTATTTTGAGTGATTTTACTTTTTCTTTCGTAAATGACCAAGAAAGGTTTTCTTTACTATTAGCAAGTGTTTTTATTTTTTGGAGCTCGCCATTTTTCTTTTTTTGATTAGATTCATTCAGATCCAATGTGATTTTGACTCTGTTTTGAAATTTCCACTACGTCATTTACATTACCAGTTGAATAACTCGTAGTACTCGAGTTGGGTGATGAGAGGTCATTTTACTCTTACCGATGAAGGTTTTTTTACCTCTTTGCACTGCCTCTCCTTACTGTCTACCATTCTGTACTCTGATGAAAGAGGTCATTTTACTCTTACCGATGAAGGAATTTAGGTGGGGAGGGGAGACTAGAGGAATGTTCACATTTCTGGTAATTCAATTTCAACGGAAGGGGAGACTAGGGGTGATATAAGATCATTTCTAGGTGATAGTATCGATACAATAGAGGGACAAGGAAGATTTTTGATTATGAATGGGATTGGTGTTGGGGCAATTCTTGGCAAGGTGCCCTCGTTGTTTACATTGAAAACAGGAGGGAATATAAGATGTTACATAAATCCAGTGAGGTAAACCATCTATTACAATTCGAAAAGACTCAGGAATCTTGATCTCATCCTCAGGAGAAGTAAATGTTTGCTGTCGAAAACTTAATGTGGTTAAAATAGGGATCCGAAAAACCCGCTCGAAGAAAGGACATTTTTGATGCTGTTTTTACTCCGATTGAAATTAATTTGGCTTCTAGAATATGGCGAGGGATACTGGGACACACATTTGATAAAATTATGTTGTTGCGTGAAATTAACGGTGTTATTGTGAAATCTTGATCTAATACGTTAATGGACTTGCAATTCGTAATTAGATCAGCAACTTTTTTGAAGACAGAATGCACACGGAGTCTATTGTTAGAAATCTTTGATACAAAACGTATTTGAGACGGGTTTATTTTCTTTGATAGAGCTTGAATAAAGTCAATGGTGGGTGCAAGGTTGGCTGAGTCTATTACTATAGCGTTTTATTTTTTCGGAAACAACTTTGATGCTTGAGCATAACTCTTACTAGAATCGATGTTTGTTTGGCAACTAGTAGGTGGTGCTTCCATTATGACTGATGAGTGTTGCTCGGTGACCGAGCAATAGTTATTTATTCATCAAGACTTGAACTCACAAATAGGAAAAAAATCACACACTATAAGTCATCGAGGTCTTTGCCAACACTGATAAATTCTTTCTTCCGTTTCACTGGCAGAGAAGTAATGTCACGTTTCCTTTTAGCCCGACCCTCGACCTGACGTCAAGTTTGCATGCAATTTTGTGAACTCCCGGCGAAGAATGTCATGCCTTCAGATGGTGCTTTAATGATAAATAAAATTGTTGTGAGGTTTTGTGGAAGACCGAAGCAGAGACGTTTCGGTGACTAAGGGTTCCAAGGTCGACAACTTCCTTCATATCCTTTTTCGATGCTTGTTAAGTTTCTTTGTTCAAGTATCTACACCAGACAAGTATTTGCCATTAGCTCCAATAGATTAAAGACTCAGCAACTGATGGACTTGTTTGAATTTTCCTTCTTTAGGAATAATGATGACAATGGCTTTGAGTTAATCCATATTAAGACTGAAATCCTCTTTGTATTGAAAAACGAAGACAGAATTAGCGTGACTTTTAAGGGAAATGTTTTAGCATTTGATTAGGTCCTGGAGTAGTATCGTTTCCATGAGCGATTACAGAGTACAATTTCTTCTTGGGAAAAATAGCCTTCTAATCTTCCAGGCCACTTGAGTAGTGTTGTACTGCTCTCCAAACTTCTCTTTTACAATTAATAATATGTAACTATTAATAACTCATATGAGAGAGATTTTCTTGGTGGGTGGCCTCTTTGTTAACTATGTGGTTCAAGGACGAGAAATTCTCATGTAACAACAACGTTGATATAATTCATCCAGAAGTGTCCAATCTGCGATTTCTGGGAAATTCCTCTTTGAATCATTTTACAGCTGGCTTGTATTGTCAATAAGTTTTTTAATTTTCCTTATTGAAAGGTAGCATAAAATGCTGGGTCGTTAGCAACCACAAAATAAAACACAGTTTACACGTCAGTGACGACACAGTTTACACGACAGTGACGAAATGACAGTCCAGTCATTTCGTAGTTTGCTAAAGCAAATTGTGGTGAAGTTTTGAGTTTTTGGTTATTTACGTCTTTTGGGGTGCTGATTACGAATTTGAAGTTTGCCAAAAAATATTTCCGTTGGAATTTGAGTTGCAACAAAAAAAACGTGCAGAATGTCATTTTTGTCAGTTTTTGCCTACATTTAAAAAATATCGTGTTTAGGCAAAAATTAGTCTGTACCAAAACATTCTTTATATAATTTCCTACAACTTTTCTCGATATGCGCACAGTTCAGGGATAATTGTTAATTGAATTTTGACGAATTTGTGCGCAACTTATTCTTATTCTCGGCTACCTATTGGAATGGTTAATCACAAATCTTAGCGTTTGGGTTCGGTTCTATCTGCCTTGCTACTAATTTTCATCTTAATGAGATTTTCTTATCATAAGGTACTTTTTGCCAATAGTTTTGATCGAGAATAACAATCTAACAAATGGTTAAAATCAAATATTATTGTTATTAATATAGTGAATAAAACGGCTTGACTGTTCAAGAGAGACATTAAGGAAGGGTATACAAAGCTTCTTTCTCAATAAGAATGTATTATCTAAAATTGGCAAATGACAAAATGTATTTACATTGATTTTTAATTAAACGTGCTCTAAAGTGGTTCAAACTTAATCATTCGACGTTCAGCTCTCGTACTGTGAGGTTCGCATGCTATTGCGTGTTTTTGTATTGCGAGTGAATTTTGTGAACTGAGCATTTGTTACGAAGAACTCCTACATGTACGCGAGTACAATTACGAACTGTATTAACTGTCCACCCGCCGCATTGCGGGTGACCTGCAACGTCTATGAATCCTACCAATGTAAACACAAACATAACCCAACTTACACAAGATCTATCTACAGCACCACAAGAAAACAAGTCTTTCGCAAGTGCAACTGTTAGCGATGTATTCCCATCAAGAGAACAAGCAGTGATCATTGAAGCCCAAGATGGTTATTAGAGACTACGTTAATAAATCGATTTTCCACAGCATTGCATACTTTCTCTATACTATGTATATTACTCCGTATATACGAGATTTCACTGATGATATACAATCTATTATTCATATGATGTCAGACACATACTCAAAGCTTACAGAAAATCAATAAAAAGCAGATTCACGAGAATCATTAACTAGTTAAAAAGAATGACTTCAACAGAATGAGGAAACTGATTCTGAGCTCTCTAAATAAACTGTTTCAATGCAAATTATTCAATGGAATCATACTGGGTTCTACGCCAGATTACCTTATTTAAAATTAATGGTAAATGATGACAATACACCACAAATATTATGTTTGCAGGAAACAAATTTCAAAGGAAACCATTCCAGAAAACTTCCAGGATACAAGTCATCTCCCAAATCTCTAGATAAATCCAATAAAAGCAAAGTATGAAGATAACTCTAATGATAATCCACTCACTTATAACAATTGAAAAATTTCATTGAAAAAGCTTCACGATCGCAAAACCCAACAGTAATAGCCAGTGAATTTTTACTTGATATTCCATGAATTATCCAAATAATGTCTTAATTCTATCCATTAGTTACAGGTAGGTCAATAAAGTATAGATTTACAAGTGTTATGAACACGTTGAAGAGTGCGCAAGAACAAATGGATGAAGCGGCTAGATATGCATCTGAATAATAAATAGAAATGAATATCATACAATGGAATTGCAATTGTTTCTATGTACCCGTTTATCATCCCTAAATCTTTTAGTTAATGATAATCTCCTTCAGATACTATGTTTACTTGAAACAAACTTTAAAATTAGGGATGGGTCCTCGATACTTTCGATACCTCGATACTCAGGTGGTATCGATAGCGATCGATACTTTTGGAAAATTACTCTATACTTTTTCGATACTTTCAATTTTTTATGCCAATCCCCATCTCTTCTGATTTTACAGAATAATTTCTTAACATACTTCTCTCTCCTATATTTCTTCTGTCAACAACAAGGAAGTGTCCGTCTGTTCGGATTCACTTACAGTCGTAATTAGCCAACGTTGCAGCGTCCGGGCGCCGTGTCCCGTTGTTTATCGCCTAGCGCCTGTCATCATCTCTTGAGATAGTCCGCAATACGCGACCAATTTAGCATTGGGAAACTCTTGCTTGTAGGCTCCCAGGCAATCTAGTAGCGACAGGCACGATAAGCAATGTGCTTGATGACAGCATTTCTTCCGGGGATATTCCCCTTCCTCAGACCACCGTGGACGCATCTGACGGAGCTCGTGAGTTCAGTTCAATTCTGCCTTTTAAAGGGACGGAAGACGACTAGGTTAGTGCATTCCATATACAAAATGAGTGAAGTGTGGAATTATTTTGAAGTGGACTCGAAAGATGACAATCGTGCTATTTGTAGGATATGTAAAAAAACATTTTCGCGTTGTGGAAAATCACACAATACTAGTAATTTAAAAAAACATGTTACATCGATACACCGGGTTCAGCTCCACCGAACACAAGAGGGCCAAGCCAACTAATGCTGCACCGGAAGTTGGAAACGTTGCAGATCGTACGAGTGAAGTGGTAGAAGTTGATGACCCATGGCCAGTCCTCTCAAGATCCTCAAGTTTCAACACAAATCAACCAACACTCGTTGATTCTTTGGACACAAAAAACAAATTTAAACCAGGAGACAACCGTGCCAAAGCAATAACAAGAAAAATTGCTTACATGATATGCAAAGATAATCAACCGTTCAGTATTGTTGAAGACAATGGATTCAAGGAATTAATTAAACATCTTGAATCTAGATACACCATGCCCACAAGAAAATATTTGGTGAATCACTATGTCCCCCAGTTATTCGAAGAAGTGGAGAACAAGGTGAGAGATCAAATCCAGGAAGCCGAGAGGGTTGCAATCGCCACTGATTTATGGACTTCAACAGCCTGTGATGATTATATGAGTATTACAGTGCATTTCATAGACAAAGATTTTCAACCTCATTACATCTGCATCGAAGTAATACCTTTTGAAGAAATCAGTCACACAGGAGCAGATATTGCTAATTTTCTTCGAAACACTGAACTTATGGAGTCTGCAAGATAAGTTAGTAGCCGTAATTCACTACAATGCTCGTAATGTAGTAAGAGCAATGATCGAAGGACATTTTCCGCATATTTCATGTTTAGCTCATACTTTGCAACTCGTCGTGAAAGAGGGACTGTTGAGCAATACTAAAATTCAGAAAATTACTGCTTTGTGCCGAAAACTTGTGAGGAGTTTCAAACATTCCTCTAAATCCACCAAAGTGCTGAAAGCGGCCCAGAAACATCTTTCTGTACCTCCACATCGTTTAATTCAAGACGAGCCGACGCGATGGAACTCAACTCTCCACATGCTCCAAAGACTTCAGGAACAGAAGAAGGCTATTGTTTATGCTTCTGCCGACTTCAAATTGCCAGTTCATCTCTCAACAGAGCAGTGGGAATTTATTTATCAACTCATTAAGACTCTAAACATTTTTGACCAAGCAATACTAACGGCCAGTTCGCCTAATGTGTCAGCATCTGAAGTTATTCCTATTGTAAATAGTATAATTTGCGAACTAGAAAAGCCAAATGAAGTTGATTCAGGACTTGCTGCTGCGAGAAAGACTATGCTGGAATCTTCAAAAGTAAGATTCAAAGATATAGAACTCAATGAAATATGTTCCATTGCTACATTGTTGGATCCTAGACTGAAAGGTCGAGTATTCCGCGAGAGTGCTGCGTTCGAGACTGCCCGAAAGAGATTATTGGATTTTGTAAGTCAGGAAGCATATCCAGTGGTTTCAAAAGAAGAGGTAAGAGTTTCTGATTTCTAATTTTAATTTTAAACGACCCTATTTTTTCATCACAATTTCAATTCTTCGATATTTCAATAGTTTAAAAAAATTAAAGTAATTCTGTATAATTCCGAATAACTCATTTTCAGTATCTGCAAGATTAATTTCAAATTAAAGACATGCATTTATTGTTCAAAATTTTAATACATTTAATTTATTTTATAGGCATCAACTACTAAATCCCCGAAAATGCATGGAATGTGGTCTCTTTATATTTTAAAGAGAGACCACGAAACATCATGCTGTGTACACGAAACCCCAACTCAAGAGGATTAATTAAATGTGTATAAATACACATTTAATCAATCCTCTTAAATACACATTTAAGCGAGGACTTGCTTCCTCCTGATGCAAATGTACTAGCTTACTGGAAAAACAAAGTGACTCTCCCCAATTTAAGAAAAAGTGCTGTTCGATACTTGTTCATTCCACCAACTACAGTGTTTTCGGAGAGACTTTTCAGTACAGCTGGATTAATATGTGACAAAAAAAGGAATAGAATGGACCCAGAAAGAGTTAGAATGTTAGTTTTCCTTAATAAGAATCTAAAAATTTAAAAATGTTCACCTCAATAGTTTTAAATATTAAAATAGTAAATCCATGTATGTATGAAGAACGAAATATATCCTTGCAATTCTGATTAAACCATTTTTGTTGTTGAGTCTTAAAAGTAGTACGGTATCGAGTATCGAAGCTCTGATAGGTAACAGTATCGAGTATCGAAAAAAAACTGGTATCGACCCATCACTATTTAAAATCAAATTACCTGGTTATGTTACATCTTTTTTCAATAGAAATTATGCTCAAATTACTTCTGGTGGTATAGCTATCCTTGTTAAATCTGATATTTATGTACATGAAATTCCTCTTCAAACTACTCTTGAAGCCACAGCTGCCAAGGTTAAAATTATCTCCCATATTAATGTATGTAATATTTATAACCCCAATAGGCAGGACTTTGATGTCTATGAACTTGATAATATTCTCCTACAGTTACCCAAACCTTTTATAATAGTGGGAGATTTCAACAGTATCTATCAGAATTACTATCTCGAAGACTAAATCAGTTTACAGTGTTGACAAGAAGACAAAATGAAGATAATGAAGTTGTTCTTAAACTGGATGATCATCAATTGAAAAGGACTTGTGTGTGCAAAATTCTGGGTATACTACTCGATTCCAAACATTAATGGAAACAGCATATATCGGCTCTTAAAGTTGAATGTACAAAACGATTTAATATTATCAAAAAGTTATCTTCCATCAAATGGGGAGCCCAAGTCGAATGCTTACTCAACCTATATAAGGCTCTGATTCAATATAAACTGGATTACGGGGAAAGAAGTCTACAGCTCAGCTTCAAAAAAGGTTCTAAATACCCTAAATGTGATCAACAATGCATGTTGTTTAAGTCTTGGAGCCTTCAGAACCAGTCCATACAACAGTCTACTTGTAGAAGCAGGACAACTACCATTAGAATTGAGAAGAAACGTTCAGTGCATAACCTATGCCTACACCACATTTATCATTCCCCCAAGCCTACTAATTAAATTATCTTTAACAACCTTAAACGTAGCATATATGAATCCAGCTTACAGCTCCCATTACCGATCAGAGAGAGACTCCATAAATATCTAGAAAAAATAAATATCGCCAAACCACTTCGTATTCCAAGGCGCAATCATCCCATCACACCCTGGCAGAACTTTAATATCACAACTAACACCCACTCGTAAAAAACCCAACAAACATCACTGAACCTATTGGTAGGCTACAAGAAAGAATATCTACACTACTCTGAGAATACAACTACTACTAAGTTTACACAGACGGGTCTAAACGTGGCGGCATTGCAGGCTGTGCTATATACGAGTCATCAATTAATAAACTTGACTCTCACCGCCTCCTGGATTACTTCTCCATAGATACCTGTCCTTTAAGCCATGGACAGTCCTTTAAGTCATTGTACTTAGTGTTAAGACTCCAAAATATAAATAAATAAATTAAAAAAAAATAAACAAAAGACACTCCCATTGCAAGTTTTTCAAACTCGCTATTAACTCCAGAGAGTTATTGAGAACAGATTCACTTCCAACCCAATTACCCAAAAAATCCAGGCGATCCTAGAAAATCAAGCTGTACGTGGGACCCATATAGAAATAATATGGATCCCCTCGCACAAAAAAATAATTGGCAACGAGAAAGCTGATGCAGCCGCTAAACTTGCCACATCATTTTCATCCGCCGACAACAAAATTCAACTCCAAGAATTCAAAAAGTTTGTAAAATACTCCTGCCTCAGTTAATGGGGCCTCTAACTGGAAGTTGAATGTTTCCAAACTCCTTTCAGACAATCCATCCTTGACCCAGGTTTCACCGGCAAACACTGTATGAGAACAGAACAGGTCATAATCACAATACTGAGGGATATGTCATTTCAATATCAATTTCTGTCATTTATTGAAGAGGTCTAATGTCTATGAAACGTGGAGAATATAACCAAGCCAGTACTAAATAAAATGGATGTAATTGAAAATGATTCGAGAATAAAGAACCACAAAAAGAAGCGGAACAAGACAGATGATACTCAACAGGTAGAAAAGTGAAGGCTGAGATTCTACTAGCGATTTGTTCGTTGAAAATTCATCAATTCAAGGAAACCATGCATTCACGTATCCTAATTGCCCAGTTGACCTCAACTGATGGTGCTGAGACTTTTCCAGACTTCCCAAGGACGAAACTATCCGGATGTACGACTGAATATTGAGGAGAATTCTTAGCCATCTCTGACCATGAAGCCATTCAGGTGCTGCGCTAAAGGCTAGATCCCAATGATCCTGTTGTTGCCCAATTTAATCGAGTGGTAGAGGAAACAGAAGGGGAGGAGGAACACGGAGAAGGGGCCAAAGATGGGCAGAGTTCTGAAGAGCCGTCAGTGTCAGCTCCAATGCCCGCTATGGGTATCTGAGCGATAACACTCGTCACCCATAGCGAGGCCATGAATAAATGAACCCATGCTATACTGGGTTTAACTAAAGTGCTGGAATCATTCCGAAGAACAGTATCCTTAACCAAGGGGGGTGCGAATATTGATCTGGGTGGTGGATCACGTACCGGGCCAACTCCCGTATTCCCTCCTGCTCCCTCAGTACCCCCACCGCGTCCTGCGCTCGGGATTGGACCAGGATCTGCATCAGCATCAACACAACTCTTTCGGCCACCAGCCCCCACAGTTCCCGTGCAGGTCTCTCAAGGGACGAGTACTCCAACGCCTCAACCTATTGGGCAGTCTGTGGACCAGGCCCCTGCAACACTACTGATTGCGAACTTTGTTCGTCGATCCTAGATGTAAAAAAAAAGCAGGACACTATGGTCGAGCAGCAAGGAACACTGATCGACGGGTAGTGGGATGCTCAGTATCGCTGTCTGCCCGGGCAGGATTTATCAGAACCCAGGATAATAATAAAAAATATGTCAGTCATCAGGTCTTGAACGTAAAGCAACTCTATTAAAGCGAATTTTTTCTAAGAAACATTACAAGAGAGATGTACGTGAGTATTGAAATGAATTCTTTAAAACAGTAGATCAACTAAAACAAATAGAAGTTACCGCGAAGATATGCTAGTTTCTATAGTACTTAATAATTTACTGACAGAATACGAAAACTTTAGTTATTGAGTTAAGATTGTTAAAAAATTGAGTTAAGAGACGAATTAAATCAACTAGGTTAATTAAGGCAAAACTACTGGAACAACGAGATAAGTAAAGATAAGAAATGAAATATAATGCTTTAATAGAGTAAGAAGTTTTAATATAAATTTCGACTATTACAGTAATAATAATTTTAATCGTATTAATTATAATATCTAATGTTACGAATGCAATAAAATAAGTAAAACATAGTAAATGTTGAAAACAAAGATGAGAATGTATTGTATTGATAGTGGCCGTAGTCTGAGTGGAAAATAAGAACTATTATATAATTTAAAGGAAATAATAGAGGAAAATCTAAATAGCAACAAATAACTCAGCAAAAATATTCGGTCAAGGGTCCACGTCATTGTGTATTCCATATAAGTATGGTATAAATAAAATAAATGTACGGGGTGTATCGCTCAGGAAAAGAAAATGTGGTTGCTGACGTATTTCCAAGAGTTTCTGGTATAATGTATACCGTATAGCTTCATTATATGATTAGCTTCATTATATGATTCTTTGATTCACCCAGGAATTACTCGAATGGCGCACTGGGTAAAATGTCCAAACTTACATTATACAATTGAAGTGAGGAAAGTTACTTCATCTCGCAATATATACACTGAAGTCAAACCTCGATTTTATAACTACAAAACACAAGTGTTTCCTAAAGCAATATCGCCATTTGAACGTCTCAGTATAGGCTTCAAAGGCCCAATACCATCTGGAAATCGCAATAAATTTCCCTTTTCAATTGTAGATGAATACTCTAGGTTTTCTTTTGCTACGTATAGCCTGCCCAGATTTATCAACTTCTACAGTCATCGAGGTTCTCAAACAAGTTTTTCCATCTTCGAATATCCTTCCTACATTCATTCGTGTAAGGGTTATTCGTTTGTATCCGAAGCTTTCATTAACTTCTTATATTCCAGTAGTATAGCAACCAGTCGAACAACACCGTATAATCCCTGTGGGAATTGTCAAGGGGAGAAATATAATAGTATAATATGGAAAGCTGTGACTTTAGCTCCAAAGTCTAAAGTTCTGAAGATTTTGCAGTGGGAAAAAGTACTACATGAATGCTATCCGAACTCTCCTTTGTACATCAACTAAAGCTACGGAGGAATGAATGATTAATCTCAAACGAAGATCAACTTCAGAAGTAGATCTACCTTTATGAGTCACAACTTCAGATTAAAGTATTTATGAGAAAGCCGGCGTCGTTAGCCTAATTCGTTTTCTATGCTCCGTGAAGTCACCGGAGGTTACGCAAATTAAAGACTCGTGGGTTCCTGGTTGGGTGAAAGGCTAGGAACCCCGGGATCTAACGGCGTCAAGCCCCTGGCTGAAGAGATAAAAGGCACTGACTGACTGCCACGTGACGAGACTTGACTAAGATTTAGTAATTACTTCCCATTAGTAACGGAGAATTACTCCAGGGAAAGCGCGCAACGCCCAACAAGGGTGAAAGAGATACGTTGCGTCAACGACGACGCAAAAAATTAAAAAAAGCAGGTCAGGCAAAGTAAACATGATCCACTTATAGAGGAAGTCATTGCTAGAAGCAAATCAAAACTATCCCTTCTGATGGTCTAGAATCGGCTTTAACCTTCGGCATCTTGCTCCAACAAATGAATGGTTTCTTGAAGACAAAGTACCAATTGAAGATATGACTGATGTCCACAATCCTCCCAAGATGATCCGCTAGAAAATGGACCAGAAATTTACAATTTAGAAGACTCTGAAGTTAAAGAGGACAGGCTCCGTAGATCTTGGAAAACAAGGCCGCCGCCATATTTGGATGCTTTAAAATGCTGGATTGCACGTAACGAACAATAACAATCAGCTTTCTTTCAACTCAACAAATCAGAATTTATTATAATGATAGTCAAAAATGAATCATTCTTTCGTCATGACCAGTATTCTCTGTATTACAATAGTTATAATCCTTGTTATTCATTCGTGGGTCTTCGCGCGCCCTCCACTTCTTCTTTCGATAGCGCCCCGTAGAAACTTCTCCGTCGACGCAGCAGAATCTTGCTTCTGGATGAAGTCCTCGCCTAATGTCCGTGATCTGGTTCAAAATTCTCCCGACGATATCATAATCCGTGACTTCCCTCACGCGTCTCGGGTGGACGCCTAGACACGAATTTTACTTCATTCAAGAACGCTCTATCCTATTACAAAAAACGATAGTTAATTTAAATAACTGTCAATTACAGTCTTTCCTCGATCTAGTAAAATATATCACGAGCCGACACGCTCATCACCGCATTGCTCTAGGGAATCAATGTTCTTCTCAAAACAATGCTTAGTCCGCCTCTGCTCTGTCATTTCAACCTAACGAAAATGAACCTTAACGCCAGTTGTTTATTTGTCACATAGCGACCCTATCGCGATCGTCTATTGACATCCCTATATTCTATGTCAAATAAAATGACATATCTATAATAAAAATGGTTCGTCATTTTGGTATATCACAATATAAGTAGATTATATCAACACCTTCAGTTTTTAGATCGTGTCTAGTATGTTCATTCTATTCGCGATACAAGATTGTTACGGATATTATAAGACGATACAGTAAAATCTGTATAAGCCGGAATAGTAAGAGTCCAACATTTTCGTCCGTATTGTACAGGTTTCTGGCATATCCGGGTTTGCAATAAAAACCGACAATTTAGAAAACGCAATCGTTCAAACAGGGTCAGGATTTTCGAGCAGTTTATCTCGCCTAAAACCCTATTTCAAAGAAATGACTTCCCGAGAGAAACAGAGAAAATGACACACAAAAACGCAAAACGAAGTCTTATTAAAAACTAAGAACTCCACAAAAAGTGGAAAAAAAATATTTGTAGGAACAAATGATTTCATCTGGGGATTTAAGCTTTGGCTATTCACCTAACTCCTCGTGAATATTGCGGGAATCATCCATAAAATATTTCTTTTAACTTTTCATTCTTTATTTTGAGTTTAAGGTGTCTTACACTTGAGTTTTCCCAACTTTAAATTTATTTATCAAAACCTTGACAGAAGTGTAGCTTTGTTCCCGTTCTTCAATTAGTGTAATTTTCTCATCAAGAGTTGTTTTCAATTTCCTTTTTCATCTTAAACACTTAATTACCACAATACTCGGCGAACTGAACACCGGGAGAAGTGGCTCAGTGCATATACTGATGTTACTGCAGTGCCTCTGACCTAGGTTCGAGTCCCGATGGTGGCAGGATTTTCGACACTAGCTTGTTAGCTAGATCGAATTCAGTCGCTGTCTGGAGGTGAATTCTAGCGGCCGTCTGCTCTGATCGGTAGTTTTCCTTGGTTTCTCCGATCAACACCAGGGGAATGACGGAGCAGTACTCTAACAAACGGACTACGGAACGCGCGCGATCTTTCCTACCTCTTCCTTGTCCTATCCTCAACCCTTACACTAACATGCACTACACGATCACACGTGTCGGGAGACCGGTCTGGGACCTAAGAGCTTATCCCGGCTGGGGCGGTGCCCCGCTGGTGGAAGATACCTGGTTGGGGAAACACCGCTAGCCGACGGAAGGTAGCGCCGAATCTCACCATCCAGCGGGCGAAGATCACAGTCAGCTCCAGATGCAATAAATGCACTACACTTACGGGACTAATGACCTCAGTGCTGCGTACTTGTGCTCGGAATCAGAAACAATCAATTGAACTGAACAAGAGTAAGCGTCTAGAGCCACTGAACTCAATGAACGCAATACAAGAACTGTGGGAAGACTCCCCTACCTTCACACTTTTAAAACAATCATTATTTTCCGTCTTATCCTCAATTTTTAATACTGTCGTACAAAACATTCCTTTCCGTTTCCACTTTAGGCAGTTTTCATGCGAAGGCAAGTTCCCGCCTTATTCAGGTTCCTCATTAGACAGGTTTTAGTATATGTATAAGATAAAGTAGACTCAAGAGTTCTTACTCTAAAACATCTATCAATGGTCATTTCTGCGCTCTTGGTGTTAAATATGGACAATCACAAGAAAGCAGATACACAGATCAAATGCGACGAATATACACTTCATAAAAGGTTTTTTTCGGGGTTTACAATAACGAACCAGATGAGAATGTACGATGCAATTTATACGTATCAATCCGTAATAATATGTAAACATCATAAGCAAATACAAAGCGAAAAGTTTGCGATTTCCTATCAAGTACTGTAAAGTAATTTACTTCTCACAAGATATTCATAAATCGATTATCATATATCAATTTGCAGAGAGAATAAAAATATAGGTTTCTGTGAGTTTCTCAATTGTTTATAAAATATTTCCCGAAAAATGTTTTGTAACCAGAAGAAAATTCCTTGTGAATTTTCTTGCTGAAAATTGGTTACGATTGCTCTAATTGCGAGTTAATTGTAGTTTTCAGGGTTCAATTTCAAACAAAATATAGGAAATAGAGAGTGGTAATTACTGAAATTGAATTTAAAATATTTATTATTAGTTATTCAATTTAAAATGAAAAATTTTAACAATACAGGTCATCGAAAGATTTTCCGCCAACATAGGAATGAAATTTGGTAAAATCCAAAGCATCAATATAGGAAAACTCGTCAGCGCTTGACATTGTTTCGTGTTCTATTGAACATGATCAGAGGTAGTCAAGATATGTGAAGAAACCAAGTTAAGATAACAGTTCTAGAATCAGATGAGCTCTACTAGTACCTAGGAATTCAGCCAAATAAGTTGGTCGTACCCAGTAAAATTAAAGAGAAAATACAGGCGGAATTTACCACGAGAATGGAAAATATATTCAAAACCTTCAATTGATAAAATATTACAGTAGCAATTAACATGTACGCAATACAATTCTCTCATTGAGACTCGTCAAATGATCGAAAACGGATATCAAACCCTTAAAAAAGTAATCGGAGGCCAAATAATCCACTTTCGACTCCATCTCAAAAGCTCAATCCAAAGGGTTACAGTCCAAAGAGAGATGGGAGATCGTGGCATCTTGAAAATCAACATATCCAGCATAAGGGAATGCTTTTGGAAGAAAGCTCTAGAATCTCCTATAATGAGTGCCACAGGAAGAAGATTATATATATATACATACGCCGTTATGCTTCAACAACATGAAATTGAAACTCCAACAGCTGTCTTTCAATTGAGAAATGGAGCTAGGAAGCAGACTGCAATCCAGTGGATATCCGGCTGATATATACACACACTAAAGCTGAGGGGTTCGTGGTTGCAGTCCAAGGCCAAGTAATGGCAACGAAGATCAGAATTAGATTATCAAAGACGGACGCCGGCTCGGGCTGCTGGTGGCGAGCGTCAGCCACGGAAAGACAGAGCAGCTTGAATCAGATTGCCGGCGGCGCTAGCCGAATTCGTTTACTACGCTCCGTGAAGTCACGAAGGTTAAGCGAATTCGAGACTCACGGGTTCCTGGTTGGGTGACCGGCCAGGAACCCCGGGATCTAAAGGCGTCGAGCCCCTGGCCGAAGGGATAAAAGGCACTGACTGCGACGTGACGAGACTTGACATAGTAATTATTCAGTATAGTATGCTCAGTAACGGAGGATTACTCTCGAAGAAAGCGCTCAACGCCCAACAAGGGTTAAGAGACGCGTTGCATCAACGACGCAACGAATAATTTTTTTTAAATAGATCACGCGATGGAAGACCTTGTAAACGAATACTTTCCTAGCGGTGGCCCGGACGCCGACTCGGGCTGCTGGGGGCGAGTGTCAGCCACCGAATGACATGGCAGCGCGAATCGGCCACACGTGGGAAGACCTCCATGTAGGCCAATGCTTTGCTAGCGGTGACCCGGACTGATATTTCCATATTAAGCCTGTAATATATCTCTTTCTTCAAGACCCTCTTATCGTCCGTGATTTGTTCTAAGTCTCCTTGTAATTGATAGCAATACAAGACACCTTGCCAATACAAACTATTCTTATTTAACATTATTACCGAACAGAGAACCAATGTAATTCAGTCGCATAGAATGTCATTAGCAATTAGTTTAATTTCACATACAGTTGCAGATTCTACAGGCTCTGAACAGGTGAAGTAAAATCGAGAATCGTCGAACCAGCAAAAATGTATTAGAATGTTCAAGATCTTATCTTAGAAATGACGGTGCGAGGAACGTTTCTTTGAGGTCTTCGACCTCAAAATTTTAGTTTTTAATAACTTAGGGCTGGTTTCACCACTTTCGATTATGTGTTTAACTTCGTTTATCTTGGAGTTTAATCGCGTTTAAAGTTCTCGCGAGTTTCACCACGTGATTTAAACGCGATTACGGAAGTTAACTCAGGTGGAGTTAAACGCCCGAGATCGGCCGTTTAAGCGCAGATAATCGCGATTATCAGCTATCCATCCTCGTTTCGACACATTATGGTCTCGTTGTAGTATAATAAAATGTTTAAATACTGTCAAATGCACAATGCTAAATGACAATGATCTTGAGCAAAACCTGATATTTGGAACATTCGTGGGCCTAGATTTGATCGATAGTCGTGGTCATTTTGATGAATGAAGGCCCATGGTGTTTGAGGTTATTTGAACGCAGTTTAGTAGTAGCTGGTTCATGTTTCTTGAACGATAGAATATAGTGTTAATTATTTGTTGGTCCATATTTCTGAAAATGTATTTCTATCATATAAATATATCAACATATAGTACATAAAATCAAAAAGCAATGTTATAAAAACAAGTCA
Source organism: Teleogryllus occipitalis (assembly GCA_011170035.1). Taxonomy (NCBI): domain Eukaryota; kingdom Metazoa; phylum Arthropoda; class Insecta; order Orthoptera; family Gryllidae; genus Teleogryllus; species Teleogryllus occipitalis. The sequence continues at coordinate 118,955 of BLKR01002197.1, forward strand.
ATTTTATTTACACACATACATTATAAACAATTACACTAAAATAACAATCAGTTTGAAAAAACTATTATAAACGGATGATACAATAAATAACAATGGAGCTAAATACAGATGCTGATTGATAACCAGAAGTAATTTATGGCTCTTCTATGATGGTATCTCACAACACCCAAACCATGTCTACAATTAGCGAATGTGGACTGAGAAGAAACAGCTTGAATTTCATTTTTTTAACGGGGCCACTTATATTGCAGTTTTGTAGATTTCGAAAAGGCGTTTGACTCTATCAATAGGAAAGCTTTATGGCAAAAACTTAATGGGCTAGGCGTCTCACGTAGTTTTAAAAGTGCTGCAGAGCATGTACGAAGACGTAAATTTCTGTGTCAGGTGCGGTGATGGAAGTACAACGCGAAAAATAAAATCGACAGTAGGAGTGGGGGCTGTCCTCTCTCAGGGACATGTAATCGACAGGGCTGTCCTCTCTCACCGCTATTGTTTATCTTGTTTATAAACGATTTATTGACGTGGTTACAGGAAGCGGATACATCTGCACCGGAAATTGAGGGCCTGAACATTCCCGGACTACTATATGCTGATGATTTAGTTTTATGTTCGGAGACTATTGACGGCTTACAGAAAAGTTTAAATCTCTTAGAAACGTATAGTGAAACATGGGGATTAAAAGTAAATATTCAAAAAACTAAAGTAGTTGTCTTCAAGAATGGATTTATCTGGGGTAACAAAGAGAAATGGTTTTACGCTCAGGACGAGATCGACCGGGTTAAAACATTTACATATCTTGGGGCAAAATTTTCCATGAATGGGGGATGGAATAATCACATAGTGGCGGCGCACAGTAAAGGAAGAATTGCGCTCAAAGAAATCGTTTGCGCAGTGCGCAGGGTTCCAGAATTGTCTTTAAAGGTGTGCGATACAATGTTTAAATCGCTAGTTCTCCCAGCAATGAATTATGGGGCAGAAATTTGGGGAGTGGATAGGATAGATCGACTAGAAAGCGTCGAAACAGATTATTTCAAATTAATTCTCGGAGTCTCTAAATTCGCAGCAAATGCCGGAGTCCTAAGAGAGGTCGGTAGTGTAGGAATTTGGAAAGATTTTAAAATGAAACCCATTAAACTTTGGATTAAATTAGCAGGTGAACAGTCTGACACACTTATACATAGATGTTTTCGAGTGCAGTTACAGGGAAGCAACCAACGCCACTGGTCGTATAAAATTAAACTGCTACTGGAACGTGCAGGTCTGGGAGACGTTTCTCCGGAGATGGTGGGAGATAGGGGAACACGTGAAATAGAACGGCTAATTTCGGGTAGACTTGCGGATATTAAAAGGCAAGAGATCCTGGCAGCAACGGCCGAAAAACGTTCGCTAGTTGCGCAAATTCACGCGAGTCCGTTATGGGGTTGCGAACGTTACGTAAACACACTGCGAAAGGACGCAAGAGGGGGATACGCTTGGTTCAGGGTCGGGGGGTGGATGCAACGTAGATTAAAGGACTCTAATGGTAATGGCATCTGTGTGCTTTGCGGTGATAGGGAAGACTGGATCCACATCCTTTTAATTTGCAATGCGACCGAAACTTGGAGAGGAAAATGGATGGGAATGGGAAATTACTACTTCCAACATAGGAACGTAACGCTCGCCCAAAACATTCTAGGTGATAAAAGATCTAACTTCATGAAAGAATTAGAAACATTTCTAGGAAAGGTTCGGACCATTAGAGACTCTGAAATTAGGGAGTGGGAAAACAGCACTGGTTAGTACGAGCAGAGCCTAGACTGGAGAGAAATAAATAATAAATCAATAAACTAACAATAATTAAGTTAGTCACTAAGTTATGTTAGGTTAGTAAACAGTAAAAAAAAGTTATAAGTTGTAGTCAATTGCTAAGTATAAGTAGATAAATAAGTCAATAAAAATAAATAAATTAACTTATAATAATTAAAATAAGTTAAATAAATTAAAATTAAATTAATTAAAATAAGTTAAATAAATTTAATTTAAATTAATTAAAATAAGTTAAATAAATTAAAATTAAATTATATTAAAATAAAATAAAAGGAAACGGTTAAAATAAAACACATTAGGAGGCGAAGGGAAGTAGGAATCGGAAATGTTAGGGCAGAGGCGTTGGTGCGGACGATTTTCTGTGGTGCTGTTTGTTTTCATATGCGGAGGAGGCCAAACACTGGAAGGAGAATGCCTGACGCCCGCGCCAAATAAATAAATGGTTTAAAAACCGGATAGATTAGCATGTACTCGGCTTCTGACGGCAGGTTTTTCCCCCTTCAGGGGTTTTTTCCTCAGCCGTACCTTATGGTCTCTTTTCCGCGGCTTTGATGCGAAGGAGAGACCATTTGGGGTGAATACCAGAATTCGAAAGGTTAGAACGCTGTATAATGTAGGTATTGTAATGGCTTAAAGGCCTTCGGCCTAGCCACATTGCATCAAGATTTTTAATTTGCCTGTAATAATTACCTATTAAATAAATAAATTTTTTTTAAATACAAAATAATATTTAACTAATTTCTTTGTACTTATCACAAACCCCTCTATTAATCGTCATGATCAAGTTGCTTTGTCAAGAATTCGATCAAACCATTCTAAATTATCTCATAAATTTTTAATTGAAAAAGTTCCACAACCTACTTGTACCATCTGCAATAAAATTCTATCAATAGAGAACATCCTTCTGGAATGCCCCGACAGAAAAAAATGTCTAGGAAATGAAAATTTCAATGAAATTTTATCATCAAAGTTTCCAAGAAAAAGTGTAACAATTTTGTAAAACTATCGTTATTTTCTCAGAATTGTAATTGTATTACTCTACTAGTCGCTCATGACCTATGCAGTTTATGCGACTTAAAATAAAAATAATTTTAAAAAAATATTTGTTTGACAAAAAACATTTTATAAATAGTTCATAGGAGACATAAATAGAATATTTCACTTGTTGGAAATAAAAATTGGAAATTATTATTTTTAGTTCAAATATTGACCATTGTAGAAATCACGACCGTTAATAAGTAGTAGGAAAATCACGGGATCGGTCAATTAATGGATTACACTAGTTTGCCAACGTTTCGGAATATTTTATTCCATCATCAGGGCTAACAACCAAAAAACACAATCACAATAAATACGGACAAACTCTTCTGAACAACAACATACAAATTGAATGAACATACATGTGTAATTATTGTTCCACATGTATGTTCATTCATGTTTTTGTATGTTGTTGTTCAGAAGAGTTTGTCCGTATTTATTGTGATTGTGTTTTTTGGTTGTTAGCCCTGATGATGGAATAAAATATTCCGAAACGTTGGCAAACTAGTGTAATCCATTAATTGACCGATCCCGTGATTTTCCTACTACTAGTTCAAATATTAATATTAATTTGTTGATATTATTTTAATATTAGTGTTTATATTAGCAAATGCTGTATTTTTTCTTTCATACATTACAAATATAACTTAACAAAATTCATTTGTTAACTAGAACACTCATGTTCATTAACACCTATAATTCATCCATGCAAGAAGTCTGTATGAACTTCATGGTTTCTAACCTCTTTGCTCAGAATACGAAGGTAGTTTGATAAGTCTGATAAATTTCTATGAAAGAGCGTGCATTGTTGTTAAACATGTGCATTGTTAGAAAGAACGATTCTTTGTAGACAGCTGTTTGACTTTTTAAACAAATACGACGCGTAGTTAATTATTGGCAACCAGTTGAATGCGTGAGTTTGACGTGCGGCGTAGAAGATGGAGAAAAACGAGTTTCGTGTTGTGATTAAACATTTTTATTTGAAGGGCTGGACAGCATCGCAGATCAAAAATGAGTTAGATGAAGTACATGTAAACTCTGCGCCAGCATTGAAGACAATTTACTTCTGGATTAATGAGTTCAAACGTGGTCGCAGAAGCACAGAAGATGAAGTTCGCTCTGGCCGGCCAGTTGAGGTCCCCACATCGAAAACGGTGGAAAAAGTGCACGATCTGGTAATGGAAGATCGCAGAGTGAAAGTGCGTGAGATTGCTGATGCTGTTGGCATCTCAACTGAAAGAGTGCACTTCATCTTGCACGAAAAACTGAGCATGAAAAAGATGCGCGCGAGATGGATGCCGCAATTGCTCACTTTGGATCAAAAACTGACTCGAAAGAACATTTCGAGGCAAAATCTGACAATGTTAAGGCGAAATCAGCAGGACTTTTGGCGCAGATTCGTCACCGTGGATGAAACATGGATCCACCTCTACACTCCCGAAACCAAAAAAGATTCAAAACAGTGGATAAAGACTGGTGAGAGTGCACCGAAGAAGGCGAAGACAATTTTGTCTGCAGGAAAGGTGATGGCAACGGTTTTTTGGGACTATCAGGGTGTAATCCTTATAGATTATTCGGAAAAGGGTAGAACAATAACTGGGTGCTATTACGCTTCATTATTGAATAGTTTAAAACAGAAATTGATCGAAAAACGGCCAAGGTTGTCGCACAAGAAAGTGTTGTTCCACCAAGACAATGCTCCACCCCACACAGCAGCAGTCACAATGGCGAAAGTGCATCAGTTAGGACTCGAACTGGTTCCTCATCCACCATATTCCCCGAGTGATTTCTTTCTATTCCCCAATTTGAAAATTTGGCTTGGTGGGCAAAAATTTTCCTCAAATGAGGAAGTGATTGCTGCTGTAAACGGGTATTTTGCAGTTTGACAAATCCTATTTTTCCGATGGGGTGAAAAAAATGGAAACACGCTGGGCAAAGTGTATAGACCGAGAAGGGGACTACGTTGAAAAATAAGGTAAGTTTTTTTCTTAAAAAATGTTTTTCTTCCATTTTTACCAAACTTATCAAACAGCCCTCGTATTATACAATTTCGCGCTTGCAAAGAGTATTCGACAGAAAATTTTAGGCCCACAATGCTCGGCGGCCAGTACCATCCTCAGGGTTTTAGCATGAAACCTCGTTTAACTTAATTGAGTTTATATATTCAGCGGTGAAACAGATGCACATATAAACGCGATTATATTGCGAGTTTAATTTTAATCGCGTTTACTTTAAACACGATTAGCGAGATATTTGAACGAGTGTGGTGAAATCGACCCTTAAAATGCTTCGTTTAGGAGTTATTTAACGATATACATAAAAAAATACGGCCAAGTGTTGCGGATTGCATTTGACATGAATAGTTAGATGCGTTTTTTTTAACAAATTCTTCATACATTGAAAGTCAAAGTGCAATTCGTCACGTCTCCGCGAAATTCCCTTAGGAAATCTCATTTATAAAGACTGGTGGCGTGTGAGAGCCGCGAAATGTATGTATACTACTGAAATAATATGTATATGTAATATGAATATATACTACTATAATATAATATACTACTGAAATAATATGTATATGTAATATGTATAATATAAGCTTTTGTACTATAAAACTGGTTAATAAGAGAATATTACACAGCGAGAGCCAACTACATTTATTTTTTAATTCAGGAAAATATAAAAAGTTCAAATTTCTAAACGAAAACCGTTTTAAATAAATGTAGATTATATACTTTGATTATCTACAATTAAACTTCACAAAACTGAGATGTTTCTGATAAGAGTTATTATGACATATTTGTCGAAAGAATCCATAACCCACTATTTGGTAAAAAAGGAAGGTTTTAGTATAGCTTTGAAATTTGTTTTGTTTCCTATTATGATTTTTGTGCTGATTTTTGTGCTTGTGTTTGCAAACAAGAATTTTGCCTGAAAACACATTAAGCAAAAAAAAAAAAAAAAAACCGCGACTTGTCTTTTTTAAACTACCTCATCACTTTTTCGTAAATAATAATCCTAAACCAAATAAAAGAATGTAAAAATACCTATATTTAATGTCATTAAGTTTTTTCTCTAATTAAATGTTTAACTACGAGAGACTAGCGAAATTTTGTGATATAAAAAAACGGAGAGTATCCCAATTTCAGGCTAGAGATGGTACTGCACGTACTTTGTCGCATTATCGGGAAGGGTTACGTAATATTATATTATTGCAATTTCTGTCATTACTTGAAAAAGTCCAAACCAAATTCAAACCAAGCGCCTTTAGTGGATATCTGCTATTGTTTCGCTAGTCGCTACTACCAAACAAACATGAATAAATTCCAACTGTTACAATATTTGCAACAAATTATGTATACAAGCAAGGATAATTTCACACATAAACATCCAGAACTAGGATTTTCAATATATCGCCTATTGAATATATAGCACGCATCTTCTGTGTCACGCTGTGCTTACGCATATATAGCACGAATCTACTGTATCACTACGAACTGTTTACAGTAAAGACGTGTGATTGTAAGTTCTTAGTTAAAGGGTATAGTCGAATAAAGTGGTGAAAACTGCCCCCAAACCAAATCGATAATCGCGATGCTCGAAATGCGCGAAAAAAACAAAAAAATAACCTCCTAGATCAATTTGTTGCAGAGATATGAGTAACGTGTTTTTCGTGTTTTTTTTCTCAGCTTCTATTGCATCTATCAGGCCAAAAAATTGGAGAGACGGGGGAATATGATTGAATTTTAAGTAATTTTGGCAACAAATTCTGACGCCAAATTCAAATAGAAAAAAATTGAAATGGATTTTCGACGTGATAAGTCTCAGTTTTTTCCCCTAGAATGTGTCTCATAAAATTCTATAACATTTTTTTCTGATTTTTAAGCAATGTGAAAGATAGTGAAAGAAAATTAAAACTAATTTTAACAGTTCAAAAATTTGAAATTAGCGCTAAAATGTCATCAGAATTTTTTCACCAATGTTTAAACAATTAATAATTAAATTATTAAAAAGTCTCACAAACAAAAGTCTGATTTATAACTTTTTGCTGACAAACATGTCTTTACGTGGAAAGAGACTTTTTTACGAACGAATAGAAACCTTTCTCAGTAAGCACGATGCGCTTTCAGATTGCCAACATGGATTTAGAGAATCAAAATCTACGGAATCAACCAGATTATCTTTTCTTAAAGTTGTCGCCTCACCATTGGATCAAAATGAAGCACCTATTGGATTATTTTTAGATTTTTCTAAACCTTTAGATGTCTTTGATCATGACATTTTACTTTCAGAATTACCTTTATATGAATCAGTGGTATTGCCCTAGATTGATTATGTTCGTACCTTAAACAAAGATCTCAGAGAGTGGAAATATCTAAATACCGTACTGGAATGATGGAACATTATGTACACACCTTTCCGACTCCTTTCCAATTGCACGTGGAGTCCCTCAGGGATCGATTTTAGGTCCTATTCTCTTCCCGCTATACGTAAACGATATGCTCTCGACGATTCGAAACGGAAGAACAGTTCTCTTTGCGGATGATGCAATCATTCTTTGCAATAAAGAAACCGTAAATGTGCAATATCAGATGTTTCAAATTGGATGTCTAAAAATTAATAGTGAATGAAAAGAAATGTTTTAATACAGTTTTCTATTTCAAATAAATAATTCTGTGCTCCACCGTTCTAAACAATGAACGGTGTACCATTGACTGATATTAAGGCAACAATTTTCAGGCTTCTCAATTCAGTCAAATCTCAAACGGAACGTCCATTGAAATGAACTGAATACAAAATTAAGTTCATTATGCTACGCGTTCAGAATTCTTTCAAATTCAATCAGCCTTCGTAGGCCTTCAAATTCAGCCTGCTCGTTGTGTATATTTTGCGAATGTTCATGTCGTGAGTAGACGCGTTGCGTCGTGAGTTGACGCAACATACAATACATATACATTTTTTACAACACTTTGCCAGATGACATTAAACGATTACATTCGAGAGAAAAGTTTAAATACCAAGTAAAATCGTTTCTGCTGCATAACTGTTTCTATAAAATTAGTTACAATACTGAACAATACTGACAAGGAGAGTAACATTAATTCTAACAATGATATTTAATGTATTATTTACCATTTGGACCGTATAATTCTAGACAACCTATAACAAGTATTGTATTGCAGCCTCCGGGTCAATGACCCCCATCTCGTTTAGGTTTTTCGTCCAGTTTCCCTGACCCATTGAGCAAATGCTGAGATGGTCCCTTGTTTTGCTTCTGAACATAGATGTAACTTCATTATCTGTGCACGTCTTCTAGAATTCAGTGGGATATACAGTTATTCAAATTATCGTTCTCCATGTTGTTGCAGAAAGAAGTATTATTCCTTGACGAAGGACATGATGAGGGAAACTGACAAAAGTTTTTGCTGATTTACCCTTGAAAATAAATTATATTACGTTGGAGCGAATACTTTTGTGAACAATCATTGCAAAAAACGCCCATTTTTTCTGTATTCAAAATTTAATTAGTATATGGCTTAGGGAAGAGATCACAGACTTTTGAAAACTTGAACAGAATTCTCTTCTCGTAGCACGTCACACGCAGTTTTAAACTGAACGAAAAATAGATTTCGAGATTTAAACGGAAATACGTTTTGGGGAAATGTCGAAAAGTTTTTTCCTTTTTCAAAACGCCCGTCCGTCTGTTGTATGTGAACAAAGCTAGCGCCTAAACCACACGTACGATCTTTTCCCAATTGAAGAAACCCCTGTCCATCTGGCTCTAGTTGAAGCTTTGAACTTTGAAAACAATTCATTAAAATTTGGGAGTGCCCCGGACATTTTTAAAATTTTCTAAAAAACTTCATATTTTTTCTTTAAATTTCTAGTAAGAACAGAGAAATATACTCTTATGAAAGTGGCAAGGGTCCAATTTCCACGGTTAACTCTAGTTTCGAAAATTGCAAAAGTTTGGATTTTCCGGCGTCTTTCTACAACTATAAAATTGAAGATAGAGATTTTTCCTACAAATGAAACTGGTTGTCCATAAATATTTTTCATTAGTAGGGATAGTACCAAATGCACCCTATTCAATAACAAAACATTGCTCTATTCTTTTATTTTTTTTCAAAAATTAAAAAATTAAATTTTTTGACTTGTCTCTCATTTAAGAAGTTTTTACACTAGAGGCGATTTTTTCACTTTTTGATTTATGAGTACATGTGCTTTAAATAATGTCAACGTTTCTCGAAAACTCAACAGTTTTCTGTAAAAATGAGCTCTAAGTTCCACATTTTCAGAAACACTCAAACGCCATTTTCTCAAAAATTGCTCCAAATGATTTCTTACAATTTTCCCAATAGATAGTGCTAATTGCACTGTTTAATATGATGTAAAGTTAAATTTACTGTATTCTTTTGTTTTTTTCAAAAATTATACAAATGTTGTTTGTTTTAGTTATATATCTCTCACGCCATTAGTATTGCACATGTCCAACGATTGATATTCATTATTGCATTTGTTAGTGGAAGTCCTTCAAATGATGTTTTTCGAAAACTCAATAGACTCCTGTGAAAAAGTGCTTCAAATTTCGCATTTACAGTAATGCTTGCTTAATCGCCATTTTCTTAAAAACAGCTTCAAATTTTTCAATAAAAATTGCTATTTAGGACAACGTTATAGCCTTCTTTTGTATAATTAAAATATAATTTAGGTTCTACTATTTGGAAACCGAAAAGGGCGAAAATTTCAAAAAAAAATCTTTGGGCCGCAGAAGATAGTAGGCAAGGAGGAGGGACAAGACTGTACAGTACCAGTTCACATCAAGGAAATTGGAAAACTAGTACGAGAATGTCTGTGCCATTCTGTAGCACCTCTAGTTGTTTTTAGATTTATGTATTGTTTCTAATATAAATCAAATAACTCGGTTTTAGGTATATTAGTCATTTATGTTTATAATATAAATCAAATTACTTAGTTGTACATTTATTAATTATTGACAATTCGCCAATCAGAGGCAAACTATTATTGTCACTGACTTCTTCAATAACTGAGATTGCGTACCTTTGAGTATAAACAGTCTACTCAAAATTTTCTGACGGTTAAACAATTTTCGCCAAGTAACGAGCGTGTGCCGCCTGGATGGCCGAGGTGGCTAGTACCGACTCAGCGCTTCGGTCCGAAGGGTCGCGGGTTCGAGTCCCGCCTTGGGCATGGCTGTTTGTCCCTTGACTTTGTGTGTGTTGTCGCGGAGGGCCTCGCGTTCTGCTGACCCCAGATCAGAGGAGCCCGCAAGTGTTTGTCTAGTGTCTGGTCGAATATGCGTCCCTTCGGGACGTAAAGGGCAACCGGCTGTCGGCTGGATAAAAGCCCTAGAGGAAAAAACAACAAAAAAAAAACAAAAAAAAAACTAGCGTGTGCCAAATAATAAATGGTCGCAGATCGGTTCGTAGATCTGTAGGAGTAACATCCCAGGATGCGACTTCTGTTCGCACGTTCACAATAATATCGTTTCACCGATATTCCTGAGGTGGAAAGTGATAGGTGAGGTCCTCCAATGCACCGATGTTCGTTCTGCGCAGCGCCAGTTTGCGACACGAACAACGCGACCACAAAACGTTGAAAAGCGTGACGCACGTGACGCACTTCGGTTGAAAAGCGAGACCAGCCGTTGGCTGCAATGTTGCTTGGTGAGCAAAAATTGTTGAGAAACATTTTAAAAGTGGCATAAAGTGACAATTTTCAAGGGTCACTATTGTAAACTATTGTAACCAGATGATTCCCATACTCTGTTACCATAGTGACATATATAAATAAAACACACGTAATGCTTTGGTGAACCTATTCAAACCTGTATCAATCCTATTAAAAAGATACAACAAATTGGCGACGAGGTGAACACCGGATAATTGGACAACACCAGGAAAAGGCATCGAGCGAGCGACCTAACCTGTAACAGCCACGTGCGGTCAGCAACGTAGTATGTAAACGAAATCGATCGGTCAGTATCAATGGACATCGAAATTTTTTGATACATTCAAACAATAATCTTTATTCTAAATAAAATGTACTCAAGCTTCTCAAGCAAATTGTTCTTCAAATAAAATATTATCAAAATTGATAAAGAACAATTCACACAGTTTATGCAATTTCAACAACAAATGCTGGAAAAGATATTGACAAAACAAACGTCGGAAAGTCAACAGAACATACTACACCAGTAGTGACCGTTAATCCGGCACATTTGCCAAATTTTGAGAATTTTGATTCTACAAAAGAATCTTTTAGAAATTATAAATCCAGATTTGAAAATTATCTGGAAATGAAGAACGTTGATAAAAATAAATATTATTGCGCAAAGTTATTACTTAATTCAATAGGTGCAAAATATTTCAACATGATTGCGGCGGTGGCAGCGCCAAAATTACCAAAAGAAAAAAAACGTACGACGAACTCATTTCACTTTTCGAAATGCATTTAGCACCAAAGAAAAATGTTCTTGTGGCGCAACATCAATTTTTATCAAAATACCAACATGATATTCAATCAATTTCAGAATTTGTAGCTACATTGAGAGCCGACATTGGAGACTGTAATTTTGTTTCAGAATGTAATTGCAAGAATTCAGTTGCAGACACTTTCCTTCGTGCACAATTTATTCAAGGAATCAAGGACAACTTCATCAGGGAAAATATTCTTCAAGCTGAAACCATAACATTTGAAGACATTGTTTCAAAAGCATTAGCTTTAGAAGTATCAAATTCAAAGGAGATGGCCCAAAGAACAGCGACATCGACTGGTAGTATCAACAAAATGAAGAATGTCAAGGTAGATGACTAAAAGAATGGTCGTGACCAATTTCAACAAAAGACGACATGCAATCGCTCAAGTTCGAATAAACGCGAACGCAAAGTCGATTGTGCGGATCTAGGCATCGATGGATTATGTTTCAGGTGCGGCAAAAACAACCATTTATGGAAAAACTGCAGAATTAAAAAAACAAATCTGAAATGTGCCGGGTGCCAGAAGACTGGTCATGTACTCAAAGTATGCATTCGGTCGTTACTTGAAAAAAAATCGAAATCATCAAATTCACACAATTCAATTATGATTAATAATATACGTGAAAATGTGACCGTGCAAGATTACGGATCATTCCAAATGTTAGACATGTATCAAAATACTCACTCGGAAGGAGAACTCAACCGCTACTATGCTACAGTGAACATCGAAGGAAAACCCATACAGTTCGAAGTAGATTCAGGCTCGGAATACTCATTTCTACCTCGAGACAAGTTCGCAGGAATTCAAGCCGACATCCCACTTCAACCTTGTACAACAGGATTCCGATCCTACACACAAAATATTTTTATTCCGGATGGAAAAATTCAAGCCAACATCAACTACAACGGACAAACAATTCAAGGAGAGATCTACATCGTTCCCGAAGAATACGGTGCAATTTTAGGACGAACAGGGATCCGACGGCTTAAAATCAACCGACAGGAACTCGATCAACAGAACTCATCAACTGCCGATAACAGTGTCAGCAATATCAACGTCATCGAAGAAATTATGTCGCAATATTCGCATATTTTCGCAGAAAAAGTCGGTTGTGTTCCGAACTTCAAGGTAAGCTTATAATTACGAGAGAAAGCAAAACCAATTTTCCATCGAGAAAGAGAAATTCCTTACGCTCTCTTCAGTCGAGTCGAGAAGGAACTGGATTCTCTGGAGGAATCAGGAATCATTACGAGAACGGAAACGAGTGACTGAGGATCCCCCCTGGTCGTCATACCAAAAGCTGACGGTGGACTTCGGTTATGTGTGGACTACAAAGTTGGAGTGAACGAGCGACTCATGGACGCACATTATCCGATTCGAAAGATCGACGAAATTCTAAATAGTCTACACAATTCGAAATATTTTTGTAGACTGGATCTATACAAGACATACCTGCACCTTGAAGTAGACGACATATCAAAAGACATTCAAACCATGATCAGGCTGTCAGGTGACGCCGCGTCGAGGCTGGGGTGCCGACGTTTCGTCGACATATCGCGGTCCTCTTCAAGGGCTATACTGAAGGGAAGAGGCAGTACGCCCCACTGATATTCTCTCACCGAAAAGTCAACCGAAGAAGGAGGTAACTTTTGCCCAACATACTAAGCAGAATCAAGAACCGGATCTGGGGGATCTGGTAAATATGCCGATAAATGAACCATTTCGAACACCAGAAATACTACCCAATGAACCAGTGAATATCGACACCGAAGAAGCAGCGGCAGAATAGGAGCCAGTGGCACAACCGGCTATACGCCGATCAGAAAGGACGAGACGACAGCCTAGATACCTTCGTGATTTCCATACGTGAAACATTTAATTTTCATTTCAACTTAATTATTAGCTTTTTTTTGTTAACATGAGTAACAAAAGTTACATGCCATATATTTTTTTATATTCATCAAAATGTATATTCTAACTTTTGTGTGCTTATATTATATTTTCAAATAAGCGTGGGAGAACTATTGTAAACTATTGTAACCAGATGATTCCCATACTGTTACCATAGTGACATATATAAATAAAACACACGTAATTCTTTGGTGAACCTATTCAAACCTGTATCAATCCTATTAAAAAGATACAACAGTCACCAACCAAAAGTAACAGGATGAAGTTTTTTTGAATGCTTATCTGTTTCTGTTTCAATGACTTGCAACTGTGATAATTTTGGCATTTAAAATTCACGCTAATATTCTCACGCAAACTGGTGCTTGAAGCTCATTGGCTGAAGTCGGATGCGCGAGAGCCCACCCATCTCTTTCCACCATGGATAGTCCGAGTGAGTTTTGTCCGTACATCATGTAACACATAAAATATTTCGAGTTCATATGTCGTGAGTGAATTATTTCAAACCTTATTTTGAATAAAGAGTACCTCAAATATTCTTTCAAGTACTGTTTATTCAAAGTTAGGTTTATATGTTCACATATTATATTTCAATTTTTCTATTTTACTTAAATTTTAATTTTATTCATAACAATGTCCTGAAATTGACTTTGAAAAATGTAATTTAGTATATTATTATTATTTGTAGCACTGAAGATGGTTGCAATGCGACCAAAAAAAGCTTTCTAGAGAAATAAAAACTTATGACAAAGCAACGCCTCAAATTCATTTCTATAAATAATGATATTTTTTAACTTTAAAACCTAATGAATTTACATAATAACACTGACATATCTTTACCAGGTGCGAACTTCTTTCTAATTTTTCAAACTGCTTTTCTTACTTTAATTCAGAGTAAGAGTAAGAGTTCCTAACTCATTCGAGAAAGCCTCTGCATTCCATGTGAGACCACAGTGAGCACAATTTCAAATATACGGGTAAAACGAATGATGCATGGGCTAGGAACAAAAATATAGGAGAGAGAAGTGGTAACAGAAGAACAAATTAGGGAGGGGCAAAGTCTTTCTTTTATGTGAACGGTTCTTTATATGATCGCTTTTTTAGTGAACTAGTTGAAAATAACGAGATAGATCATTTCATTTGGTGACGTAGGCAGGGATGCCATATTGGGCGGAATACCACCAACTGGGCGAAAAACAGCATCGGCTTGCGGGAAGAAAATGCATTTTGCGGGATTCCGTCCATTGGATGGAATCCGTTATTTCCTGAGAGAATTTTGGGCGGTATGCTTTCTTTGCTGACTTAAATCGTCAATAATACTCGCATTTTCCAACAAATTGACGATTTGTTGAATTTTGCAACAAATTGGCGAATTGACGGCTTCTGAAAGAAATTGCCTATGCACAAGTGTTTTACTTTTGAACACCTTGTAAATATGCAGCTATTATGAAAATATGTTAGAGCACATTTTTTTTATTTTTAGACATGCATTTTGCTCCTTTTTCTAGAAATTGTACAAGTTTTTAAGCTTAAGACTACACTTCATAGGTAGGCTTTGTGCACAAGAGTATTTCGTTTTAAACTTCTTGTGAATGTTCAGCTATTTTGAAATTATCGGTTCCAGTGTCAGTCAGCTTTATTCATCGCTCATCTTTCTTCCCCACGAAGTTATTTGGTGGAATTGGACGGATTTTTATCCCTCCGATGGTGAATTTTCCCAAAGGGATCTGGCAACTTGGGCGTAGGCGTTGTTTCAGCGTTGAAATTGAAATTTTTGTCAAGACCGTAGGTCAAGGCCAAAATATCAACCAAGATCATGAGGAAAAAAAAAACATTTTGCAATTAGTAAATTATACAAACTAAAATGATACTTGGGACCCATGTCGCATAAACAACCTACGTTAAGAACAAATGCTACATGTCTTTGGAGTCATACCATGAAATTAACAAAATCAAGATCTGCTCTGATTCCGATAAAGGAATTCTTCACAGATATATAGATCATTATACATGGATCCAGTTAGGAAATTACCTCTTTGCAAACAACACAAGAATTCAAAACCAAGTATGATGACTACAGACCCATTCTCATGAACTTCAGTACAAGATACCTTTCTTTCCTTTCATAATATACAGAGCAGCCCCTCCACTACATAATTCCAACTTGTCTGTAGCTTGTAATACATTCTCAACATCAAACGCTGTACTTAAAAGCTGTACAAAACGAAAGATTTTCATTGTCAAATAAAATATTTAAATTTTAATCTTTATCAAGAATGACTTACAAATAAACAAATGTATAATACAATTCACTCAATTCTCTATTTGAATATTAATAATATTCAATTTATACATATTATTTTCTGAAATAATTACAAATGCATAACTTACAATTTTCCAGGGTTGGAAGAAAACCGTTTTTTTTAAACAATCCACTGTTTTTTGGGGGTTTAATTGAGTTTTTTTTGGTATGGGGGGGGGGTAATTGAACGGACGTTTTGATCGTCATTGATAACGTATTTATTAAACGGTCTAACGTACTAGACTCTCTTATTTAAACTACTCAAATATATAATGTATTTTTGTCTTCCGTAAATGTACAAGCTAAATTATGATAATTACCGATTCCAGGTACGTTTAAAATCATTCACATTTTGGCGGGTTGAAACATTACTGTTCCACATGTAAATCGGTTTGAACACGATTTTTCGTAGTGTATTCGAGCACAAACATTTTCAAACAACAATAATGGCTTCACTTATGTCGCCTGAATTGTCTGTTATATTTTATTATTAAAAAATGTTAATGCTCAAATACACTATTAGCGTTTGCGGTTTAGCAGGTTATGAACTTCAAAACCAGGATTTCAGATTACTGCTTCGCGCGAGATTTAAATTTTGAATAATTTAATTACAATTTGATAATTAAAATTAAGACATAATAATGATATAAAAACTTATATCATTATTAATTGCGTAATTATAGAAACCAAATCTTAATTCATAGTTCAAATGAAATTCCAAAATGCAATCAACATTATTGTAAATTCAAATCTTTTGCATAACAGCAATCTAAAAATTGGTTACGAAGTTTATAACCTGCTAAACTGAAAACGCCACATTTTATACCAACCAAAATCAATATAACTAACAATCAGGCATTCTGCAAATGAAATTGTTGGTAACAAGTCCCTATGTAAAGACTTGTGTGATTTGCTTAATACAAAAATAAAGTACGTTGGTAGAAGTGTTGTTTGTTCGTTCGTCAGAAGTTACTGCTATTTATCACCTCACAATTTATTTTTACAGTTAATCCGAATAGTTAAGTAAATCAGGTAATTTCTTTTACTATATGAATTTAAGATATATTAATCCCTGATATATTTATTGGAATGGAATGTTTGCCAATTACATAACCTAAAAAATAGTAAACAAATATATACACAATAATTCATTTTAGATGATTTGATATTGTTTTTCTTATAAATGATTGTCAAGCAATAATGATAATTTGCAATTTGAGCTACACAATTGTTTTAAATAAAATTGAAATACTTATTATTAAATGAAATGTTTTTGTTCCATACAATATTTTTGTTCAATTGACGTTATGTTCAATTTAAAA
Source organism: Teleogryllus occipitalis (assembly GCA_011170035.1). Classification (NCBI taxonomy): domain Eukaryota; kingdom Metazoa; phylum Arthropoda; class Insecta; order Orthoptera; family Gryllidae; genus Teleogryllus; species Teleogryllus occipitalis. The sequence continues at coordinate 135,827 of BLKR01002197.1, forward strand.
AGTACTAAGATTTTTTATTGTATATATCTACATTTAGTTATATTATTCATGGTGACAATGCAGTAATGTATTTTTATAGTTCTCTACAGGAGAGTTTTGAATTGCACGATGCCATTCGGCGCTGGAAGAAAAACTGCTCCCGAGTGGAGAGACATACCTGAAACGGAAAATTCGACCAGGGTTACTTGCAAATATTGTGACATTGAAATTAGGGCTAAAATTGAAAGAATTAGAGGTCATCTCGAAAAGTGCAGCAAAAAAAAATCCACAAGTTGATTCTTCAGTAGCAGTGCAAGCATCGTCTGCAGCGGGGTTTTCAGTCGATGGAGATCAAGGGGTCAAAAGGAGACAGTCGTCACTCGGTGAATTCGTCGTGAAAACAACGAATGTGCAAAAACAAAAACGACTATGGCATCGCGAAATTCTTTTTTAGCAACAATATTTCATTCAATGCTGCGTGAAGTCCACAATACGCTGAAATTCTGAACGCATTACAACCAGGTTACACGGGCCCGGATCGAAAAAAATAGGTGTCCCATTATTGGATAAAGCTGCAAATGCTGTCGAAGAGGAAATAAAAAGTGCTGTTGCAAATAAATCGTCCAGCATTACTTTACTTCAAGATGGTTGGTCCAGCATCAAAAACGACCCAATTTTGGCAACTTGCATTCACACGGGACAAACAACTTTTTTATTGAATGTTGAAGATTGTGAGGCACACAAGAAGACAGCCGATTATTGCTGTGATGTAATGCAAAAGTCAATAATTAAGTGTTCAGAGTGTTATGGAAAAGAAGTATTTGCCGTGTGTACAGATAACGAGCCACAAATGGTAAAAATGCGCGAATTGTTGACCAAAGATAATCCTCGTCTTGTCACATATGGATGCTCGGCTCATTATATCAATTTGCTGCAGGAGGAAATCATACCAACCTCATTAACAAAACACATTGTGGAAGTTCAGAAGTACTTTCGAAATCATCATCAACCACATGGGTGGTTGAACGAAAAGGAAGGTTGTATGCCCCAAATTCCAAATGCTACCCGATGGAATTCATACAACGAATGTTTACGAACATTTACTGAGAATTACAGTAAATACGTTGAAATTCTCATTGAAAATGGAGATGAAGGCCCTAAAGTATCCCTAGAAGTTGAGCATGTTGCGTTTAAATCAGTAACATTACGATTCTCAGTATGGATAAACATAGGTAGGCAAGAATTTTAAAATATTGAAAGTATCTTTTATGTGAGACTCGTGGCTCAACTTGTTCTATGGTTCTAATAAATTATTTTTGTATTTTTAACATTTGTTCCACCTGAAATTTCCTTGCATTTTCCCACAAACCTAGAGTAGAGTACTAGATTTGACTGTGAAAGAGTTACCATGTTATTCATGAAATGGTTTCTGTGGTTGACGAATTGTGTTGTCTATTAACCTCCATGAATTCCTAACAACCATTTCATGTCACTTCTTTTAGATGGCTTCAAAAACATGAAATTAATCTCAGGGAAGAAAAATGAATGTCTCCATCCATGAAGGTACTTTTTAGAACCACTGCACAAAATATTACTTCACTAATTTATAGATACCAATAACACTTTAACTAATTGTAGAGGCAAAAACAATGGTAATCATATTGTACACTAGTTATGTTGATTGTATATTGATAAGTTCAGTTACTTTTAGTATCTTATGTTTGAAGACAATCAATGGAACTAACAAACAGTACCTCTAAATTGTATTTCATAATTTTAATTATTGAAATCGCATGATTTATTTTTTAATTAATACATTTTCATACATACGTAATACTTTGTACATTAATACTTTTTTTTCGTTGTTGAAATTCAAACATGTAGTAATAAATCATGTTATTTCAATAATTAAAGTTATTTGAAATGCAATTTACGGGTATTCATTGTTTATTCCACTGTCTTCAAACATAAGATACTTACAATAACTGAAAAATGGAAATCACCATCATTATAATAATAGTATAAATAAATGAAGTCCAGTACTTCACAATAAGTTCAATAAGTTTTTCTGACACCCATTGAATAGATTCAATGAATCTTCAAGAATTACAGTTGCTTTTCGCAACATTTTTTCATAATCATCTTCTGAAAATTTGATAGTTAAAAAAAATTACTTCTGTTAGGTGGTAAATTATACTTTATGAAGCCTGTAGTTATAATTAGAAAAAATCAATTATTAACATTAATTAAAAAATAGTACACAATAAGCAACATAAACATTTTTAATCCCAACATTGTGCAGTGTAAAGATCACCGATACCTTTGATCAATGGACATGGTGTTCCAATGGCAGTCTCTTGTCTTTGCCCCCAAAACAAACTGAAAATTCAACAAAATTAAACAAGAATGAAAAATAAGATAAATAATTTTTTACATTTATTAACCTTAAAAATTAGCTTTTTAATTATAAGAAATTTGATCTTCAGGTCTGGTATGTAAACCATAACCTCTACAAATTACCTGACAGTGTAAGGTGAATTACTAGAATATGTACTTACCATGCATAACCACTTTTTCGTTGTTGCAATGCTTGACGCAAATAGTACACATTGTCCTTTGATTTTCTCCTTTTCTGGGGAAAACTTAAACCTTTATTTTCTTCTCGCTTTGATGCAGAAGACGAAGCTATTTGATATGACGTCTATCACTTCTCACGGTTTAACCAAGTTCTACCCACTTTGAAAACTTCTTAATTTACTTCATACTCTGGAATAAAGTTTTCACTGCGAAACAGATCACTCCGTACAGCCAACATCACCTAGACATTCATGTATGTCTAGATGGTGTTGGTACAGCTGTCTACAGAAGCCATCTTGCCTAAAATCCCCAAACAGATCGCAGCTCTATGTGCAAGAACTAGCCTCACACAAGTTTGATTTCGACTGGGAGTGAACACACGTATATATCATATACCGTGAGATGAACTATAGTTCACTAAATGGTCGTTCCGTTCCTTTTCGAGCATAGTTCAATTGAACTAGTTCGTTCGCGATCGACACATCCCGATAACAAATAGAGAATCTGATTGATGAGAATTTATTCACAACATATTTTATCTAAATAAGAACAAAATTTGTAAATGAAAATAGGAATAAAAATTAGAAGGGAAAGTTAATAATAGTCGTAACAAAGGATTTTATATTTTAACAGAAACCATATTCCGTCGGACATTATTGTCATAATTAATTCAGTGAATGGATTTAATTTTTCGAATAGGATTGAGGACAAAAAAGATCATTGCATTAACATGATTAAAGAAATTGTTCCAAGAAAAAATCCAGAGAAGCTTAGAAACACGGCACCTTAAAATAAAGAAAACATGTTTAATGAGCATACATATCTAAATCAATTAGAATGTCTAAAAAGAATTTAAGACGGACATACTTTTACATTTAAGGGATTGCAACCCGATATACTATATTTTATGAGAACTGACAATGGAGGAGTGAACGTGGCTATTGCACAACAAGAATATTACAGTACATAAGAAAAATAACAGTTCAAGGAGTCTAACAATTACAAAATAACACTGGTCGACAATTTTTTTTGTCTCAGAAAGAAAAATATCTCATTCTGGTAGCATTTTTTCTCCTGAATTCAAATATATCGGTTTTTCTCCATCACGCAAGATTTCCATGAGACAGGCATTTATGATTTCAAACACTAATATTTTCTACATTCTTGAGTACACTACATTCGAACATTCGGACTCGCCTAAAAAGTCAGAAATGACTATTTTCTGCTGTATTTTGCTTGTGGAGCATCCCTCTTGATGGTCCAACAATAATCGGCCAGCCCTTCGATTTCCCAAAATACTGTTACTTTCTTGAATGCTTACCAAACTGCTTTCTCCAGTGGATTCAATAGTTCCTCAAACTTCTCATCATGCATTAGTGAACGTATTTGTGGACCCACAAATATCCTTTCTTTAATTTTCGCTTCACTAATTTTTGGAAACTTCTGTGTTAGGTACATGAAACCATGGTGGAAATAACACCATGCATGAAACCAGGAGTATTGCTCATGGCTTTCACGAAATTCTTCGTTAATCCTAGTTTGATATGTAACGGAGGTAGATGCACATTTTTAGGATTACACAATGAGTCATGTTTCACATTTTTCTGTCCAGGAATGAATGATTCGCGTTTAGGCCATTATTTTCTGGTGAAATGGTTTCTTCTGTCCCTACTATCCCTAAGACAAAAAACAACAGTACTTTGTGTAACCAAGCTGCAGACCAAGAATAAGTGCAATTACCTTCAAATCACCACAAATATCCCATTCATACACTGCTTATTGAAGCTTTGTTAATATATAAATTGAAAGTTTTCATACGTTTCTTTCATATTAGCAGATTGAGCCAGAGGTATTGATGGAAATTTATTTCCATTATGCAGAAGCACTGCTTTTAAGCTTGCTTTGGAGGAATCAATGAACAAGCGCCAGCCTGTTGGGTTATGTTTAATACCAAATGTCTCCATAAGAGAAGAAATGTCATTGCAAAAAACTAAGCCATTTTCTTCAGAAAAATTGTATTTAAATAGAGAATGACGACTACGATAAGTACAAATCTTTGTATTCTTTTGAACAAGATTCCATCCTTTTAGCCGGAACCCAAGCATTTCAGACTGGATTTTGGATAACTTTAAGTCTCGTGTGAGATCGTTAAGATCTTCTTGAGGCAACAAATGAGGCTCAGGTGAACAAGTTTGTTCAAAAGTTATATCATCAAAATCTGTTTCTTCTTCCTTACTTCCATGGAAATCTGAGCTCTCTTTATCTAATGTCACATGTTCTGGAGGCTTTGGTATACGCAATTCTTCGCTGTGTGGAACGAGACTCATTGCAGATTGCAAGTCAGGGTACATCACTGTATGTTTTGATTTTGACGTAATCCCTTTAATGTTTGTTAAGCAGAAATAAGTGAGAGGAGTGATCTTTGGGTTCCCTTCAAATCATAGGGATAGCAAATGGCATGTGGCGTGTGCCATTCTTCCATGCAATTAGAAGCCTACTACATGATAAAAAACAAATATGTGGGGCCCAGGTTCTTGTTTGGTCCCCCACTTTACACCGAAAATAAAGTTCATAACACTTTTTTAATGGAGTAAGATTTCGCCTTTGGGACTTCAGCGTCACTTCACCACACATATAACCAAAGTTATGATGATTTAAACAAACTCTAGGCATTTCGTAAGTTACAACAAAGTAAAATCCAGACACAAAGCATTCACAATTAAGTGTTTACTGGTTCACTGCAATCTCACAACTGACATCGTTCGCATTAATGCGTGCTACCCTAGATCATGTTCGTGCCTATCTGTGCAGGTTTGAACTTGCACAACAGTAGCAATGGAACCAAATCTGCTAACTCAAATTGTACCATCACATTTACAATGCTTGAAGAGTTATTTTTCAATGGAAAAATGATCGTTTATTAAAAAAATGTAAAACCATTCACTGAAATGAAAAATTTGAAATTAAAAAAAAACTGTGGGTGATGGATAAATTCCGAATACATATTTGAAAACAATAAAAAAACTGCATTAAGTACAACTATTGGTACTCATGAGACAAAAATCATGTTGACCAGTGTAATTAGTAAAGTTATTTTCTTTCAAATGCCTTTTAAATAAATTAAAAATTTACAAAAATTCTTAAGGGGCGGAAAGAATGAAAACGTAAGAAAATTTTGTACCTGTTATATGTATAATTTCATTTTTTACGTAAGTTTGACTAAAAGTTTCGAAGTTAAAAAATTAACTTTATTTATACTGGTTGATTTTCTTAAATTTGGTCTCAATATGTTGACAGTTGTTTATCTTACATTCATTTGAAATACTCATGATGAAGAGAAAAAAATGCCTCGAAACATTGAGACATCTTTTTTTCATCGAAACAATTTTGAAATTAAATACTTGATTAATTATGGTTTAAACTAAATTAACTAAAAATTTTATTTTTAATCATATTTTTTCAAGCACCTTTTCAAGTCTGTTTAACGTATATTTTTAATTATAATTACAATAAATTGTAACAATAACTGTTTAAAACATGTTTGGACGACAATATATGAAAAATTGAGTCTGAAATGACTAGAAAAAAATGTAATTGTAATTTTATTATGAGCATAAAATGGTACCACTTTCCTCCAAGTACTTCCCGAATTGAGAAATCATCTTCTTTTTTACCGAAAAACTGTCGATACACATTCAAATACTGGCAACTCTGATAGCGGAATATCAACGGTATACAACTGTTAATAAATTTAATAATAGGTACAAAATATTTTCATTTTTAAAATTTATTTTATTGTATTTGTCTATTGTATCTTATCTGTTACTATTGTCAGTATGAGAAAAGATCTTTATAAAATACTCAGTACAGGCCTTCATTCTCGATTTGTATTTTCGAAATCCAATGTTAATACAATGATACAAATAATGTTAACGAGCAAGTAATCTTAACGAGAATAAAAATCTGTAAATGTTAAATCTCAGAAAATAACAAATATTTGAGGAAGATTAACCCCAGATTCACAACCAGGAGTCATTTTGACTCCTGTCAATTGAATGTTTTGCTCATTGTTGCACAAGTCAAGTGGTGATGAACCAGCAGCAGGGTTGCCAGATTGGGTGGAATTCCATTTTTTGGGCTAGAAAAGGCTCACTCTCGCGGGATGAAAATTGACTTCGCGGAATACCGCCCAGTGAGCGGAATTACATCAAAACATTTGCGATTTTGGGCAGGTTTTCAGATTATGAGACATTTAAAAAAAAATAACGTTGAGTTTGATTTTTTAGTTGTTTTTTTATACAGAATTTTGCATTAATCACTTATTAATTCGACCGGTTTTACTTTGAGAAGTGGGTCATGTTAGTTTTTAGACCTCTAATTTATGGTGTGTTCTAAAAGTCATAGCGTCTTTGTTGTGTGATGAGTGTGGTGTCACTGCCAGCACTTTCCGGTAAGCCATAGAGAAAAAGCATGCATATCTAAGCATTTCTGGGGTAATTTTTTTAAACGCGGATATTTAAGAGGAGCAAGGAGAGTCAAAATGGGAAAGTGGGGAAACTATTTTAACCCTTAAAGTATTTTTCCTATCTGCTGTAGTCTAATGTAAGTGTGTCTAAGTGTAACTAATTTTTCAAATACTTAGATATAACTTATTATTACAGAAAGGTAATTTTTACATATTATTTATAACAATGTTCACAAAAAATGAAACTAACCAAGCATTTCATATGGTCACTATCTAAAAAAAACTCCAAATACATATTTTATTGCAAATTCAAACTTCCCGTTTGAAAAGTTGAATTTTTCTTATTGGGCGGGTTTACACAGCCATCTAATGCGGATGTTTGTACGAAGCATCTTGCAAGAGGGACATTCAGTCCTATTACTTACCCAACACGTCATACCCTTACCCTTACCCTTACACGTCATACGCAGCTTCAACTGTTTTTTGACGTAAAAATAAATAAATAATGCGTCCTTGTAAAGAATAGTCACGATTTTCGTTCCCGTTCTTTTTATAATGCTGTGTACGTTAGACTCTGGGAGTCATTTTGACTCCGTGTACTACGTTAAATCGTAATATTTTTGAAAGCAGTGAAAAAATGTCAAAATCCTTGGATGAAGTCTATATTTTCAAATCATTGGAGGACGCTGACCTTTTCTTGTGTTACTGTTGTTGAGGAAGAAAGTTTGTCAGACTCAGATGATGTTTGTCAAACTCAGATGATGTGTTTTAGGTACGGATTATGCGGGGTGAGATGAACTGTTTTCAACGTGAGCTTTCGAACGCCTGGTCAGCAAATGTAGTTTTTATCTATTACTCTGGCGTATTCTAAGTTTTACGTTAAATATATTTAAATAAATAAGTGGTTCGTACAATATTTCTATTTTGTTTATTTCTTAAAAATTCAAATTTGTAGTGACGGTTGATGTGCGAGTCAAAATTACTCCGCGACGTCAATATGCCCATCCAAACAGGCTGTGAATCTAGGGTTAATGAATGATTTTGGTCATCAATAAAGTAACAAATTCATCGAAGAAAGTCAGAATACACTTCACAAGGGAGCAATATAAAAATGAAGGCGAGTAAACGGCGATTTACAAAATTAATTCCAGGAATACATGCCGAATAACACGATAAAGTGAATATACATTTCAAATGGTATCTTTACAATTTATAATAAAAAGCAATGTTTCTGTAAAGTACCAAATGAGGTATGAACAATTTTTTCCGATCCAACTCTAAAATTATGAGCATTTGAAATCCAGTATTTACGACGTTATATACTTTCTACTTACATGAATCGTTAGTCTTTGGCAGCAACAGCTTGTCACAACAGCCAATGGACACAGCACACCTACGGCGTTAGATAGAACCTTCCCCTTTCCCAGAAGGCAGTCATTTTTTCGATCTCATTGCTGATTGGCTAGCTTCGTACTTTTTGAGCCAATAACCAAAATTTCCAAGCATGCGCATACGTATTACAATTTCCACTTAAATATAAATAGCTAAACATACGCAACATGTAAACGAATAATCCCGGCATTTACTCAGATCAAAGTATTCAGCAGCTAATTACATGTTGTTTCATATCGCACTAATTTTCAGAATATTAAAAGTTAGTTCGGAAAAGATTTTCAATTATTGACAATTAAAATATTTGTGCTATATATTAAACCATTTTATTACATTTTACGCGACATTTCGAGGACAAAACACGTCCACATCTTCAGGATATATAACCAGTGCAGTGTTGCCAGAGTTAGATTGGCGGATTGCGGGATTTCAAGCGCCGCGTTGCAGATTTTACGGGCTGAGTAGTAAAATCCCGGATATGAATGTACATATACTTATTTTTCACTGGAATTTACGACAACTTCCTTTTCCAATTTAACAATAAAAATCAAAATTAATTCTTCATTGTTTCCTCCCCCTTGCTTGCCCGTTGAATATTACACGTTTCGTCTTGTAAACAGAAATGATGTAAAAGCCAGCGGAAGTACGCACGTTTACAATAACTATAATGTAAATATACTAGTATAGTAAGATTACAACTGTAATTTATAAGATAAGCTTCTGTCAACAGATTTTTGTTGTAAAATGTATTAAAATTTATGTATTTAAAATTGTTAAAATGTACGATTAAAAAACAGGTCCGAAGATTGCTAAAAGGTGTAGCCGAAACGTCATCAGAAAATACTATCTGTAATAATATACGCTAAATCCACTTATTTTTGACATTCAAAAATAAATGTAACTGTTTTTTTAATAATAAAGATATGCTTATTCCATTCGGAAATTGTAATACGCATGCGCGTTACTCTTAGTCTGCTTTCTCTGTCCTACTAGTGTTACAGAACTTTGTCATGCTTTCTTATGACATACAGAAATTTGATCGGCTCTTTTCTTTCTTTAGTAAATACTAATTTGAAAGAAAATAGGGAAGATCCACAATGTTATATCTAAATTCTCTGAACAGTCAAGAAGCTGTTCTTTTCTATCACTACTATGGATTGGCAAAGCATGGTGTAAGAAATCTTACCACGGTGTAGCTTACAGCGTGAGGCAAAGTCGTTCTTCAATGTGAACAGTTCATCGATCATACGATCATTCTTTTCAGTGAACTATGTAGTTCAAAAGAACGAGATAGTACATTTCTTTTGATGACGTAGACAGGGAATATTGGGCGCAAAATCAGCGTCGACTTGCAAGAGAAAATGCAATTTGCGGGATTCCGTTCATTGGGCGGAATCCGTTGTTTCCTGAGACAATTTTTGGCGATGTGCTTTCTTTGCTTTTTTAGATCGTCAATAATACTCAAATTTTCTAACAAATTGTCGAATTGACGGTTTCTGAAAGAAATGGCCTATGCACAAATGTTTTAGTTTTGAACACCTTGTAAATATGAGACTATTATGAAAGCACGATGTATCGGTACTCATATCTCAGAGCCCGTATTTTTAGACATGCATTTAGCTCCTTTTTCTAGAAATTGTAGAAGTATTTTAAACATAATACTAGATTTAATTGGTGGGATTTATGCGCAAGGGTATTTCGTTTTAAACTTCTTGTGAATGTTCAGCTAGTTTGAAATTATCGGCCCGTGTCAGTCAGCTTTATTCACCGCTCATCTTTAGTCCCCGTTAGATTATCTGGCGGAATTGGGTGAACGTTTATTTCTCCGATGCTAAATTTTTACGTAAGGGATCTGGTAACCTTGGCCGAAGGCGTTTTTCAGCGTTGAAATTGAAATGTTTGTCGAGACCGTAGGTGAGGCCAAAAAATCAACTGAGACGATGAAAGAAACACACTTCGCTCACGAAATGTGAAAATTTTTTCTACAATTGTATAAAAATTATATTATGAAAATATATGGGAAAGTTCTTAATTTTCTATTGCAATAACGTATTTGATACCTCGAGTAACAGAGATGTTATAGAGGATTACTGAGAGATACTTCGCTCAATTTCCGTGAATGAAGTACTTTTTTCACGGTAGCAAGAGAGTTGTCTTGGCAACCGTACTTTTAATGGGTATAAAAATGACCTACTTGACGTGCTGTTAACAATTATTATAGAGTTGTAGAATTCGTTATTTATGATACGAGTGGTAAATGTTGCATTTTATTTTGCATGTAGAAAAGGTTGCAACCCGATGCCTACAAGCGAAGTGACGCAATCCTACGAACAAAATAAAATCACTTTTACCACGTTTGTGATACACTATATTTAGTAGCCTTTTTGATTTTCATTATATTTTAATCCAAACATACAAATCAAATCCTCTACTGCCCAAATTTTTATTTCGGTGTCAAAAAAATATTTATATTTGCGAAACATCTCATTTTGCTTCATGAAACACTAGAATATGTTCAGAAACTTTTTTTAAAATTTTAATATTTCAAAAATGCTTTGTTATTTTGAAGTAACATTGGGCAGTTTCATCCAGAAGTAAGTATTTCTTTGGGGAACATTTTCTTTGGGAAAATATACGTTTGTAAAAAGTAAACCAGTTTAATTGTTAGAAATACATAGTTTAATTATTTTATAAATAGTTTATTGGTAAAATGATCAATGATTATCTTTGCACAAAATAAACATTATTTATTTATTCACTTACTTGTAAAATTATTATACTAGTAAGAGAATAACAACTCATAAAATAATATATTTTGTGTGAAATTGAATAAAGCAATTGGAGAGTGGCATGAAGCATAGATAGCAACGCCGTATTTTGAATATTTTACTTTTGAGAATAGCAGAGAGTATACTATAGGAGTTTACTATAGCAGAGAAGACCACTAGTAATTTTGAACGTCAGAATAAAAAGGAAAATTTGGGGAAATTTTAAATCTCGCAGCTGTTAATATTTACTTGATAAAAATAATTTATAAAGCAAATTTATAGAGAATTTGTAGAGACCTTTATAATTGAGACACTTAAGTTTTAGCGCTAACATCAACCATTATGAAGTTATTAAGCAAAAATTTTAAAAAATGCTCGAAAATTGTTTGGGTTTTTGACTATCAAAACGTTTACCGAAGTATTTCGAGGTGGAAACTTTGGTGTGTTTTCTTACTAACGACAATATAAACAAAATATTCTACCTCACCATTAGTAAGATGGACCCCCCTTTTGGCTCCCCCTCGAATGCACTAATTATAATGAACAGTCTCACTTTCAGCGCTAGTGCTTAAAATTGAACTTTTATCGCCCTTTGCTTACCCTACAAGTAACTTCTTTTTGTAGGGGGTTTATAAAAACATTACATGTGTAATAAACACGCATTTCAAGAGTACTTTGTTTGTACACGATCCCTGTGTTTATACATGTATCGCTTTTCCATGAAATGTTTAATTTATTTTTAGTCATTCCCGGGACTCGGTCCCTATAACATGCTGGTCAGAGAAACTGCATTGGAGGCGTTTATTACCACGGACTACTTGAGCTGGTCCCTCTTTAAAAGCATTCATACATACCTACTTTATGTAACCTAGACTGTGGTTCAGAAACTGAGGGATTTGTGCTTTCAACTGACATTTAAACGCCACGTTTCGCAACACTGGCCTTCAATGTACCTCCATTTATTTTGTAACAGTTTCCAAATGCTTCAATTCTCTGAAAATGTATTTCTCTCTCCACCAATCTTTCCGTTTGCGAGGCAACGTGCCTTTGTGTAGAAGAGAATGGAATATGGGACACTGACCCACGGAGTAGTTCAGTGTGTATCGAATAAACGTTTAATAATTTAAATGGATGTACTCGAGAGTGCATATTTCAGAAAAAATCTCGCGTTTAATCAAACGCACCAACGAGGAGTTCGTGTTGGCAATTAAAGATGGCGGTGGATTTAAAACTTGGGCCTGCGCCAGAGAGAATACTATCCTGCGCACCTAAACTTGGGCCTGCGCTATTTAGCGGATAAATCTAATGTCCGAGCCGGCTGCGATAGCTAAATGGTAAAATATTGTGAAGAACAGATTTCATTCAGAAACTAGTGGTGCTACAGAATGGCACAGACTTTCTCGTAGCAAATTTTTCTAATTTCCTTGGTGTGGACTGGCTTCAAGTTCTTGCTCCATCCTCTCGTCAGCTGCCATCTATCGTCAACCAAAGTATTTCTTTTTTGACATTTTCTCAACTTTTTGGTTTCTTAATAGTACAGCCGAAGTATTACTTTAAGAGTATTAAAGAAGAGTAAAACCTCGTCCAAAATATAAATTTTCATTAAAAATTTTGAAACCGTTTTTAAGAAAATGGCGATAAACCATTACTGTAAATGCGAAATTTGAAGATTTTTTCACAAGAATACATTGAATTTTTGAAAAACTTCATCTGAAATCATTTCGAGCACATCCACTCAAAAATGCACCTATGTATACAAATCGATGGAAATGTGCACATCAACGGCGTGAGAGATATTTCAAAAAAATTACATTTGTGTAATGTTTGAAAAAACAAAAGAATACACCAAAATGAAGTTTACGTCATTTTGTGTCAAAAGTGCAATTGGCGCTATTCATTCGACAAACTTGAAGAAAACATTTGGAGCCATTTTTGAGCAAATGGCGTTGAGCGTTTCTGAAAATGCTGTAATTTGAACTCGTTTTTACAGAAAACTGTTGAGTTTTCGAGAAACTTTTCACCTTCAAAATTAGTTTAAGAATCTCATAAGTTCGATTTTTGTGAGTAAATAGATTTACAAAATAGATATCTTGAAGATATTACATTAAGTAAGTATTCCCAAGTGATAGCAACACAGTTTCAAACGAAATATGTTTTTCAGAGCTACAATAAATGTAACAAGTAGGTTGTGATTAACTTCAACTGGTTCTGTAAACTACAATAATTTTAACAAGCCGTTCGCGCGAACCAATGCAAACAGGCTGAAGCTGAAGGACAGCACTGCCTGGAATTCCAAGCAGAGTTGCCAGATGTGTACTGGGAAAATTCGTCATCGGAAAGAAAAAATCAGCCCAATCCCGCGAAATGCCCGAGTGGTCAAAAAACAGCACCTTCTTACATAATGCCTACCTGACGTCAATAATTCCACCAATAATTAGAAACTAGCACAATTTTTAGAAAAAGTTGGCCAGATTGCATACCTGTTTAATTAAAAAAGAGGGCCCTGACATCTCATTATATATATATATATATATATATATATATATATATATATATATATATATATATATATATATAAATCACATATGTAATCAACTATTTTCCCCCGTCTCTGCAATTTGTTTTTCAGTTTTATACATGCAATAGAAGCTGAGAAAAAAATGAAACATGAAATGCACGTTTCCCGTGTATCTCTGCAACATATTGCCCTAGGAGGCAGTTTTTTGGGAATCTACGGCATTTTTTATTCTCCCTCACATGAGCATGGCGATTATCGAATTGGTTTGGAGGCAGTTTTCACCACCTTATTCAACTATACCCTTTGTGTTATTCCTTGCCCTCGTGGTTCTATATTGTGATAAGCCAAGAACCCTGGGATTAGTTTTTAATGATAAAATCCAGGGTCGTGCGGTGATTACTTTGTATACCCCAGCTGCTAGCGATCAACCAGCTCCCCTTCCATTTACAAAATAGTCGCGCAACAGGAGCCAAAGTGACAGCTAGTGCAGGCAACATAACAGGAGGTCGTTGTGCCCTTGAGCCCATTAGAATCCCTTCCCACATCCGTTCGTTTGCATTTGGCTAACTTGTAAATGACTTCGATACTTCCTTAGGTCGTGTCCTTGTTCCACAAAAATATAGTCCACTGCGAGAAATAATTGATAATAGGAAGTGCAGTGTAATGTACTCATCTGTAAAAATTCTTTTTTTCTTAATATATTACATTGAATTTACTTTTTGTGTGATAAATATTATGTTTATTTTAAAACCGAGACTAATGCGAGATGCGTATCGGTGCACCTGTTTCCGGCTTAAAATCATTTTTCTTTCTATTTACATTCGTGGCAGTTTTCTTTTACTGATTGTGAGAGCATGTTAAGAGATTTTCCACCTACGTCATTAAATTTAAATATTTCCCGGACTCACGTACGTGCATATACCTCAGCGAAACTCTTAGACTTCTGTTTAGGGATGTTTTCACAGGAGCCTTTAGCACTCTACGAAGGGGCGTGACTGAACAGCTGTCGCGGCGGAGGGATACTTCTCTGAAATACATGTGATGTTCACTTGTTTTCACGAACTGTCAGTTTGGCTCATCCTTAGGTAAATCGTTCTATACCAGCGTGCTGCATACAACCAAATGGAGCTTTCAGAAAGTCAAGAGCGCATGCGCAAATTGCCTAATGTATTTAGACGGAGAACAACGTCATGCTCAGTTCGGGCCGGGTTGCGGCGCCTACTACCTCCGTCTCTTTCAACCGCTTTGTGTCTTCGTCAGCAACAGCGGTGTACGCTCAATGAAGGGCCGCGCGTCTATGCGAGCCAGTGTACCCTTCCTTGGCAGAATTTTAAAAACCAAGCTTAATTCTCTATAGCGTAAGTGATGATTTCAAAATACAATAATTACATTTAACTGTATTTTCTCCAGGGTAGGCGCAGCATACCTAGCTTACCTGGAATGCACGCCACTGATAAACACACGTGTTTAGAAGATCTAGCAACATTTAATTGTTTCAGTGCTATCAATTTGCGATATGTAAAGCAAAGAATATTGAAAGTTGCACGAACGTTTCATATAACCCGCGCTGTTTCATGTATACTTGTTTGATGGTACTAATTACTTTCAAGACTATCAATTTATAGTTAATAGTTTAGTAATTGTCTTTATAGTTAACAATTCTTTAATTAAAACTGAGATTCCAATATCTTTTTCCATATCTAACTATCCAAAACAGATATCTAGGAAACGAAAACCAACAGTATCAAGGAATACATTATTCTTATGTAAACTAGTGATGCAACAGAAGGTCACAGACTTTCTCGTTCTAGTTAGTTTTCTAATCGGTTTAGTCTAAAATTATTTTTCGGTATTGCCCTTCCCTCTTCCCAGCGCCCAAAAGATATTTGCCCTTCCCCCTTCTGGCGTCCAAAAGATATTTTCTTAATTTTTCGGTTTCTTAATAGTAGAATTGAAATATGCCTTTCAAAATATAATTGAAGGGTAAAACCCGGTCCTAAATACAAATTTTCATTGACAAATTTTGAGCCGTTCGTGAGAAACTCTCGATTAAGCGTTTCTGAAAAATAGCTCATTTTAACCGAAAACTATTGTTTTCGAGAAACGTCATTAGAAATTATTTGAATTACTTGTTCTCAGAAGTGCAATAATGCATTAAAAAACCTGTAATGTTAATATTAACGTCCTGAGAAATATTTCAAAAAATAAATAAATTTGTGTAATTTTTTGACAATAAAAGAATTTATCATATTGGCATTTAATGTCTTGTTATTCAGAGCACAAAATCCACGCAAACAGTTTAAAAAGAAAGCATTTGGACCCGTTTTTTTTAGAAAATGCCCATTCATATACAAGTTTTCTTTCCTGAATAAGTCATTCAGAATGCGTTTAGAATTTTGTTTTATTGTGCGTTATTTTTGTTCTGTTGTAAATCGGCAGTTTCTAAATATTTTCATAAAAACTAAAGAAATATGCGATCTTCCTCGTGATTACACAATCCACTTTCAATGGACAACATTTATTAGATTTAAATGTCTTTCCTTAAAAATTGTTCAAAAGTTCTATACTACATTATTTTTTCAGTTATTTAGGGGAAATGGTCGTAGCTAGGGACATTTTTCATGTTTTAATTTTTTCCCCTTTTTATAATATGACGTTGTTCCTCTTTTTGGAATGCTATACATCTCATTTTTAAGTACAATAATAATTTTTAAGAACATTCTAAAATATTATTTTTTAGATAATTCATTTGTGTACAATGTGTTCTAAGGTACATCGTACTGAAGTATCTGGGGACACATAATGATGTACCTGGGATGAATGTAGGGAAAATGAAAAAAGCTACAACTGAAGAAAAATGTATGTTGTTTCTTCATGGAAAGTATCTTTATCCGTAATAAATAGTGTATAAACAAAAAAGTTTTTTGCTGCCCTTAATTATAACCAAACACAGATTATGTCTGGGGCTTATGTTCTGTCCACCACGTAAACTGCATAGGATATAAGAACAGCATTTTTTTAAATAGAAAAGATTTCAGCCTAGTTTATGATTCCGTCAACTTTGTAAAGGACACATGGGAAACAAATGCTTGCTGCCTTGTAGAACAACCTAACATAGATGGGCTAGGGATCTTCACTTTAAAGTCCTCTGTGTTAACTTCATATGTCGCAAAACCTATCATCAATTTTGAATGAGTGAATCATTATATAATCCAGGCCGCCTATTAGGGTGCACTAGATTTGCAAGATGCCAGCTAAATGGATTTCCTGCCAGAATAGCCAACTTATAAAACAATCATTCCAATCAACTCTCTCGCTTTTGTTTTGTTCGTTGTTATTCACTCCTCACGCAATTGAAGACTTCACAGTACAATAATGTATGTCTTACTTCTCATTAGAATTAAACAAGATTTTCATCTCTAAATGAATAATTCTACTACTCTGTGAAAAATTACACTACATAAATGAGTTATCATTGTCAACAAGTGCAACAAGTGCATGAAAGATGTTAAAGTACGTCAAAAGGAAATGAAAACACAAAATTAAAAGTTATCTGTAGTCTGAGTTCTCTGTTAATAATGATTTTGAGATGGTAGTATTATCAATTTATTCATGGTTTCATCTGTTAATAATGATTTATGCTGAAAAAAAAATAAATACCACAATTATTTAAAATTATTCTTTTATATATGTAGTAATTTTTATATGACCTAATGAATTGTTTCTAATAGTCCAGTGATATTAATGCAAAAGCATCAATTTTATTTAGTTGTTTAATTATTCATCATCTTTCAAAAGTAAGTAATTGTTTAAAAAATAAAAAATTCATTATTAATATAAATAGCCTTCAGTAACTTGTCTGTTCTTACCAGTGACACACTTTCTCTTTATACCTATTTCTTCTCCATTAAAGCAGGGTGTGATACATGTTATAGCGATAGTTAGGGTAATAAATTTAACTTTTTTTATTTTTTTAAAGTTATTTATTGAAACAGGAACACTGTCAACATAAATGGCATAGTAAATACATAAACTTAACTTGCTAAATAATTCAAACGAGAATGATCATATTATACTCCAGTTTCCATTACAAATGCATGCCAAATTATTCTCAATGGGCCTGGAAGCAGTAAAAGATTAATATATTTCACTATCTTCAGACGGTCATTAAGATTTTATTAGATTTTTTTGTCCAGATTTTATTTGGACAGTCACATATTGAAAACCTAATTTTAGATTTTCAATAGATTTATTCCAGAATAATTTCAGAAACCTTACATATAAAGTTAAATGACACAATGAATACAAAACTTAAAAGTAGTCTAATTTCCAATATTTATGACAATTTTCAACACAAAATAAAATATAAAACAAAAATGTTGAGAACAATGTAAACAAATTTCCATCTTAGAAGTTTTCCTTTTTTATTCAAATTCAAAAATATAACGTCTCGTAACATTCTTCCATTACCAATTTGCCCCCTCTACCCTTCTGCTCTGTTTGATCTCTGACACATTGGAAGTTCTTGTTAAAAGCTTACTTCCTTGTAAGATGCAGTAATTTTACATAAATTAAAAATAGATTTAAAAAATGACAATTTAAGGCGAGTTCATTCGAATCTGTTATACATTATTTATAATATATTTCAATTTGTTTTACTATAATCTTAAAAGTTAAAAAATTTTAATTTAATTCATAATAATTTCTGTTTATATTCAAATTAGACCCTCAAAGAAGAGGAAAAATGCTCCTCAAAACTGAAAAATGTTTCGAAAATGAACAGAACGTTTGAATACAATTTCGATCTAAATTATGTTCTTTATTAATGTTTTGGTTTATAATATGTATATGACTGTCTAAAATAAAATCTGGACAACAAAAATTAATATATTTATTACACTAGTTCAACACACACTCGCAGTGCTGATGGGGAATGTGAAGAAGTTCAGTGTAAGACAATGGTTATTTTCACTATTAAAATTAGTGTGTTGTATTAAAGAGAATTTCAAAATGCATGTGGAATTTGAGGAGAGAGCTGCCACTTTCCCAAAACTAAGTAATAAGTAATGTTGCAAATGTTATCAACTGTTACGAACAGGTTACAAAAAATGAAACACTATTAAACTTAATATTCCAGAAATAAATATACAAAATTACCATTCATATATAGAGCCTTACTTCATTCAAAAAACTACACTATTTGGTGTGCTAGAGTTCACTTGGGTTTCTAATATAATTCTGTATACTCTCTCTTAAAAATTATTGTTTCACTCTCACTCACACGGGCTGTCTTCCTTCCCTTAAAACAAGTAAAACCAATATGCTTTTACTATAAGCTTCAAGGAGGTCTAGATGCCTTGAAAATTTAATGTTTCATCACCTGCTTTCATATAGAAATACCAAGACTATATAAAAAGACAATTCATGGTACTTCACATAAAATACTACAAAATAAATTGATCATTGTTAAGATAAATAAAATTTTGAAATTACAAAATAATTAAAACTTCTAAATGATTATCTGACCAAAACTACAATATATTTTATTGGAAATTCCATCCTTTGTAACATTGTCAATGTCAGTAACTGGATGGGTCCTTTTAAGGGTCTTTTTGGGTGTGGTCAGAGCTTCTTTTTTTTGTTAATAATTGTTTCAACAGACTTCCCATCCACCTGTAAACATACAGAAAGTTGAAAAAGTTGGATTTATTATTATAAATGTATAACTAATGATAATTAATAGTTGTAGACAATGACTATACTAATAACTATTTTAATTATAAAAACTACTTGTCAGTTTTAAAAGATAAGATTTAGAAATAAGAAAAACATTACTTTTAGTTGCAATAATTTTGCCATTAGTATTATCAAACAAGTATGAGAGACATGGACCCCTTCTTCCACTGATTAGTGATGAAAACAATTGGAAAATAATAAATACAAATGAAAAACAAGAAGTACTAAATTAATCAACTAAACGAAATCACTAAATGCAGATTTATGAAAAACAGCCAACTGAAAATGCGAATCGCTAGGAACAATATCAAACTATCACCGCACAGTCCACATGAATGTCTTGAATCAGCGCCCTCTAGGAATCTATGGAAGTAGTCATTTTTTCCTTGCAAACTTAAATTTTAAAAAATGTTCCTTCCACGTAGACGTAATATATACAGGGTAATTGTGTGAAGGTTGGCAACGACTTTTGCCAACGAAACGAAACGAAACTACCCTAAATCGAGTATGAATACATGTTCTCATCCGACAGTGAAATTTTTAAAAAGTTGTCACGTTAGCTGGCCAGCACTATAAGTGAATTTGTTTTTAAATATTGCACAATAAGGTTTTTAGATTCGTCCTTTCCTGTAACAGATCTATTGCTGAAAAACGGAGTGAAATTACGATCTTTAACAACAATCAAACCTGCACTAATAATTGTTTCTTCTTGAGATTGAGACATTTTGCTGTTTCTTTTGCTTTTGTGGCATGGCCAGATTATATCCTGAAACCAATTGAATTCCATTTAATGTTACTTTTACGTACCGTGGGATGTCAGGTACATCGACAGTCACTGTCCCTAGGTACAACAATCTGCAATCATGAATAAACATTGCTACTGTTAATTGTGAGTTACCTGTAGGAAAGAAGTGTACACCTTGGATTAACTACATTCTATGCCAGTAAGTGTAGGTCTGCTTCAATTTTCGTAAAGTAATAGTAGTTATTACAAAATTGATGAAAGAAAAATGCTGAAAGTTTTACTTTCCACTCGTCAAATCTATTAAATTCTCATAAAATCACGGAAACCGCTCACAAAACATAATCGTTCTCTTGAATAATCACAATTGGCAATAGCAATGTAAAAAAAAATAACAATCCTAAATTTCTCTCACTGACTTCTCTTTGATTTGTCCTTAGGGACATCTGCCCCTCGGTACGGCAGTTTTCCCTGCAAAAGGAAATTGAAATATGCAAATTTTGCTCTGGGTCAGATTTAGATCACAATACTGTATTACGAACGGTTGTGTTCTTTTGTCGCGTCCCGCTGGAGATGCTCAACAACACTGCTCATAGGAAATTCTGGGCTGGGTAACTGTATACACACGTCTTATACGACGTATCCACACGAGCGTCACAGTCGCGCTTCTATGGCGCCCAGAGCGTGTGACTTATGAAGCCTTTTCTCTCAAGGGCTGTGTGTGAAGGGCTCGGTGGCGCCACGTGGAGGGGCCCCGTGTGAAGTCAGCCTTTGGTTCATTGATTCATCGATTGATTAATAGATTTGTCGACTGCTAAGCTGATTGCTCCCCTAAGTGTAGTGCATGATTTGCCGCGGGAGTTGGTGCCATCTTCCCCACTGTTTCGCGAGATCCAGTGCCGACGTACATGTCGACTTGTGGATGTTTCACCGACCAGGAATCTTCCTCCAGCGGGGAAAACGCTCCAGTCGGGCTCCCATCTGGTCTCCCGACATGTGTGGTAGTATACTGCATGCAAGTGTTAGTGTGTGCATGAAAGGGATGAACATTGGGCAGAAAAGAGGAAGAAAGCGCGCGGTCTGTGGCAAGTTTGTTCGGGTACTTTTGAGGGACTCACCCGATATCATTTCTTAGCGAGAAACGCCCCTACCTCTTGCAATGTAAAATGCACTACACTTACGGGAATAATAACATAGCTTTGCCGCTCTCGAAAACTCAAAATAATATGTCAATCACTATTAGGTGAATGCCAAAACAATACCATAACAAACGGGACATGCGCGATCTTTTCTTCCTTATCTTTGACCCTCCATCTCCCCTTCATCACATGTTCCTGTTTTTTGGCTCACAGCCAGCTTCGGGCCGTGGCCGACCAGCGAAGACCCAGCCTCTCGACTATGTGATATGGAGGTCGGGTGGTTAGCACGAAGACATCCCTTCACCGTATATACTGGACCTTAGAGTGGGCTTTCTCGTCATGACACAGCGACAGATACTGGGACATTTGTAAGGAAATCGCACAGGTATAATTTGATTCAGCCGGGAATCGAACCCGAGGTCGCGCCGTGGAAAGCGAGCACGCTAACCAACGAGCCGCCGAAGGAGGCCTTCCAGGCATGCTTAAACGTAAATGCACTTTCCACTCACGACGCGAGGCTAGAGCTTGTCTCGCTTCGGGCTGTACCTTCTCTGACAGATATACTTGGAGGGGAATCCCCCGCAAGCCGATGTGTACACCGACGCTTGCTGTCAATGCGAAGCAGGGGAGCAACGTTCTTCACTTATGGGATTAATGATCATAGTAGTTGACGCGCCCGAAAACTCAAAATAAGTCGTTATTATTATTATTATTATTATTATTATTATTATTATTATTATTATTATTATTGATTTTTCGTGTTTCCGGGCGCGTCAACTGCATTGGTTATTAGTCCCGTGAGTGTAGTGCATGTTTCTTCTCGGGAGATGGCGGTGATCTTCCCCCGCTGGATGGCGAGATCCGGCGCCGACCTACCGTCGGCTAGTGGGATTTCCCCCTCACCAGGACTCCCCCACCAGCGGGGCACCGCCCCAGCCGTGACAAGCTGTGTGTGTGTGTGTGTGTGTGTGTGTGTGTGTGTGTGTGTGTGTGTGTGTGTAAGGGGAGAGGATAGGACAAGGAAGAGGGAGGAAAGATCGCGCGCGGTCTGCGGTCCGTTTGTTAGGGTACTGCTCCGCCTGGTGTTGATCGGAGAAACCAAGACTCGAACCTAGGACCTTCCGGTCAGAGGCGCTGCAGTGACATCAGTTAAATTATTATTATTATTATTATTATTATTATTATTATTATTATTATTATTATTATTATTATTATTATTATTATTTAATTCCGCTGAGTGCAGAGCAGCAAGGGTGATGTGGTCAGCCCTGTTCCAAGAAGGCGGGATGGATGGCGGTGGGAGTCTGGGAAATCGATATTGCTCCGGCAACGCAGGAGCAGATCGCGGGGCTCCTGTCACCATGGTTACCAACATCGCCCCTCCCCTCCCCTTTTCGCTCTACCCGCGAACGCACTGTGGTTCACAAGTGGTCGAATTGCGCGCACAGTACTTTCGTAACATTCACTGTGCTATTTATTGACTGACGTTTATAATCCATTACATACAGTTATGACATGCAACTTTTTTTAAAAAATCTGTTACTTGCGCAATAACGTGGAGTAATCCTCTTTGAACATGTCAGTCGGCATCTTGGCCAGTCATACGTCGTAAGTCGGTGCCTTTTATCCCTTCGGTCAGGGGCTTGGTGCCATTAGTAACTGGCCTACCCAAACGGTCACTCATCCAGGGATCTGTGGAGCCTCGAGTTAATTAACTTTCATTACTTCTCGGATCGTGGTTAAGAAGTTCGGCTAATGGTATTTTGGGGAAATCAGAATAAAAAGGAAAATTTGGTGAAGCTCTCTTTTTTTGAGAAAAATATTTTATAAGGGAGTCAGAAATATTTATTTGATAGCCAAAAAATATTGTATATAGCCGAATAAGGCGGTAAAACGTGTCCCCCAACCAAATCAATAACCCCGATGCTCATATAAAAGATAATAAAAAATGCCGTAGGTTTCCAAGAAATCAGCCTCCTAGGGCAATATGTTGCAGAGATACGAGACACATGTTTTTCATGTATAATTTTTGTCTCAGATTCTATTGCGTGTATCACGTTAAAAAAATGCACAAACGAGAAAAAAATAGTTGAATTTTAATGTATTTTTTTCCAACAGTTTTGACGCCAAATTCAAATAGAAAAAATGAATACATTTTTGAAATTACTTGTTACAGAATTGTTGAAATTAAAATATGTTGCAGAGATACGAGACACATATTTTTCATGTTTAATTTTTTTGTCAACTTCTATTGTTCATCACATTGAAAAAATACACAAACGGGGAAAAAAGTTGAATTTTAATGTATTTCTGTCAACCAAATTCAAATAGAAAAAATAAATAAATTCTTGAAATTTATTTTCGACATGATAACATGTCTGGTTCTGTCTCAGTTTCTTCCCCTAGAATGTGTTTTTTACACAACGTGGACTACAGAGAAAAAAAAATTAAAAGGAACGGAAGTGGCACCTGAGATGCTGCTCTCACATAGCTCCGATCATTAATATTATTTGACACACGCTCGTTACTTGACGAAAATTGTTAAACTGTCAGAAATTTTGAGGATATTGTTTATAAATGAACCCGTGATCATAGTACTGAAGAAGACAGTGACAATGATTATATTTGTCAATGATAGTCTAATTGTCAATGATTAATAAATCTACAACTGAGTAATTTGTTTTATATTATAAACATAAATGATTAATATACCTAAAACCGGGTAATTTGATTTATATTAGAAACAAAACGTAAATTTATAAACAAAAGGGGTTATATTTGGACAATGTAAATACTTTCCACCTAAAACACATTTGTTGGCAAAAAGTTGCAAACCATGCTGGTAAGTGTGACTTTTCAATAATTTTAATACAAATTTTTTCAACATTGGTGAAACAATTTTTTTCTTTCACATTTTGGCGTGAATTTCAAATTTTAAACTGATTAAATTTGTTTTATTTTTTTTTCACTATCGGCCACATTGTTTAAAAATCTTAAAAAATATATATTATAGAATGTTGTAAGACACATTCTAGGAGGGAACTGAGATAGTACTCCAACACTATTACGTTGAAAATAAATTTCCATTTTTTTCTATTTCAATTGGGCTTCTAAATTGATTGGCAAAAATACGTTTAAATTCAACTATTTTCCTCCGATTCCGCAATTTTTTTCAAAGTAATTATGTTATATAAGCTGAGAAAAAGTAAACATGAAAAACACGTTTCTGGTTATATCTCTGCAACAGAGTTCCCTAGGAGGCTGTTTTTTGGGAATCTATGGCATTTTTATTTTCTTTCATATGAGCATTGCGATTACTGATTTGATTTGGGGGTACTTTTCACCGCCTTATTCGGCTATCTTCTTTGTAGAGAATTATTTGTATTAAATTTATTTGTTTATTATATGTATCCTTTAAAATTGTACGTAACTAGTTTTTCACTAAGATCAACCATTGAAACGTTATTATGCAAAAGCCAAAAAATGGTAGTTTTTTGGCTAACAAAACTTTTCCGGAAGTATTGCAAGGTGGAAAACTTAAGGTTTTGTTACGAATAACAATATAAAGAAAATATAAAAGTATAATCCTCTACCCAACCTTTTGCAAGGTGGACCCCTTATAGCCTCCCATTACTAACACGTATTATAAATAATTATTTCCACACCAAGACTCGAACAGAGGTCCTCCGAGTTAACTTGCCTTACCTCTACGCCTGTACCTCTGTGACGCTCCAACTCGAGCCGACGCTTAAGAATGAAATTGTCTCAACCCAATATTTCCAACTTAGAGATAGCAATGAATATAAGACCTGCACCATTCTATTTAAGTATTGTAAGTGTATAAGTGAAAAGTATAAATATATAAGAGATCGTGCGCCGAATTTTCAGCAGGAAAACTGCTATTGCCGAACCCTGGTGACGAAAAATTGGATAAATTTTGTTGCTATATATAGTAAGAATTCATGAATTGTGGGCCCTTGATACCGAAATAATTGACTGGCAGCAAAACGTTTCTCTGACCGTCTGTCTATGGTCAACGTTAGGGCCTAAACTGTTCAGCCGATTTTCTCCAAAATTGATATTCCCCATTTGATCTGAACAAACTTGTGACTTAGAGTGTTTGAAACGGATATTTTATTTTTGAGGGTACATTACAAGAAGCTTCTACAATATTTTCAAAATTGTATCAAAAGATGGCTCTAATTTGTTTTATCAAACTTTGTTCTGGGATAGCTTAACGTACTTTAAGATATTGGTGCCTATCTCATTGATAAAATTACTGATTTTTCGAAAAAACAAAAGTTTAATTTTTTTTGCGTCTTCCTACTACTACAATATTGAAGATCGACTTTTTCTGTAATGAAATGTGTTCTTTAAAGACCGGTCTTGAAATAAGATCATATATAATTTTTCAAAAATTTCAATATTTTTTGCATAATTTTGCATTGAATTATTGTTTTATTTTTTTTCGACATTTTTTTCTCAAATGGCACCATTTTTTTCTTTAAATATTCACCTCATACATATAAAGTAACAGTAAAAACATTGGAGCTGGTCTCATTTCCGGGGAACTCTGTATTTTCGAAAAGTGCAAAAAGTTAACATTTCAGAATTGTGAAATTGAAGATAGAGATTTTTTCCTTAACCGAAATCTATTCTAAAAGAATAGCTCTTTCAAAAAGGTCATGTACATCTTTTTAAAAAACTAGTATTTTCTGCTAGTAATTCTGTACTTGATATTCGTGCAGTCTCGAAAAAGACATACCCCGTAATTAAACATGCACTATAATTTCGGCATAGCATTTGACGCACCCGGAAACACGAACTAATCAAACTACCAATAAAAAAACAATTATGTAAGGCCTGTTTTAGCACCCTGTCCTTAGGAATTGCTAGGGTTAAGAAATTGTGGGTGACACCATGAATGGAGTGCCCACTCTACCGCTGCCAACCTTCTAAGGAACGGCGCCTGCGCGTCTTTGACCTGCCTTGGTCCACAGAGTGCGGGAGGGTGGAGCAGCGAGTTTGGCGTGCCGGGCGTTCCGACGGGAGTCGAGCTCCGGCCTCGTACGTGCCCCTCTCCCTCCCCTGGCCGACCCCCTTTATTGGCGCGCGATCCATCGCCGCAATAAGACCCGGCGCCCGCTGCATCGCATTCTGCCGATATTGACTCGCGCGAGAGGACACTGGGGAAGAGGAAGCCCGAAAGTTTAGTTGATTTTTTTGTGTTCCCGGGCGTGTCAACTGCTGTAGCCATAGGTCCTATAATTGTGGTACATGTTTCTTCACAGTAAGTGGCTGTAATCTTCCCCCTGAATGGTGAGATATGGCGACGATCTACACGTCAGTTTTCGGGGTTTCCCCATCCAGGTATCTCCCACCAGCGTGCACCGCCCTACTCGGGACAAGCTCTTGGTTCTCGACTGGTTATCCTGCATGTGAGGTTGTGTAGGTAAGAGGTGCGGATTAGACAAGAAAGAGGAAGGAAAGATCGCGTGCGGTCTGTTGCCCGTTTGCTATGTTACTACTCCCGAATTCGTCTGGTGTTGATTGGAGAAACCGGCAAAGTTGGCTCAGGGCATCAACTGAGGTCTCTTCAGTGCTTCTGATCGGAAGGTGTTAGGTATCGAGTCCCGACGGTGGCAGTATTTTTAGCATTAGCTTCTCAGCTAGGTCGAATTCAGCCACTGTCTGGAGGAGAATCCTAACGGCCTGCTGCTCTGATCGGTATCCTATTAATACCAGGCGAACGCCGGAGCCATATCAAACGAACGGACCGCGCGCGATCATTCCTTCCGCTTCTTTGTCCTTTCCTCACCCCTTACATACACTCACATGCACGACATTGCCACATATGCGGGGAGAGCAGTCGGAACCTTAGAGCCGCTAGAATTCTCCTCCAGTCAGCAGTTGACTTCGTCCTAGGTACCTCCCTAGTATCGAAAACCCTGCCACTGAGACTCGAACCCTAGGACTTCTTGAACAGAGACACAGTAATTATATGTTGATGTTCTGAATCTCCTCAGTGGGTCCAAAACGTTTGGTAAAACGCCTTCTTTTTATTGTTGCGTGAGGTAACCCATTTGGGACCAAACTTTTATCTTTTTGAAAAACATTATAATTTTTGCATATTCTACTTTATTTACAATCAGTTTACATGTTGAAATATAGAAATCGTTAATTGTGACATCCATATCCAAAAAAAAAATCACGTTCCAAAAATGGATCAGTGGGATCGAATGAGTGGGAGTAAAACGAAACCATAAAATCTCATTTGGGGTCAATTTATTGTGTTTTTCTGATTATTGTTGACAAAGAAACTGGTATAAATTCCTTTTACAAGATTTTTAAATTCATTTTTTGCGGAAATCTGAAAAGGAGTTTGCGTGCAGTGGAATATTGCACTTTCCACACATCTTTGTAGCGTTTTTCTTGCATTGTGCGTATCGTCTTTGTTTCGCTAAAGATGTAATAATGTGATCTAACCAATCAAAGCTTACTGCTTCATTTACTCTCTTGTCTACTGCCTTTGGGTTTAAATTTGGTCGACCTAAAGTAGAGCGAGTGCTTTATTTTTGAAAGTAAAGTATTTGTTACGTATCGAGAGAGATCTAATGGCATTTCTTTTCCAATACTCAATTGCCTGTATAGTAACCACGCATTGTTAACGGATGCAAACAGTGGAAATGCAAAGAGTTGGTGATACAATTATTTCATCTGGTAGTTTACTCTCAGATTGTTAATGTTCTCATCCATCCGATCACAACCTCCCATATATGTATTGTAACTTATAACTGCAGCAGGAGAAACAATATCAATATATTTACTTTCGGACCTGCTAAATCTCTTCGCTTTGTCAGTTGGGTGAACACCATTTCTGCTTGAAGCTATTGTTACAATGTTCTTATCATGATACCGGATCAGTGTTGTACCGGTCTTGATATCAGTAATTTGATCGTAACTACCTCTGCTTTGTTTTTGTTCGGTTTTTTTTTTTTTTTTTTTTTTTAGTCTGCCTGCATGAATAAGTGGAGCATTCTCAATTCGGTTGGATCTTATTGTGCCCGTACCTGCGTTTCCTTTTGAGAAAAGTACATCCAAGAGAGAGAGTGACGTAAAAAAATTGTCAAACAACAGATCATGACCTGTGGAGGGTAGATTTTCAATCAAATCTAAAACTACAGATCCACCAAGACTCACATCTTAATCCAGCCTATATTTCCGGTTTTTGCTTCTTGATAAGGTTCACTTTGTACAAGGTAGCCTAATCTAGTACATAGGCACCATGCTTTATAGCCAAATCTTACCGGTTATCTCATCACATGCTGCTTAGTTCCATGTCTGCCGTAATACGGTAAATTTCTCCCGCAGTCACTTCAAAAGTCAATTCCCCCCGTTTACGAGCGTATAAATTCGTATAATTTACTATAATTTCGATAACTTCATCATAAAATAGTTCAAAGCATTCTACAGGATTCATCTCACAATCCATGAAATCTGGGAGGTTCCATTCACGTGTTGCTTGTTGCGGTATATCCTGTTTCCCCCACACTCTATTTTTACGCATTTTCCCCCCAGATTTATATGTTGTATTCGCATGTTGCTTTGAAACATAATCTTCACTGGTTTCCTCTACACATTGAGCAGACGTTGAATCAGTTTGACGAGAACACACTTTTTCAAAGAAACCTGAAATTAAATACAAAATAATAAATAGATGAATGTAATAAAAAAATTGTTGAAAATCATGTACTTTACGTTCTTGTTCTCTCACTATTTCACCATAAACGTATTTTGTAACAGTTGCTTCTGAAATTCTTCGTAATTGACTTCCGCTCAAATGATGTAGGTCTGATTCATCTTCGTCCGACAGTAGATGATTATCTGGAGCTACCAGATAAATTTTTGCATCCAAAATATTATCTTCTTTCTCTAGTACTAAGGCAATCTCCCGTACTGACAACCTTAACAACAGAGAAAATGCCCCGGTCATCTGATCCCACTGATCCAATATTGGAGCAATACAATTCAGAAGTATATTTTGAAACTATGAAAGAACGGAATTAAGAACACCAAACGTGTATGTATACACAACATTAGTAAACGTGTATGTATACACAATATTAGTAATATTATACAACAAGACATTGCAGTAGGAAAATATTAACAAACAAAAAACTTACTTTTTCTCGGAAGATATTGTAACGGTACGTCCTCCGAGAAAGTAGAGGAATTAAAAATAAATAAATAAAATATTGGTCACAATAGGGAGACCCGCGTTCCGCGTGCCGCCCCCACAACTCGACCGCGCCCGGCCGCCCGCGTCCCGTTACCGTCCCCCCCCCCCCACAACGAGGCGAGGCCCTTCCGCCGCCGGGACGGACGTCACCGCGCGCCACCCCCGCAGCGGCAAGCTTCCCCCAGCTCCGCCCGCGTACTCAATAGCCTCTTCACGCTAAACGGCAATTATCGACGCCCGTTCTGACACCGGCCACCGCCCAACCTTCGGCCCACTCCCTCGGCAAAACTCATTGACACATTTACGACCGCCAGGGCGCTTTGTGCTATTGAGACGCCCCGGCGCGTGCCACGCCTGAGGCCCGCGACCGCCGGAGACACCCGTACATTTCAATCCGTGTACGTGGTGCAATAATAAGCAACGAAATTAGTCACGCACAAGTGTTCATCCGTGAAAAGGACAGACCGGGCCCGGCACCCGAAAGAAAGGAGTAAAACGCTGTGACCGGGGCGCGAAGGCGGGAAAATGCACATGTCACTGTAGCGAACGTGCCGCGTGGGTACAATCACCTTTTTAGTCACGCACAAGTGTTTATCGGTGGAGGGCGCGGCTTACCTTCGAACGATCTACACACTGTATGATCGAACTCGCGGGCAATTGGCTCAAGCGTCGCCCCGCTAGCAAAGGGCCAGCGAATGAGGAAGTGCCTTCGTCCGTGGGCGCGTGTTGCCCAAAACTTCACTTCGTTTTTGGCTAGTTCACTTGATTTCTGGCACTCGACTCGTGAACTTGATTTTCGAGACTGGACCAGTGAACTTGGTTTTTGGCACTCGACTAGTTCACTTGATTTTCGAGACTCGACCAGTAAACTTGGTTTTTGGCACTCGACTAGTTCACTTGATTTCTGGCACTCGACTAGTGAACTTGATTTTTGAGACTCGACTAATGAACTTGATTTTTGAGACTCGAATAGAGAACTTCACTTTTGCCACCTCGCGAGAGAACTTTTACATGAGAATGTCACTCAAGACATGTGTTCGGGGATTTGGCACTTCAGCCTAGAATTCGGCTCTGCATGATATTACATGCTCCGAGAACTGTTAAGACTCGATACCGGAAGGAGCTTCCTTTGCAATTGACAACGAGCTGTTGCGACCGGGGACGCGTGTCGAGCAATGTGTTCGACGACGAGCAGCAGTGGGCCCAGAGGGAGCGTGCTGTTGCTGGTTTCCCGCCTGCGAATGCGCCAAGCCGTCCGACGCCAGCTCCGGGGTCCCATCCCCGCCACCGCCGACATCACGCCGCAGAAGACTACAAGATGAGTAAATTTGCGCACTAAGCGACGCTCAGCCCGATTACCGCGTAAGTGCGGACGGACTCTAGTTCACGGAGCTGTAGCGGACGTGCCGGTAACCAGGCACGAGGGTAGCTGCCAGGTGCTTGCAATTTTGTATTGTTAATCTGTTTAATATAATCAAAGGCCGCAGTAAGCAATAAACATGTTAAATTCCATTGTAAGGACCATTGTTGCATGCGATCATCATTATCATCATAATTTTTGATTAATTAAATGTTATTTTTTTAAAGTGTATCCATGAGTAATTATTGAACATGCAGAGACCGCAACGTGACAATATTATAATCCAAAAACTGCTGTATTAACACAAGAATACTGTGAGCACAGTGCATCCAACTTACAAAACAGAAACAAAACAAAAAAGAACCTATTTACAGATGCTACCACTATTCCCAAACAAAATTTTCGATATTGTTACGAAATAGGGCTTTTCAAATTCACGTTCCATTTTTGGACCAGTGGTACCAAATGGTTAATATCGAGTGGTGACTTGCGATTGCAAACCACACAAAATGGTTTTCCAAGCAGGAGCTTGCATACCAATCAAGAACCAATAAAATAACCCGTATAACATTACAATAAATTAAATATTTTAACAAACAAATACTTCACGAATACTGTAATAACATAGTATAGTCTTTCTTTTCTCTCTCTCTCTCTCTCTCTCTCTCTCTCTCTATATATATATATATATATATATATATATATATATATATATATATATAGAGAGAGAGAGAGAGAGAGAGATAATATATGAGCAGTTATCTCCGACACCATTTGACCTATCTCCATAAAAGTTGGCACATCTACGTATTTTTTCACCAAACGTTTTATGTGCTGTTAATTTTGTTGTAACTCCAAAGTGGCGCAGTAGAACAAAAGTAAATGTTCATGTCAAATTCAACTCGGAAGAATTTTTCAATCTATATCGTTAAAAAACTCGTAACGAAGCGTTCTAGGCCATTAAAAAACAAAATATTGAGGCCGATGTCCTCAAAGAAACGTTTCTAGCATTGTAATTGACAGGACGAGATCTTCCTGAACATATTACATTCTTACTAGTCAGGCGCTTCTGGATATTTTCCCACCTGCTCAGAGACGTGCATAATCTGCAACTAATGTGAATTACAGGGACATATAAAGGGAGAGGCTGAGACAGGGAGATACACAGAGACAGAGTCAGACTGAGACAGGGACAGAGAGGGGGGAGACGAAGAGGGAAGGGGAAATAGGGAGATGAAGGGAGAACGTCTGCTGTTTTCTGTTAGTACTAGTACAGAACAACTGTTCTTCACTCAACACGAATATAAACTATAGTTACTACAACAGCACATACTATCCCGCATTTTTGGAAACAGTTACGTCATATTGCATTTTTTCACGAAATATTGCATTTTTCCCCTTTCAACACTTCGGCTATAAATTGAAAATGTCCAGTTCAACCAATTGAAACGAAGCGCCTATGGTGCATATCTGCATTTATTTCGATAGTCAGAAACATTAGTCATTTCTCATTTTTACAAATGGAACAAACATGAATAAATTAAACCGTTACAGTATTTGCAACACATTATACAGAAATGTATTGGCTCGCTCGTGGCTCATAGCGAAGTCGCTAGCCTGTTACCGTCGATCTCATATGAAATTTGTTCCAACAAAACGAGTTTGGCTGTTTCACGAGGGCTAGTCCAAATCCTGTGAAGTGTCCTAAACCCTACCCCTTTCCTAATTCCTTCCCATTTTTGGCTGCTGGGTAGTGACGGAGTAGCGCGTGGTAGGAGGCGCGTACGCGAAGATGCTACCTGGCGGTCCTCTTGACAATTGAGTGCGGCGAGAATGGACACTAGACGTAAAATAAAATGTTAACGGAGGATTACTCCACAGGCGCTCAACGCTCGTTAAAGAATTAGGAAACGCGTTGCGTAAATACAGACGTAACATATTAAAAAAGAATAATTTCACACAAGCTTGCCTAGATTGCATCGAAGTAGGCTTCCAATTTTTGAATACTACGATCAGCGATGGAAACTTTTTAAAGAAACGGAGTATATTTGTCAGTTCTAAGTTAAATCTATTATCTTCCTTAAATGTATTTACTTTCGTAAGAAAATTGGAGCCATATTTTCAGAAAATAATTAACATTCAAAAATTGCCCATGTGTGAGCATAATTATGCAAAACCTCATAATATTGAAAAATGTAAAGGAACTCTTTCTGAAGATGTGTTTTTGATAAACAGATTTCATTAAGAAATAGAAGTTATCTTTATAATAATATTTTTATGAAAACAGCGGGGAAAATTGAACTTTTACAATTGTCGAAAATTCAGGGGGTGCAACGAAAATGTGACCAACGCTATTTCATTATGCCTAATTTGTTGATCAATGGTTATCAATTGCGGGGTTAACAATTTTGATGAAAATCGTGCTTGCGTTTGGCCGACCTCAATTTTTCGATGTCAAGAACCCACCAAACGAAAGTTCTGACTACACAAACGTTTAAGAAGTAATTTACTTCTGATACGAACAAGATTTATCCACTTTTTCGTTACCAGGGCCACTTTTTCGTTGCCGCCAATAAGTCTTTCAGTCAAAAATTCGCTGTTTTTCTCCCGAAGCATTACAATATTTTCTCTATACTGCGTAAGCATTAGGCGTTAAGTAACTGGTGGCGTTATAGAATGGCCCATTCTTTTTCGATCTAGTAAGTTTCCTCCTCTTCAGTCTGGGCTAGTAATTCGGTTTTGTCCGAAACTCTTCTTAGCTTCCATCTACTGGAGCTCAAAATTCTTTCACGTTTCTTTAATTTATCGGATACCTAATTGTAGAAATGAAATGTAACTTAGAATAATATTATTATAGAAAGATGAAATTTGGTACTATGTGCTCATTTTCATACAGAAATTTGGAGCCGTTTTCAACAAAATGTCGTTTGTTTTTGAAAATTCGTCTTTTTATTCTCATTTTCACTCTAAACTTTCGAGTTATCAAGAAACTTTATTAAAAATCTTTTTAATAACTTGAACTCACAAATACAATAATGTAAAAGAAATACCCGTAATGTATATATTAACTATGTAGGAGACATTTAAAAAAATAATGTGTAATTTTTCACCAAATAAAATAATTTAATTCAATGAAGCATTGAAGCGTTTTTTCAGTGCATTTAGCATTTATTGTACCAAAATTGAAAAAAATTGAACCTTTTCCGAGAAAATGGTCTTCCGGCGTGCCTGAAAATACGGAATTTTGAGCTTTTCACTGAAAAATCTCGATTTTTCGAGTAACTTTATAGGACATCATTTAAAGCACTTGTATCAGCAAATGTAATAATGTATACAATTTGTCGATTATGTGAATATTAAAGACGTAAAAGAGACGTCAAAAATATTAAATGTGTAATTTTTTTTAAAGACAAAAGAATAAGCAAAATGGAATTTATGCCATCTTAAATATTTCATTTAGCATTATCATACAAAGGACAAAACACAAAAAGACAAAAGACAAAAAAGACTTGTTAAAGACAATACGATTTTTTCAAAAATCAATTTTTTTATATTTTTTAATGTTGTCAATTTATGCTCCAAATTATGGGAAAACTACCTAAAAATGTGGTACATGACAGTACTTCTGGAGTACAAACTATTTGAAAATAAATCAGTATCTTTAATATAGAAACTCAAGGAAGACACCGAAAAATGTTTGGACTTTCCCAATTTTCAGAGTTAATAGTAAAAATCGAACCTGTGCCGGCTTTACAAGTCTATTTTGCTTTACCCTTAAAAACATAAGAAAAAATCTGTAGCCATTTATCTGAACATTTTGAAAATGTTTTAAGCGCTTCATGTAAAGTACCTCCAAAATTTAAAGAATTTTTTTTCTAAATCGTACGTTCGTTTTTCGTAAATCGTTTTTTCTAAATTTTTCTAAACCGTGGAGCCAGATCGATCGGGGAATATTCATTGTGGAAAAATCCCTACGAATAGTTTAGGCGAAGACAGACGATTCGCCCTCAACCAATTTTTCAGTGTCCTTGTTCACAAATCGGGAATTCTGACTATACAATGTGTTAGCAGAACTAATCGTGTCCGATATTATTTCAGTAGTGTAGATACCTTTTGTGATTCTCACACGCAACCAATCTTTACAAATGAGGTCTCCAGAGAAAGAGAATTTCACGTAGATGTGAAGAATTGCGTTTCGATATTACATTTTTTCTGGTCAGGCGGTTATCGATATTATCTAATACTAACTGTATTATTCGGCGCTGGGAGGGGGGATCTTTGTGACGTCACGTTTAGAAGGCTTAAATTTCTCCAACTTAGATGTAGGCTTTGTGTGTACACCGTGGTTTACGCCGATTGATGACGTTTATTTCCATAATCATTAATTCAAGATAATTCAAATAAACCTAAATACACTTGCAGCAACAATTAGAAGTATTAATAGTTATTTGATACCGATGAAGATTGCTTTTCATGTGTATAGTATAACCATTCACTTACCGAATGTAAGTATTTATTTTCTTTTTTCTGTGAAACGTTTCTGATTACCTACCGTACTCATGCACTTGGTACGGAACCACATCATATTCATTATCACTAAATGCTCATTTTATTCTTATTCAATTTTTTTGTCCGTTTGTAACGCTCACCCCTCAAATTTCAAACTCCGCTAATTTAAGTCAATATACATTCATGGACAGGGGAATACTAGTGAAAAATATATTTTTTTAAACATGAATTAAAAATGACAGGTAGGCTTATTTTCTTTCATAATATTGTTTATCTTTTAGGCTTGGTTTGATTTTAAAGACCTAACATAAGTCATTTAAGATAAATAATTGTTTTACCTTGTTTATTCAATCTCATTTCTTTGAAGGTGGGTGAACTTCACTTTGATAAAACGGAAATTCGCTGCAAGTTCTTATGCAATGATGAAAAGTCAAGTGAAAATGAGCTACAGTGTACAATGGGACGACCGAGATTCAAGGAAGGAACCATCTCCACGAAATTGCCAAGGTGTTCTGCGTGTGAATTCAAAAGATAAGACCGAAGGCTCGAGAAAATTTCTGAAGGGAATTATCAGAGAGCTTAGGAAGTAAATCAAGCTATGATGGAAAAAGAGCTCTTACATCTGTTGATGTTCTTCGTAAAAAACAAAAACAAAAAAATATTGACAAAGCATGCGATTGTGTACAGTGAAGAGAGAAGACTGTGTCTTGTTGGGATTGGATTCTGTTTTATCTGTGCCAG
Organism: Teleogryllus occipitalis; assembly: GCA_011170035.1. NCBI lineage: Eukaryota > Metazoa > Arthropoda > Insecta > Orthoptera > Gryllidae > Teleogryllus > Teleogryllus occipitalis. Next base: position 171,992 of record BLKR01002197.1, read on the forward strand.
TATTTTCCTTATCAGCAGTGATTCGGTGAAATTTTCAAGTCAGCATGTTCAGTTATGATATTGCATTGAAAAAGCTAGGAAATAATGCTTTCCCTACAGTGATTAGAAATTTCAACAAATTAATTTATATCGTGGACAAGTTGAAGCACTTGCAAGAAAACTAGAATTATTCTTGTAGTACATTTAGTTCTGTAAAAGCTTTTTTTGAGCAGGCTAGTAAAAGACCTAGAAGTTACATGCAAGCAAGTTAAATGTATTATTTAACATATCGATTTATTAATAATTGAAAATAGGTGTAAAAATACACTCACGTTTTCTTGAGCCCCGGAATACCTACCCCCACTTTTTTGCCACCATTAGTTGAAATAAGAGTAAATGAAAAAACGAGCGTTGTAAACAAATTCTGATAATAAAAAATGTTTGCTCCCTTGTAATAGAAACTATTTTGCATCGAAAAACGAACAACAAATTAATATCAAATTCTTTCTGTGAAAATCACCAAACTCCCCACTCCTCTTGCAACTGGCGAAGCGAGGGCTGAAGAAAATGTGCGTGTATAACAGCATAAGATAGTCCAGATGCTGCTACTTCATCTCGTGTTTTATTATTTATATTATATAAATTCCTCTCCTATATTCTAGTTTTCTTTCAATTTCCGCGTGCATTAATATCGATATCGGCGCGTCAACTACTGTTAGCCCCATAAGTGGAGGTAGGTAAGTGATGTCCTGGGAGGGGGCGGTGTCTCGTGGCACCCACGCCGGCGCCAGCCCTCAAGTCGCCTCCTGGTATCACCCCAGCCAATCTCTAAGCTCCCGCCCACGCCTAGCTCAGAGAGTTTTAAACGATTTTCACCTAGGGCTCGAGTCCCCATTGTGGTGGATTTTGGACACTAGATAGCGAGATAGAATTTTCAGCCGCTGGCTGGAAGAAAATACTGGTGGCCGGCTGTTCTTATGGGTAGTTTTCTGTGGTTTCATCGATCGGAAGCATGCAAATGGCCAATACACTAAACTATGGGCCACGGGCCACGCACGATCTTTCCTTCCCATTCCTTGTCCTATCCTCTCCCCTTACACTCACACACTTCCATGCACTTCTCTACTTGTGATGACGGGAGCTTAGAGCATGTGCTGGCTGGGGCTGTGCCCCACTGCGTGAAATACGTGAGTGGGGAAATCCTTCTCAAGCCAACGTGTAGGTCGGCGCTAGATCACACCATCCAGTGGAAGAGTAACACCGCCACCTCAATGAATGAAAAAGTATTGACGGGATTGATATCCATAGTGGTTGACGTGCCCGTAAATATCAATATTTTGTAAATAGTACGTATCCGCGCAAGATTGTACAGGCAAAACTCTTTTGGTCTAATTCAATAACCTTATTACCAGTAGGCCTTACAACGAAATAGATTTCAAAATTGCAATTTATCTTATTACGAGACAACTATTTCACTGCCAGCACGCGATGACACATCATGACCTCAATCGTTCATGGACGCTTAATGACCCGAATAACCCCGGAGATGACGTGATGCGAAGGCTGCTTTTCAACGATAATACAGAAATAGGTCAGCATCGGCCTCGAAAGCGCGCTATATAACCCGGCTGGATCCGCAGGCCAAGTATGCAATACGGCATTCGTATACCAGAGAAACTCAAGCTCGGAAACCGTATTTCCAGATGGATGAAGGTGACGGTAATTTTGATAAATTTGTCTATTCAAAATATATCGATAGAAGATAAAGTCATGTTTTCTATTACACACACTTAAAATGTGTAATATTGATATTTGCAACAACAAAAAATTCATGCGGAAAAGATGGATTTTTCTCGGACAATTTCATTGTTCTGTGACTTAGCTAAAAAACGAAATAATCGATAATTTAGTACACCTAAACTCCAGAACTTCAACGATTTTAAAATTCAAAAGAATAGAAATAATGTGACTCAGCAATGTAAGGCATCAAAAATGGACAAGGTGAGTTCCTCCTGTACACCGCTAATGTGCGGCAACGGATGTGGGCGGTGGACGTCGGTGGCGAAGCGGCCGTCCGGCGAGGAGCTCTCTCTGTCCCTGGGGTACTCCGCCGTCGCCACGGACCGTCGCACCGTGAGTGCGCCCATGGACCAGCCGCAGGGGACGGCCCTCGCGGGCTCGCCCTCGCGCCCCCCGGCCCCCCGTAGGGGGACGCGGCCCCCAGCGACCTGGACGCTCGGCACCGCTCGGAGCGACAACCTGATGAGGCGCCTGCTTTCTCTGCCGCAAGGAAGACTGGTGGAGCCGGCGTGCCTCGGCACGAGCACGACTCCACCCGTCGAGGTACTGAGATGGCTCTGAGCTAGCATTGCCGTTGCCGCTGCTAAATCGCCGGAACGAGGTCCTAGGGCTCGAGTCCTGACGGAGGCAGATTTTCGACGCCAGCTAGATACCTAGGTCAAATTCAGCCACACTCTGGAGGAGAATCCTAGCAGCCGACTGTTTTGATCGGTAGTTTTTCGTGGTTTCTCCAATCATCACCAAGCAAATGCCGGAGCAGTATCTTGGTATTTGAGCCACGGAACGCGCGCGATCTTTCCTTCTTTTTCCTTGTCCTATCGCCCTCCTTTACCACACACTTACTTATATGCACTGCATTACCAAACTCGTCGGGAGACCGTCGGGAGCTTAAAGCTTGTCCCGGCTGGAACGGCGCGCCGCTGGTAGGAGATACCTGGATGGGGATACTCCCAACCCGACGTCTAGTTCGGCGCAGGATCTCACCATACAGTGCGGGTAGAACTCCGCCACCTCCTGAGATATCACATACACTACAAAGACGCGTCTAATGACGTAATGTTTGCCACCGTAAGCTACTGAATAATGAATGAATGGATGGATGAGAAGGAAGGCGACCGGCGCCCTGGTGACGCGGGCTGCCTGCCGCCCCCGCACCTCGAGGTTCGGACTTCCACATCCAGGGCTGCTCCAGGTGCGCGCTGACGGCGCGATGGCCCGTGGCGTTGGTGGAGTACCCCAGGGACAGAGCGAGCTCCTCGCCAGACGAGCAGCCCCTGGCGGAGGCGGCGGCGTCATCAGCGCCTTCAGCAGAAGCCACGGCGACACCCGCCTCCAAACACGCCTTGCAAGGCGGGTCAAAGGGAGTCAATATAGTAGCTATTTGTGTATCAATGACGTTAAGTAGATGTTTTTGCCACGAGGGCGACTTCCAAGCCCGAGGACCTCTGGCCCGAGGGGTTGGAAGTCGCGTGAGGGGCAAAAATATCTAGTAACGCCCGTGGTGCATACAATACTGTATGGTTTATTAGTTCGTTGCTGAATTAAATGAGAATTCGAAACATTTTATAATTTGTATTGCGAATAAAGTGAAAATATGCATTGTAATATGTATTTGTCAATATGACGTCTGATAAACAAAACAGATTGTGTATCTACTTGCTATTGCGTAATCGTAGTTGGACTGATTTGTTCGTACAAAATGATAGAATATTGTGAAGTTTCTTGCGGAAATTCTTGCAAAAGCTAACAAAACTACGGACATTGGTTTCCTGTAAAATCTCGAAAAACAGGAAATGTAAATAGTGTATTTGAGTTATATAACAGTGTGAATAACAGTGTAAATTGCGTTGATACTGTACTTTTAGGTTACTTGCTTCCATTGCCAAAAGTTATTTAAAATATGTGATAACACAAAAAATAACATTTTAAGGATGTTAGTCGATGTGCCTTATACATCTCATTTCTACGAATAGTACTCAGGAAGCTCATACTATGTCTCTAAAAAAAGGTGATACGTAACAGTGAAATACGAGTGACTGGTGGCAATTGTACATTCAAGGAAACATTCCAAAATTTCAATTTTCATATCAAATAAGCAAAATAAAGTTTATAACGAGTTATTTTACTAATATGAGCATTATGTCATTTATTTATTGTATTCGATTACATCATAACTTTAATAAATCGAATTCATAAAAATGTTGTGTGATGTGTTGGTATTAGAGCGGGCCATAAAGTATTTAAAAGGTCCGAGGGCATAAAGAATCAGAAAGTCTCGCAAGGGTATTAACAATACCGTTACGTGTTTTTGTTTGAGGTCCGAAAGCACACAGCAATGAACTAGTAAACCATAAAAAATCTAAAGGCCTGCATACACGGTACAGTTTTCATGTAGATTCGACGTACAGAAAACGTGCAGTACAAACTGCACGAGTAACATATAAGATATGTTTTTTAACGTATTTATGTCTGCACATGTCATAATGGCTGCAGGGTTTGGCAGGCAACACTTTCAATGAGGATAACATTGAAAATAATACATCGTGAAGGATGTGCGTTTCTTTATATTTGTCGGGAATATTCATCTCAGAGGTGGCATACATTGTCATTTATGTATTTTGATTATTTTCAGTGTACACTTATTTTTGCAGGAGTAGTTTCAAACTGCAGGAGGAGTTTCAAACTGTACTATGTTAAGAATTTAAAATTTTACAGAATATGCAGAAAACGCACAACTCTTAAATGCACTTAAATGAGATGTGTTCTATTAAATGTGACAAGTCTAAAATTTGTTTTTAAATATCTAGATTAGGTGTATACAAGGGATTATGTCACTTCAATTTTTTATTGTGATTAGTGTGGTTGATATGAACACAGTATAGTTTGCTACAATCACAAGGGGAAATAAATTTCTAAGATATTTATTGTACGTTTAGTAGTGTTTTATATGGTTCTATAATAAAATATAAAACAAAATTCATCATGGTGTTATTAACTTATTATAAAAATAAAAAAACTTACAATATTAAAGTTAATGAATATATTTAGAGAGCGTTAGTGCAAAGAGTACTCACTCCAAATAGTCTGTGACTATTTGGAGTGGAGCATTTTGATCAGTGTGATCTTCACTGGGAGCATGTTCTGAATCCAGGCATGTCCTGATAAACTGCAAATTGATTTCACTTATCCAGACCTCTCCATATCTCTTCCTCAGCAAGTTCTCAATACCTCATATTTGCCTCTATAACCATTCTAGTAGACGGTACAGACAACAATTTCGTATAAATTCCCCTAGCTGTCCTCTTTTCAAAAGAGGTTGAACTGAAAAATGTATCGTGACTTTGCTCCTGTTTTGTTGAGCTTTCCTTTTACTAGTTGTGAGAGCCGGGATTATTATTTTGTTATAAATTCAAAAAGTGTAAAATGCAATTTGTTTACCTTTGCAAATAACTCGGGAGCGAAAAGGCATATTTTCAAATGTTATTAACCTCACTTTTTTCGTACTTTCACTTTCATTCGACTATTTATGGTTAGCACTGGCAGATCCTAGGGGAGGGTCACGGGACCATGCGCCCCCCCAAAAAAGGCCTAGAGTTTTCGTTTGTTACCTTCTTTCATTTGGCAAAATTGATTTAAATATTTATTTTAGAATTACGTAATTATTTAAAAATAATATTGCAGTATCATATACACACTATACAAATCTAATAGACAATATAATAACAAATGTTTATTATTTAACAAAACTCTATAATAGCGCCTTCCAAAGTGCTCGGCTGGATCCGCCCCTGATGGTTAAACTTTTTATGGGAACAGATCCCAGAGCTCAAGAAACCGTGCGTAGATAGTACTTCTCCCCCATACATCACATACAGTTTTTACCGTTCATCGACAAATTAAACCAAATCATATCAAAGCTTGAATGGATCTTCTTTCCAATAACTGGGTTCCATTTTGGAAGATACAATGCATTTCTCATCTTTTGTTGATTTTCTCCATATTAGACATTCATTTCTCCCATCCCTCCACATTTCTTACATTTGTTCACATCCTTGTAATTCCTCACCATCTAGACATTACCCTGTGCGTGAAGCATGTGTCGTAAATTTTCTGATAACCGTCTGTTGTTAAAATTTCCGAATATCCCCTTAATTTATTTTCTAATATTTCAAAAATTCTGACAGATTGCAGAAATAAATGTCTCCTTAGAAAAAAGTAAAAGAGAAGAAAAGTGATATTCTTCAGATGATAGGGGCAATGTTTGAGGGGATAGAAAGCTATAGCATGAACAACATGTATGTTTTTGTTCTTACTTAATACAATGCGATATTTAGCGCTTAAGCAACATAACAAAAAGATGTTAAATTCTTTTTGGACTCCTCATAATCTATCGTATATGCTTATTTTCGTGCGTTTTGGTGATTACTTCATTGTGTTTCTTGGTTGTTCTTGTTCGTTTGTATAACTTTAAAGCTTGTTTGGGAAAATCTAGATTTTTTAAAAATGTTTTCTCCTCGGAACCAACTGCAGAATTAATAGTAGGCTGTAATATGAACAATAAATATAGTCTAGCGGTTTTTTATTTAAGTATCCTAATACTAAGTTACACCAAAACAAAATCCCAAATTTGTGTATTTATTAATTTCAATAAAAAAAATTAGTTATAAAGTAGAAATAGATTAAAAAATAGTCTATTTAACTTGAGTAGAATGAATCGATTGATTGACTGATTTTTAGTGATTACGTCAATTACTGTGGTCATTAGTCCCGTAAATTTAAGGCAGGTTGTTTTGCTCGCGAGGTGGCGGTGGTCTTCCCCCACTGTATTGCGACATCCGGCACCGACCTCCGTCAGCTAGCGGGGTCTTCCCTAACCAGGTATCTGGTGCACCGCCCCAGCCAGGACATGCTCTAAGCTCCCGACTGGTCTTCTGGCATGTATGACAGTATAAGCATGGGTAAGGGATGAGGATAGGACAAGGAAGAGGTAGGAAAGATCGCAGCCGGTCCGTGGACCGCTAGTTATGGCACTGCTCCGACATTCGCCTGATGTTGATTCCTGTTGTTGATCGGAGAAACTACGGAAAACTACCGATTAAAGCAGACGGCCGCTAGACTTTTCCTCCAGACAGCGGTTGAATTCAACAAAGTTATCTAGCTAGTGTAGAAAATCTGGCCACAGTCGGGACTTGAACCTTGGACCTCCCGGTAAGAGGCCTGGTGGTTGGAATACTCTCAGCAATGTCTTCCGCGTATGCCGATTAAGCATTTCAATGGTTTCAGAAGTTACGCATTTTCGGATGCTCTGATCAGTATTTTTCTGTGGTTTCTCCGATCATCACCAAGCGAATATCGAAGCAGTACCGTAATAAATACACATTACCACATGCACTACAGCACACATGTCGGGAGACGAGAACTTGTCCCAGCTGGGGCAGTGCCCTGCTAGTGAGAAATACCTGAATGGGGATAATCCTGCAAGAAGGCATGTAGGTCGGCGCCGGATCTCATCACCCTGAGAAGGAAGAACATCGCCACCTCCCACGATAAAAGCATTCACTACACTTATGACCACAGCCGTTCACTAACGACAATGACAGCCGTTGATGCGTCCGGAAACAAAATAATCAATCAATTAATCTTGAACGAATTCTAATGTTCCTTCAAAAGACCTTCACATTTCTGCATGAACGTAATTGTAGGGTGAAAAATAAAAAAAACTTTGTGAGGCCTTTCAGAAGCTATTTTATCTACAACTAAACATTTTTGTTAGTTTATTAGTTTATATTAACGTGTACAAATACATTTTGCTTTGATTTCGATCTAGAGTTGCCAGATATGTCTTCAGAAAATAGAGAACCGGAGGGGGGAATGAATAGTTAGTTATCTTACTTATATTTACTTACATATATTTTTGAACAATGGCATTTTCGTATATTAATATAACAATCATATGCTTTATTATTATATGATCTTTGAATAACGATATAGTAATCAATAATTTATATAATCAAACATATTAACATCAAAATTGAATGCTTTAGTTCAATTATCTTTAGATAACATTCTTTGGATTTGACTTATTATTTAACTCAATCGATTAACTCTTTTCAACAATACTCTTTGCTTGATCGAGTAGCTTTTCCAATGTTATAAATCTACTTAAATAATTCTTCAACTTCCGTACACTTATACGAAATGTTAAAAAAATGTACAGCTCACTTCGAATTGACTCTACCTCCATTCTGTTGCGTTGGACGGTTCAAACAGTTTTCATTACTCTGAAAATTCTTTCAATGCTAGCATTGGAGTCCGAAACTGATGCACAATATCAAAACAGTTTCAGTAGATTAGGGGCCGAAACTAAGAAAAGAACATGACTTTAAATAGACTTTAAAATCAATTGTTCTGTGCATTTATTTTAGTGTTTATTGTACATTTGTATACATTGTTGTAGCACCTAGTAATATTTTGATTGTGGAATAAAGTCAAGGTGATTTCTATGCGGAAAAATGATTTTTAATTTTTTTAACTGCAGCCCAGCTGTCGAAAAAATCAGAAAAAAGTTTACAACAATTTGTGTTTTAAGAGACACGTTTGAAATTTTTTCAAGCTTGTTCCATGGTTCAACACACAAAAAAATGCTTACAATGAATAATTACAATTAATACAATAAATAAATTACATTATTATTATTATTATTATTATTATTATTATTATTATTATTATTATTATTTAGTTTTCTGAAATAACGCTAGCCCTCCCCATACACGCCCACAATTTTCAGTGAACCAAAAGTAAATTATCAACCTCTGCCTTTTGAACGCTTCATACGTAAATACTCGTAAGTTATCTTTCGGAACGTAATGAACGCTGCATCCCGAATAAGAGACACTATTATTCGTGCTTATTTGGCAACACTCGCGACTCTTAAAAAGCTTCCTTCGCACTGCCCTCTCTCTCACGACATAGCATCTGATCAATGACTATTTTATCTTTATTTACCTATATTATCTACATTTATGTTTTATCTAAACAATTGCAGCATGCTGGGCCACATAAATGTTCATACATTTACTCAAGAAATTACTAATTGCAAAAATCGAATCATTTTGAATTTTGTTATAAGTGCCTTTTAAATGTTTTGGCAAATTTTAAGTATTGTAGAAATTCTGATGTGGTTTTTACGTCATGTGGTGTCAACATAATATGTTGACGAAGATGACTTCTTTTATTTCTTCTCTTTAAGTATTGTTTTAAGATCGTAACATACTTACTCAACAAATTTAGAAGTTCGCAGCCTTTACTAACCAACTCATTTTTACGATGCCTCCCGAAAGGTAATTTTTGCATTGAAAAAGCAAAACATTGTCGCGTCAATCAGGCATTTTAATACGACTCTATTCGTTCTGTGTAATTATGTTGCGTTACATCTGATCAATTTAAGTTTCAATGCTGACACTGCAAAACTGGCCAGCTGAATAAGTGGATACAAATGACTCTGTTATCGATCATTTTTGGGATTGTTTTTGAGAGACTGTGCAAATTGTTACAGAGTTCTTTATTCCTCACATTACGAACGTGGAAAAACCTTCATCATGGCCCAGCAAAATAAATTATTAGTTTCCTATTTCCTATTAACCAACTGGTGTTTTCATATTTTGAGGTGTTAAAGTAGCGGAAATACTCCCTTCCCTTTTTTTGCGCGAAGAACTGACTGAAGACATGTTCTGGAACAGGCCTTCCTATACGAATAAATCCCTTTTCTACACAAAAGAAACAACGGAATATATTTTTTTAATATCTTCAATTATAAATGTATTTTCTGCCATAGCACAGTATTATACCGTTATGTAGCATAAAAAGACAGTGCACACAAAAATAACAGTCACTCAAAGATAATACGCACAGTGTGAATAACACGCACAGATCAAATAAATCCACAAGAAAAAGACCATGGCAGGCGGCAATTACACCTGTGTGTCGGCTCGTACGCATGCGAACACATCTGCAAGCTCCCAAGAGCCAGCCTGGGCGGCGTGCCGCGGCAGTGGACCCGGGTGGCGGCGCTTACCAGCGTGCTGCATACAACCAAATGGAGCTTCCAGAAAGTCAAGAGCGCATGCGCGAACTGCCTAATGTATTTAGATGGAGAACAACGTCATGCTCAGTTCGGGCCGGGTTGCGGCGCTTACTACTCGTACCTCCGTCTCTTTCAACCGCTTTCTGTCTTCGTCAGCAACAGCGGTGTATGCTCAATGAAGGGCCACGCGCCTATGCGAGCCAGTGTACCCTTACTTGGCAGCATTTTAAAAACCAAGCTTAATTCTCTATGGCGTAAGTGATGATTTCAAAATACAATAATTACATCTAACTGTCTTTTCTCCAGGGTGGGTGCAGCATACCTAGCTTACCTGGAATGCACACCACTGCCGATTATGATAATGAACGATTTCTTGTAATAGAAAACATCGGTATAATTCTGGTATACAAAAAAGTAGTGTAGATAGGAAATTTTCCGACGCTCTTCTTCTGGATTGTCGTTGTGTTCTTGCAAAGTTTGGCAGATTAATACAACAGAAATGCGGAATATAAATAGTTTAAAGAATATGTTGGTAGGTCCATAATGTTGATTATTTTTCGCCTGTCGCTAAGAGCAGATTGGTTCCTAATATATTCCGTAAGAGGCCAGTAGTGGTGCAGCAGAATTGATAATAGGTTTGCTAGAGGCCAGTAGCAGTGCGTAAGATATCATTTTAATAGCGATGTTCTGTAAAAACAATAAAATGAAAGAAAATTATAGTATTTTATTAAAACCTGAACCAATTACATTAAAAATAATAATTTTATACACCGTGGTTTATATAAAATTGAACTTTTTTTCCCAATTCACAAGGATTGGGTACGAAGAAAGCCCGGTCAACGCCGGAGTATGTTGCTAGTGTCGTACAGGTATGTTTAATTGTGTTATATGAAATTTCACAATACACATTCACTAGCAAAAAGTGTTAATTTTTTACTCCTCTGCACGCTCTAAAAGTTTGTCACATTTATTCTGCGACATCTTTAGATACAGGAGAGTTCACGCGATGGGTGAAAATAATAAAATGAATTAGTGGCTGCAATCATCAACGTCCCAGAAAGTTGAAGTAAATTGATATGTTTGAAAAGAAAAAAAACACTGAGTATTCGTATCACTAGCTTCTGTACCTCAAACAAACGTAATGATCCTAAGTGGTGCGTTCTAAACGAATACCAAAATGTTTTAATGAATTGTGGATCTCTTTTTTCATTCTTCACCACAACAAATAAATGAAAAGTACATACTAGGCGAGAAAGTAAAATTCGAAGACAACAGTTGATTTTATTCGCCTTTAAAATCCCTTTTAGGATTCGGCCCCACATCTGGGCCGATTTTGATTAAAAGGTATAGAGAGGGGAGGAACATTAAAATAAAATATGGTTCTTGAACTAGCAACAGCTGCCACTGCATCTGTAGAAAGGCATGTGGGGCAAGTAAATTTCTTTTTGTTATCGATATGCACCGATTTATTTTTCATTGCATTACATCTTGTACACTACGGTTCATGTCTATTATACAACAATTAAGCATTGAACATTGATATAGATTCAGTTCAGCTCAAAACAGGCGGAACCCCGTGATGTTGGGATTTTGGAGCTCTAAAAAACTTTCATTTGAAAGTTTTTATATAATTGGAGTTGCAGCAGATTTTGTTCCAAACTGTACCTTTACAATTACGAAGAGTTAATAATACTTGGGTTATACTTATAGTTATATGATGGTACTGACCCATGTAGATATATGTTTTAGCTACGACATGTTCACGTGTCCATATGTGCACGCTCTCTGATACAACATTAATTTTTAGGCTCTTTTTTCTTTATTTTTGCTTTACACCCATGTTACACATATTACATACGACTATTACATACACGAATATGCCATATGTTTACATTTAATTATACTCCCAATGTACGATGGGCGGATCGGTAAAGTAAAGACAAGGGAGGGGCAGGTGTCATATTTCTTTTTCACATTACGCTTACTTTGTCCTTTTCTATTAACGGACGTTGCATGATTATGAAGAGATTGTCTTGGCAACGTATCGGTAGAACTTGTTGCCTCATCTTAGATAATAGAGCACAGACACTACTTTACATTACATGCATTATGTAACACATAAAGAAACACTGGGCAATAAAACTAGATTGCCAGTATACAGGCATTACTAATGATGACATAAGGAAACAGTGCAAGCAATATAGCTTGTGATTTCGAGGAAGAAATAATCGCGTGTTTCAGAATCGAAGTGAATAATCATAAGCGCTGTTATATTGAACACATTCTCTGTGTTCTTGAATTGCTGTAAACAGTCATACTAGACTGCACCGCAATCTACCATCTGTAGAAGCGGTTTGGTTTCTCAACAATCATGATGAGAATAAATAGTTTTCTCATAGGCTGAGACTGAAACACAGAGATTCGTATCACAAATTATTTTCTATGGCGGTAGGTAAATAATACAATACGTTATGAAACATTGACACATTCAACAAATCATGTCTCTGCATTTGTTCCCCTCCTACTTTTATTCACAAAGTATCTTCGAGTTAGCAAGTTCTTTGAGATTCTACCTACCTACGAAATGGGGGATATGTTAAATTCATTGGTAGGCGAATCATCAAAAAATGCAGAAACTTCACGAACTTCGCTGAATTTTATTTTTCTCTTCTTTCCTTAACGTTTGCCTACCTCCAACATTGCACACGAAGGTAGGGCAAAACGTGAGAAATATAAATCAAATGCTATTTGGGGAATTTTTGTCAAAGGAATTCATGGTACTAGTATGTACTCTTGTAGGGATTATATGGGGAAATTGGGTTTGGCGTTTTCCTATCAAATAATACATAAAACATTCTTCTATACATCAGGTTGTGCGATGAGATATCACATACCTGTCAATCAACTTCAATTGTACAGGCGTTTTTAGTTACGCCGGATAGTAAATTCCATATTTGGTTTTTTTTAGTGCCATGTCTTTATATAGACCTTGTATTGTCGATATCTCATGAATAGTAGAACTCCTTATCGGTGCAATCCATTCATAATAATCTTGTTAATACTGGCGTTTCGTCGTCTTAAGGAATGATAGGCTTTTGCCGCATTCATTGTTTTGAGAAAGTGTACTTATTTTTCGTTAAATTGTCGTTTGTCAATTATAATCCATTTTGATATTATGATAATGTTTTGCTTTGTTGTGTGACTTTTTTTACATTTATTTGTTACGTATGCTTATTTTTAGTATGAATACATATAATAACGCGCAGGGATATATGTTTGCGCAAGGGATATGGTTTCTAACTACTTACAAGGTTATTAAGTATATCATACTGTGAGTTGTTAGCAGTGTTATACTCGTTTTCAACCATCTCAACCGCTTAGGAGCTTCCCATGCATTAAGAGATTCTCGACCCGAAAGTTTATTCGAATCATCTTGGAAGTTCTATTGAAACTACATGGAGTTTATGGAAGAATTTGCCTTGTGTCCTACGAGCATCACGTTGTTTGTTGTTATCGTTGTTAAATCTATTTTTTGCATTAAATCCCACTTGAAAATGTACGATTTAAGGTGCGTACGTAAACTGGGAATTTAGGCCAAACGAAATCATCATTTAGGCCAATGTTTTAGTCGATGGAATGTTGAGTCAGTGAAGATGGTTATTCGTTTTCGAAACATTGGGTTAATGTTTGATCAATTTCAAAATACTTTTTTTAATATTCATGGATAATAATGTTTACTTAGTGATCGGAAACAGTGTCTGAACATTACATCGGGCAAACAGTCAATATGGTGGTTGCGCAAGAGTCAAGTTTATGAAAAATCTTTTATTGTATTATGTAAATTATGTGAGGTTATTCAAGTACTTCGCAATACAAAAATAAAGTTTATAAAGAGGAATATATGTTAACACTGGAAAGAAGAAAAAGTTAGATATTGAAAAATTAATTACGTTAACACATCCCATACAATTGATGGTTACTTGGCTTTCAGATTCCGGGTATAGCCCCAAAATATTATTAAAGCAATAAAATTGAATTTTAAAATCCCTAGAAAACATTTATAGTGAACATAGAGTGAATATTTAAAAAAACATTTTACTCTACCGCTCAGAAAATAATATATGTAAAGTTCTTCATTCTATTTAAAGTGATTCTCTAGTTTTTCTGTTAGCTCGCCGTTATTTGCATTTAAATTTAGTACCTTGCTTGTATACCAATAAATTAATTAGATGCACATCATAAATATTTTTAACAAAATAATTTATATTTAGTATTAATTTAATAAAAGATATGCCAATGTCTTTGTGAATGACACTACAGGTTTCCAATTTAAATGTTCGTCTCAAGTGAAATTATGAATCGAACAAAGAACAGATATTGTTATCCGAATTTGAAGAAAAAAACATGATTAAGATTTTTAGATCATTGCATCTAATACTGTACCGGTAACAGTAGGTTAAAGTACGTTTTATTGATATGCCGACGGATTTCTTAAGTGAAATACTCAAGAAAAGAATCTCAGAATAAATGTAGAATAAGCTTGTAAGGCATACAACGCGGTCGAAGATGTTTACTTTTTGTCAATGAACATGCGGACGGAAATTTCATATAACGCAGTTTTACATGTGACATTTGCCAATGATTGTTAGATAACTCGACATGCACATGTTAACGGCAGATCACGTTCTGATGCAGTCGAAAAGATTCGTGTATCTCCCTATCATCGGCGCACGCGGATTTGCCTAACAATCACATGTCTAACTTCGTTACATGAAATTTCCGACTACTTGTTCATTGGCGATAAGATGTCATCTTCGAACCCTCTACATGCTTTAGAAGTTTGTAGCATTTATTCTGTGAGTTTCTCAGCGGATGTCCGTCAAAATGTTAAAGCAAGCCAAGATCCTAATTGCCATTTATATTTCAATTGAAAGTACATTCCTAATTCTCGGAATGTCGGAAGACGTCGGATTGGAAGATCGTTGAACTCATTTCAGTTGAATGAGCATTTCTGAACGGCAGGCTCCGCGAGAAGGTACAAAGTTTCTCTTTAGGAAATTAATTCGACCGTCATTAATGAAAAGTAGGCTTAAAATCACGGAAATTTTCATTAAAATTTTTGAAGCGTCTTGCGCAACTCGGTCTAAGAAACTATATCATACGTCATGCACTTTAATGAACTTCTCAGAATCAGTGAAGGAATTGAAGCGGCACGTGTGAAGATTGCCGAGGAATTGAAATTGCACGAACTGCAAATTGTTAGTCGACGTCATTTAAAAGGTTACGGATAACACATTTCCAATCTGAATATCTAGACGAAAATGCACCTGCCACTAATGAATCCCATCTCTTCAAAATATGAAGGTGAAGACAGTATGACAAGAAGCAACATCTAAGAAATTGCTCGACAAAAACTTTTCACTTGACATACTGCACTCCCCGGTGGGGACTCAAATCGGTTACAAGCTTCGCGGCCAAAACCTGCGGGTCGTGGCGATAGAGCGCCGTGCATCTTAAATGCAGGGGAAAGAACGAAGGCGATGAACTTTCCGAAGACGCACGACGCTCCACGAAGACGCCCGAAGCGAGTAGCGGCAGCGACGCGTGCAAGTGAACCTAGATCTGAATCACAACAGCGTTTGGCATGTCGGACTTTAGACGGACATGATATAAAGGAACACCCGAGTTGGAGCCATGCAATACTTTTCATTTTACAAATGGAAAATACGATCTCTTCAATTTTGAGGGTTTCGTTGTTAAGTTGCTCTTATGATTGAAACAAACGGGCTCCAGATAGTAGACACGACTTCGAATCGTCTAGGAGTGAATGTGACGCAGGTCTAGATCAGTTAGGGATAGTTGGTAGAGGAAGAAATGGTGGTGGTGGCGGGGGAGGGCAAGAGAAGGGGGGAAGAAACGTGATTGGTCGATGCCCATCGTAGCATCCATCCGGCGTAGGGGAATAAGGGCCCTAGGAATGTGACCCGTTTTGTAGCAAGTCCTTCTGCATTGACCTGGGCTGAAGGAGCGACGACAACTGGCCACTTTACTACTCCGAAAAGGTGGATTGAAGGTAGTATCTTTGTCATACCAGCTTCTTTTCGATTCATATTACATCTTCGTTACCGTAAACATTGATATTAAAGATTTGACCTTAGAACGGATTTTTAACGTCGTTCGATATTCAGTTGAGAATGCGTCCGTTACGTTTAGAAATGATGGAATTTTTCTCACGGGGTGTTTTCTGAGAATGCAGAACCTATGATCTAATTTCTTTAAACGCGCCCTTAATTAACAGCGAATCTTAATGTCAAAATGTTTGCATTCATTCGTTTATTGTTTCTTGAATAACTTTGTTCATCAATAAAAGTGATGAGTAGTTTTCACATTATTTCATTTTCCACACAATCTCAAAGAGTAAAGCGTCATTTTGTCAAAACGGATTCTTTTCTATACTTTTCAAAAAATTATATTTTTTTTATAAATTTCAGTTGTATATGAGGGTATTAAGCCATAGATTAAGACGAAATAACACGATTTACAAAAAAATTCCAGGAACAATAGCAGTTAACATCGACGACATTTATAATGCACTCTATTTTGTGTTCTCATCCATTAAGTAAAAACATAGGCAATGCAATATTCACGTAAATTAATGATATTTCATAGAAGGTGTATTCAAATTTCTTCCAGTTGGATTGGATACTTGGATTTAACTACTGGTTCAAACAATTGAACTACATTGAAATTAGTACTTCTATGGTTTAACACAACATCAAATGAAGTAGTGGGTAACTTGATTGAAGCCTGAGAAAAAAATTGGCAGTTAGTGAGCTACCATGCATTGTAGTGTAAAAAAATAGCGGTTATATTTTCTTAATTTTCGGAAGTGAGTTTAAGAAGATAGGTTAATGATATGATTGGTGTCAGTGGTGAAAATTTTATTTAAGAAAGTAAATATATTATTCTTGCTTTAGATGTTCTTGGCAGGATCCCTTTTATTTCATAAGTTTTCTCCCTAAGCCGTGAGCACGGGATACAATAAGATCTTGCCATTAGCATTGCACATTGGGTAGAGTTATGAAGTCACCGCAAAGCTATTATTATCATTATTCTTTGGTTTAAGGGCTGCTACGTTGGACGTGAAGATCCAGGTGTTGGTAAATCGAACGGTAACAAATAACTAATATCGCATAGATTTTATAAAGGACCTACTTAGATCAGAGCCCAATACACGTCGTTATTGCTTAGACCGCAATGCATCGAGTTATATCGAGTTAAGAAGAAAAACTGAAAATGCAAAATAAACTAGGGTCAGTTGACTGGTTTAATTTGAAAATAACAATTGCATAAGTTAGTTGAAAAACCAAATTTTAAAATACTAAATTTCAAATAATATGTTTAATAGGAACTATTAACGTTAAATAATACATCCTCGATGTTAAGTACAATAAATAATGGATTCTGATCAAGAGAAAGATCGGGCTGCTTGCCTGATTTGACTTTCGTTTTTGTTAATTTGCTATAACTGACCCTGTATTTTCAAAATGAACGTGTCTGCACCAACAAAGGCACGAAAAAGGCACGCGAGAGGGAATCCTGAGTTCTAAACCGATTTCAAAGAACATATTAAATTTTCAGATTGGAAAATAAGAAATGAAGTTAGAGATATGAACAATAGTCCAAGAATCAATGCTTAAAGCATTGCAGATAACATTCCCTGAGTTGTTTGTTTCGATATTGCTGATCACTGTGATTAATTTATCACATTCATTAACGAGTACACACGCAGACTAAAAAGCAATTAGATATATATGCTGATAACTGTTGTATAAAAACATTTGTTAAATATTATTATACTAAGAAAAGAAAACATTGGTTTATAACTTTGTTGGGCCCAAATTGATTATTTTCTTATGTACTGCCAATTATAGGAAGTATTTTCCTCATTGAATAAATATTTTGTAAATATATCCTCGCATTCACTACAGTACATTTTTTTCAGTTCTGCGAAATGATGACACCATTTTCTGCTCAGAACATCTATGATAAAAAATGTGACCACGTTAATGGCCTGAAATGCGTCTAGTATTGTAAATCGATAACAATAATTACAAAAATGCTATATGGATAATTCTGTAATTTGTGGAGCTTTAAAACATTTTTTATGTTTCTATTCTAAAGCACCAAAGTGTACAACGATACTAACAATAATGATTTATGGAAGAAGTCTCCAACCTCTTGTCATTGTGAATTTTCATTCATATTTTTAAAATAAAATAAGAAAAGAATTTGACTTCCCTGTCAAATGTCATCGATTACGTCAGTAGGCATTGTGTTGGTCATTAGAGGGAAGAATTCACTTCCTCACTTGACAATTAGCTTAATTATCATTCTAAAAGTAATATTAAATAATAGATCTGTCCATTTTGGTAGTTTGTATGTCATAGAATCAATGCTGATATGTTTTGAAGACACGTTTTATTTGCTGTTTAAATTATAATTAATTTAGAACTTGCAAGAAAAATATTTTAATGGTAAATATTCTCAAGGATCGTCACAATCCAAAGCTTAGAAAGTTTATTTTCGAAATGCAACTTACACTAATATTTTAATCATTCGTATTATATACGTAATATCTTTCTTGGAGACTCTACATAGGTCAAGATAATGGTAAACAAATTCAAATGACAGCGTTCTATATTTTTTAGGGAAAAGAATCTGCTTAATTCAAAAAGACAATGAAATCTCATATATATCAAAATTTTTAACATGTTGGCACCACATTGATGTTGCCCATGCAGCTGTTCTTGTCCTTATGATGTCGACAACATTCCCAATGAATCCTCATATTTTCCCAGCAAATCTGATGAAGAACCCGCGGAACGTGACAAATTCATTCTCACGTGAGAAGGCATTGATAGAAAGGAAAGAATCTCCTCCCTGGGTAGAAGATAGATAAAAGTGGGCGTATTTATTTCGTGCTCCGTTCTTGGGCGTTGAACAGTTACGATATATATACGTCACTCTTCTCTAGTGACAATTCAAGTTCTTGCGAACTGCGATACGTGATTTTATTAACTCTTTTGGTCGAGCTGAGGACGCACATATTTCTCACGTATTCGGCCGTGAGGATATCGCCAATTTGGAACTAGTGAAAAAATGCCGCTAAATGCTCTCAGTTGGAATATAATCTTGAATCAATGACATAAAATTGCAAACATCATAATTTGTCTACATCATAATTTGTGATGTTGATATTTATTCGGGAAGTTTCTAAACTAGTCAAAACCCCTCCAAACCAGTTTCAACATTCAGGGGGCCTTGAGCATTGGATGGCTTTCAGAATGGCAGACATGTTTATGCAGTTTGTTTTTTACATCAGTCGAATATCTCCAGCTAGCGAGTATTTGAAACGCTTCTTGATTCCACAGTCGAACAGCTGGCGATTTCCAAAGGCCTGAATTTTAGAGTGTAAACCGGGAATAAGAATCTACGTGCAAAGATAACGACGAACCACTTTCCGAGAACATTAGGCCGAGGGCGAAAAGCACACAGGCGGTGGAGATGGTCTCAATCCAAACGGCTGCCGTAGATGTTCGAGCAGCCACTCATCGAGTTGATGAGTATCTGGAGCAGATGGAGGAGCTCCGAAACAAACAAAAAAATAAGTTTAGGGTGCGGGATAGGGCGTGCCATCTCGAGGTTGCTGCAAGGGGGCTAGTTTCGTTAGCGTCCCGAGATGACGCGGAGGAGAGTGGGGCAGTGGAATCCCAAGCGACGAGGAACCCCAACGCCGACGCTGCACCCAGGGTGGGAAACCTGGCGCGAAGAAATCCGGTGGACCGGACACAATGGGACGATTCGCGAGTGGATGGAACAAGTGGTTTCCCGAGATGGAACCCGGACTGCGGCTGTACGCCGGGGCCACGGCGCCTGGGGCGAAAGAACGATGAAGGCATCTCGGGAACTGAGGCAGCCCACCCATTCCGGCACTCGTGAGCGCCGAGCACGTGAACTGAATCCCTGCGGCTGCCGCGAATGAGCGATCAGCCGCTGAGATGAGTTTCCGGAGCAGGTGGTGCAGCCCCGACACAAAAAAAATGACAAACAAGAGTGAGGTTAGGGACGGCGTAATCGGGATGGCGAGAGGGCAGGGAACAGCTCAGCTGCCCTCTCATCATCTAGAGGAAATGGGCGACGATGAGAAAAGCGTCGCCATCCCGAGATGAGTGGTGGAAGAATCGTCCGGCCTGGGAGCGGCACAAGAGAGTGTGTGAGTGGGGAAAGGGGAGCGAGGTGGCGGAGGGCGGCAGAATTTGTTGAAAAAAGTGAGGTTAGGGATGACGTAGATGGCACGAGAGCAGGGAACAGCTCAACTGACCTCGCACCACTAACTAGAGGACGTGTAGGTGAAAAAAGTGAAAACCACCTGTACCGGCGGACTTGTGCGTTTTAAAAATCTTCCTGTGCTAGGGAGAGGAGTGTAGGTGGGGATAGAGATGGAGTTATTGAAAAAAAGAGTGAGGTTAGGAGCGACGTGGATGGCGAGAGAGCGAGGAAACGGCTCCAATGCTTTCCCACCATCCTCTTGAGGGAGTGCAGTAGGCGACAAGCGAAAATGATCTTTATCGTCGACTTCCCGAAAGTAAGTCTTTCTGTGCCAGGAAGAGGAGTGTATTTGTTAGTGGGTGGGGGTTGGATGGGGGAGTTATTGAATAAGAAGAGTGAAGTTACAAAAGGCAAAGATGGCGTCAGAGCAGAGAACAGCTTAACTGCCGTCGCGGTATCTAGAGGAAGTGAAGGAGAAAACAAGCGAAAACCATCTTGCGTTGTCTTGTGCGTTATGCAGATCTTCCTGTGCCTGGGAGGGGAGTGTGTAAGGGAGGCGGCGGGGTTGGTGAATAAAGTTGTTAACAGAGTGTGGTTACGTAGATGGCGCGAGAACAAGGAAACAGCTCCTATGCTTTCCCGCCATCCCCTAGAGGTAGTGCAGGTGGCGACAAACAAAAAGGGCCTTCGTCGTATTGTGCGTTAGAAAAAATCTTCCTTGCGTGAGTATGAGTGAGGGACGGCGGAGGTCGGCGGGGTTAGTGAAAACGCAAAGTGAGGTTAGGGACGGCATAGATGGCGCGAGAGCAGGGAACAGCTCCGCAGCTTTCCCGCCATCTTGCGGAGTGCAGTTGGCGCGAAGGCTTCTTGGAGTCTTCCTGTGGGGGTGGGTGGGTGGGCGGGGTCGGCGGAGGGCGGCGGGGGTGGCGGCTGTCAGTGCAGGATCTTGACCATGACCTTGAGGCAGTCGTGCGGGCGCGGCGGGAGGATGGGCGCGTGGCCGCTGGCCTCGTCGCGGGCGGCGGCGTCTGCGTAGCGCACCTGCGCCACTGCGCGCAGGCCGCACCGCTCCGCCACGCGCTGCGAGAACAGCCCCGTCGCGTCCTCCTTCAGCACCTGCGCACGCCACCACACCCACTCACACCTTCACTCTTCATTTACAAAGAATCACAAAATATATATTGTTTATTTCCAACGCGCAGAAATGCTTATTGCTAATGTCCCATGCGCGCAGAAATATTTACTGCTAATTTCCAATGCGCACAAAAATCTTTATTGCTAGTTTCCAATGCGCACTGAAACCTTTATTGATAATTTTCAATGCGCGCAGAAATTGTTATTGCTAATTTTCAAATCGTGCCGAAATCATTGCTGATTTACACTGCGTTTACGAATGTTACGTGCCAATGTTATTAATTACCAATATAGAACTTAGTGCTAACCACAATTTACAAATTTCCAATTCGCGGAAAAATTTATATTACTAATTTTTAATGCGCGCAGAAATATATACTAATTTCAATAGTGCGCAGCAATCTATGCTCTTAATTTTTCACAAAGCGCAGAAATGTTCCAACGCGTTCAAAAATCTACATTACTAATTTCCAATGCGCTCAATCTCTTCGTTAGTAATTTCAAATGCGCGCGGAAATCTACATTACTAATTTCCAGCGCACGCAGAAATCTCTTTTGACAATGCGCAGAGAAATCTACATCAAGCGTCCCTCAGACCGGTGCATATTAAAATTTACAACTGATCGGTTTCTGTAACATTGTACTTGTCCTTGCTATTGCTTAATATTGTAGCTAAGTGAACTTTTAAAATTTCTATGTCAGTAGTCATATTTAATGTGTTTGTGCCTAAAAAAACAATAACAAGTTAGTGAAGCAAGACAGGCTAAAATGCAAAAAACATTTATCTACGATATCACTGTAGGCCGAAGGGGTTAAACACATTTGTATTTGTCATATATCATTATATACTAACTCTGTATTATTTATTTATTTATTTATTTATTTATTTATTTATTTATTTATTTATTTATTTATTTATTTATTTATTTATTTATTTATTTATTTATTTATTTATTTATTTATTTATTTATTTATTTATTTATTTGTTTATTTATTTATTTATTTATTTATTTATTTATTTATTTATTTATTTATTTATTTATTTATTTATTTAT
This sequence comes from Teleogryllus occipitalis, assembly GCA_011170035.1. Lineage (NCBI taxonomy): Eukaryota > Metazoa > Arthropoda > Insecta > Orthoptera > Gryllidae > Teleogryllus > Teleogryllus occipitalis. The sequence continues at coordinate 194,375 of BLKR01002197.1, forward strand.
TTATTTATTTATTTGTTTATTTATTTATTTATTTGTTTATTTATTTGTTTATTTATTTATTTATTTATTGGGAAAACCTACCCAGGCATTATGTGAGAACAAATGAAACTCCTTCGCATGCTTTCAAATAACTTCTCTACCACACTAGGCTATAATTAAGGGGGGGTAACAATTAGTGCTACTACTCAAGTGCTCGTCTTAAGGGGTGAGGGCCCAGTTTAAAGTTGGACCTGCGCCTCAAGTTTTCAGAAAATCTCTGAACCGCCCAAGTGTCTGGGAATCGCATAATAAGCACCAAACGTTAAGGAAGCCTGCCACACGGCAGATTTACACAGAGAGGAGTTAATGATGGAAGCGCCCCACGAGTTTCAACCTCCCATGTTGGTTGTCTGAAGCCCCTGGCCGAAGGGATAAAAGATACCGACTGCAACATGAGACAAAGTGACGTAAACTTCAAGCAGGATTACTCCAGGCGCTCAATGCCCAAGAAAGAATTTGATCCGTGTTGCGAAGACGCAACACATTTTTAAGACTCATTCTCCCCTCTACGTAGTCCGAGGGCATCATAATCGGCACTCTAATTTAGGCGCTTAGCCCTTAATATGTTAATATTCATTGAGGTTTACGACCCCTTTAACTGTAGAGATCATCATTCAAGTTCATGACTGATGACTTAATGAGATGATAGCAAAAACTATGGTGAGGTTTAAGATGATTGAGAAGTGGGGTTATGAAAATAAATGGATAGCTGGTTTATATCCAGTGAGTAACCAACCTCCTATTTAGGTGGTCCGTGGGCTTCACAATCAGTGCACACTCCACAGAAGTCCCCTCGCGCCCACGAAAGGTCGAAAGAGGTGGGGAATTTCATCATTGTCCCACACCTTCAATTTCAAAATTAACCCTCATCCTTTCCTATTCCGGTAGAGGTGCCTCACGGCATCAAGTGATGTTACTACAGTGCCTCTGACCGGGAGGTCCTGAGGTTCGAGTCCCAACAATGGCAGAATTTTCGCTGTCTTCAGAATTTTAGCGGTCAGCTGCTCCGATCGGTAGTTTTCTGTAGTTTCTCCGATCAATACCAGGCGAATTGTGGAGCAAATACTCTAGCAAACGGGTCACAGACCGCGCTTTTACCTCCTTGTCCTATTCTTACCCCTTGTACATACTTACCCTTACATGCACTACACTACCACAACCACACATGCCGGGAGACCAGTCGGGACCTTAGAATTTGTACCGGCTGGGGCTATTCCCCGATGGTGGGAGATACCTGGTTGGGGAAACCCTACTAGCCTACTAGCTCGGCGCCGGATCTCGCTATCCAGCGGAGCAAGATATCACCGCTATCTCCCAAGCAAAAGTCTATGCGCTACACTTACAGGACTAATGATCTTAGCGGTTGACGCGCCCGGAATCACCAGCTATCAATGGACCGCGAGTCGTGTGTGGTCTGACCTTGAATCCGTGCCGGCGCGCGATGGCCTCGCTGCGTCGCAGCAGCGCGCACGCGAGGCCCTTCCCGCGCCAGCGCCGGTCCACCGACAGGATGCGGCACTCGAACACGCGGTCGACGCCGTGCGCGCCGAACAGGTCCAGCTGCAGGTTGGCGCCGTACAGCAGCGAGAAGATGCGCCGGAACTTGGCGTCGGCCAAGGCGTCCAGCGCCGCCCGCGCGCGCGCCACGTCGCCCGGCCGCGTCACGCCGTTCAGCGCCACGCCCGCCACCTGCCGATAAATGGCACAAACCGCTAAGGCATGGAGAGGGAGACAAATGGATAAATGTTACAAACTACTAAATCATACAGACATCCAAATACAACTCTCAGAGTAAATGTTACAAACTTCTAAGGCATGTAGAGGGATACAATTAAAGGTGACTCACGATGCTACAAACTTCTAAGGCATATAAAGGGATGCAATTATATGATTCAGGTTGTGTGTTTCAAATTTCTAAGGCATGCCAGTGATAAAATTATGTGACTTAGGATAAATAGTACAAACTTCTAAGGCATGAAAAGGGATACAATTATATGTGGCTCAGGATAAAAGTTATAAACTTCTAAGACAGTTAAGGATGTTAGGATACAGTTAAGGATGACTCACGATAGATGTTACAACTATTTAGGGCTTGTAGAGGGATTTAATTAAAGGTTTCAGAATAAATCTTACAAACTTCTAAGGCATATAGAGGGATACAATTAAGGGTCAGAATAAATATTATAAACATCTAGGATATGTGGACAGAACCAATAAAGGGTCTCAAAGTAAATGCTAGTAAATTCTAACAAGTATAGAGATATCTATACGGGTGTCTCAGAATAAGTATTACTAACTTCTAAAGCATAAATCAATCCAAATGCAGGTCTCAGAATAAATGTTACAAACTTGCAGAGCATGTACAATAATCCAATTTAATGCAACTCAGAAAAAATATTACAAATTTCTAGGACATACAGAGGGATCCAATGTAAGGTGATTCAATAAAAATATTACAAACGCCTAAGGCAAATAGAAGGATGTAATTATAGGAAACACAATAATTGTTCCAAACGTCAAAGCCATATAAAGGGATACTATTAAAAAGGTCTCAGTTAATGCGACCAACTTCTAAGCCATACAGAGAGATCAAAATGACGTGTCTCAGAATACATTAGTTAAACTTCAGCGGCTTGCAGATGGAACCAAATATGTGTGTCTCAGAATAAATATTACAACCTTCCAGAGCATGCACAGAGGTTGCAAATTCAAGAACGGTGGCTCTAAATACATGTGCCTCAGAATATATGTTAAACGTCTGAAGCGTGTCGAAGGATCGAAAAGTATTTGTTTGAGAATATATGTATTGGCTTGTAGATGGAACTAAATACATGTGTCTCTGAATAAATTTTACAATTTTTTCTGGGCTTGTAGAGGGATCCGAAAACAGATGTCTCAGAACATTTGGCTGGAATTGGCTGGTAGAGAGATCGAAATACAAGAGTCTCAGAATGTAAGTATTAAACTTCAGCGGCTTGTAGATGGATCCAAATATGTGTGTCTGAGAATAAATATTGCAACCTTCCAGAGCATGCACAGACTTGCAAATGCGTGGGTAGTGTATCTAAATACAGATGTCTCAGAATATTGGTCTCAGTATTGGTGTGTAGAGGACCATAATATACGTCTCAGTATTGGTTTGTAGAAGAATATAAATACAGATATCCCAGAATGTGTAAACATTCTGGAGTGTGTCGAAGGATAGAAATACAGATGTCTCAGAATATATGTATTGGCTGTATTGGATGCGTCTAAATACATCTGTCTGACAATAAATGTTACTAACTTCTATTGGCTTGTAGAGGGATCCAAAAACAAATGTCTCTGAATAAATCTTACAAACTTCTTTGGGCTTGTAAAGGGATCCAAATACAGGTGTATTAGAATACGTATATTAAAATTATGAAGCTTTTATAAGGATCCAAATACTGGGGTCTCAGAATATATGTATTGGCTTGTAAAGGGATCGAAATACAGGTGTCTCAATACTTCTGGGGCTTGTAGAGGGATCTTAATACATGTATCTCAGAATGTACGTACAGTTGTCTCCGGTTATAGTGAACTTCTGGGGACTAACATTTTTGGTTCACTATATCCGATGTCAAAAACAAATGGAATTTCTCCACAATTATTGATTTTATTAATATAAAGATACAGTAAAATACGTCAACAGTACGAACTGAAAATTTCTATATATTTATTTATATGTATTTAAAAAATAATTATTTTCGATTGTTTGCAACGTAAAGTTTTCATTAGATCGTAGTCCAGAGTTTGTACTCTCTCCATACTTGATTCTGCATTGTCCCCCTGTCTCTAAGTATCGTAATGTAGTGCTGACACCTGTCAATGCCTCTTGCACTGTTGGAACGCCATCCCGCTCTCCGAAGGTCCTTTTAATCGTGTAATACAATATATCCAATTGATTTCCAGGCCTTATTTCGTAGGTTCCCTCTAGCCGCGTTCACTATATATATATATATTATACCCGGCGTGGGGTGGGGATCGCACCTGTCCCGTGGCGCCGTGCAGCGCGACGCAGGAGAGGCCGTCACGCAGCGTGGCGAGCGCGTGGGCCTCGAGCTCGGCGTGCGGCTGGCCCGGCGCGCACAGCGCCACCGCGCGGTTGAGCGGCTCGTCGGCGAAGAAGTTGTGGCGCAGGTGGGCGATGACGGCGGCGAACTGCTCCTCGCGCACGGGCGCGCGCAGCTCCAGCCCGGCCTCCGCGCGCAGCCGCCGCTCCGCCTCCGCCTCGGCCTCCGCCTCCTCCCCGCCGCCCTCCGCCATCTGCACACGCACACGGCTCGCACTCCTCACAACAAATGGCACTACACTCTACGACATACCATGCAACAGTCATGGGGCAACACACACACACACACACACACACACACACACACACACACACACACACACACACATGTGTGTGTGTGTGTGTGTGTGTGTGTGATTAACTTCTGGCATATGGGCAGGGCAGGGTAGAAGACCATGGAACAGCTGTCGGAAAACAATACACAGAATGTCCCGAAATAAATGTCACTTTAGGGCATGGGTAGGGTAGAATACCATAAAACAGTAGTGGGAAAACCGTCCTCTGCAGAGGCGTCCCGAAATAAATGTCATTAACTTCTAGGGCATATATAGGATGAAATATAATCACCTTTACATCTTCCTCTACATATGCACCTCTACATTTACTCTACACCTTACTCTACAAGTTATATATTCATTATTGCCTCGGCCGGGAATCGCACACGAGAACGGGACGGGCTAGAACGCTGTCCATGAGCCACCCGAGGGGTTCTTTCTTCTCCATGCGTTTCAAAAACGTTTATCTAATAGTACCCATTTTATATCCTGTTTACTTACGTATTGAGGATAGATTAAATTGCTCATTATTATATCCAATACAATAAAGCATCCTGCAGTAGATAAACTGGCTTATTATTACACACGTTGTAACAAACGATACAGCCAAAATCAAAGCAATGCCATGGATCTTGTTGGCATTCTGATGCGATGGTTCAGTAGCAGAATTGCAGTAGCCTCTGCAGCGTTGCTGACCCTTTGAAAAGTGTTTTCTGAGTTTCGGTAGAAACTTAGGAACTGGGGGAAAATCCAAAGACAATGAAACAGTTTCGTTTTGCACTGAAAAATGAAAATAATTTGTTGTGTTTTTCAGCCTATTCTCCCACCGCATGCACCGACTGAATTCTCATACTCACAAGGGACTCAACAGGTTCAGGTCGAAATCTAGCCTCGTATTTTTTTCTATAGATAAATATTCACTATTTATATATGCTGTGAAAAAATTAGCTGCCGTCTGGTATTGGAAGTTACTGAAAGAAATATGAAAGATCCCCACTTTGCCCGGCACAAAACATCGTTCGCACGGAGTTTGCACAGCACTGCCATCAGTGAGAGTGTCCGCTGAGGAAACAAATCCAGCTTCCCTGATCCATTGAGCAAATGCTGAGATGGCCCCTTGTTTTGCTTCTGGACATAAATGTAACTTCACTTTCTGTGCACGTCTTCTAGAATTCAGTGGGAAATACAATTATTCAAATTATCATTTTCATGTTATCGCGGCAGGAAGTAATAAGAGCCAAAATTTATTGCTTATTTATCCTTAAAAATAGATTTTATTACATGGGAGTTTTTTTTTGTTTGTTTCTTTCTCCCTTTCAAAATTCAAAATTTATTGCTTATTTATCCTTGAAAATAGATTTTATTACATGGGAGTTTTTTTGTTGTTGTTTTTCTCCCTTTCAAAATTTAAGTAGTATATGACTTAGTGTAGGGATCACAGAATTTTGAAAATGTGCATACAATTCACTTTTCCCCACGTCATACGCAGTTTTTAACTGTTTTTTTGACGTAAAATAAATTAATAAATAAATAAACAAGCGTTCCTTTGGGATCCAGCTTCAAGTCAGGGTGGCGAAACCCCGCTAATGCCATTGCTCACGCTCTTGACAAATCCGCAAATGCCGCGCGGCACAGAACGTTTTCTTCCAGGCACGAGTTCTTCGATTTTGAGAAACAGAAGCCTAATGTGAGGGGCTGTCCACGGCGATAGAAAACACAGAGGGGCCAATACTGACAAAATTCTTTATTTGTTTCAATCACTTCCAGTGTCCGACGGCAGCTAATTTCTTTTCACAGCAACCATAAATAGTATATTTCAAAAGATAAAAATTCAGGACAGATTTCGACCTGAACCTGTTGAAAAGTGACTTGTCAGAGGTTACTGTTCACGATATATCTGACGACATGCGTCAGCGAGGACGTAAGGAAGAGGTCGCCAACCTTTAAATATTTCCTATTACGTGTTGTGTTTCGGAACAACTTTTTTTATATTCTTGGCATAAAAATAATTGTTGTTTGTTTGTTTGTTTTTTTTTAATTTACTTATTGCTTGTTGGGTTGTACATAGTTCAGTATTACACTCTTTCATATGTAATGATGACTTACTACTAACTTAATACTATACTTAACCTAGTTCTACTATTGCTACTACATTGGGGTAGATTACTCATGAGAGTATCTACTGTTCACAAATGTTCGAGAATATTTTGAGGAATGAATCGAATGGGTGTCTATTGTTTATTCTGGTCTGTGTATTGTTCGTTGAGGCTAGATTGTATTGTTTTAGTTGGTCTATTGCGTTTATGTTGGAGTAGAAATTATTGGATATGCGTGCTATTTGATAGGTGATTGGGTTCATGTTTAATTCTCTGTGAAGTTGTTGATTTGAAATGAACCATGGGGCGTTGGTGATTGTTCTGAGGAATCTGTTCTGTATTATTTGTATTTTTTAACGTTGGATGGTGCGGCATTTGTCCATATGGGGCATGCGTATAGCATTATGGGTCTTATGATGGTTTTGTATAGTATTATTGCATTTGTTAATGAAAGTTTGGAGTTTTTATTCAGTAATGGTTTGAGTTGGATTAATCACACTTTGGCCTATTGTATTTTAATGTTGATGTGGTTTTTCCAGTTGAGTTTTGTATCGAGGTTTAGTCCTAAGTATTTGATAGGTTGATTCAATGGTGTCCAGTTTATTATGCTATTGTTTAATAGTAATGGGTGGGGAGCAGAGAATGGTCTTAATAAAAAAAATTTTGATTTTGATTTGTTCGGGTTTAGTTTGATTTTCCATTTTGTTGCCCATTCATTTATTTTGTTTAAATGTTGTTGAATTTTTGTATTGCTATATGACAACGTCTTTTGGGCAATTTTTTTATGAGGTTTTTAACTTCGGAGGGTGAAATGAATTTTATTCTCTGAGGGACGTCATAGTTTGGTGCTCTATTTGACTCAATTATTGCCTGGTGGTCTGAGTGTACGGATGTATTATTAGGTTTGAATGTTTGAGCGAAGTGTTCTGCTAGTGCTTCTGCCTTGTCTTGTGGAGCATATTTTATACCTTGTGCCGTGTTGAGGGGCTAATTGTTGTAATGGATATCTTCTATACTATGTTAATCCCGTATTCGTGAAGACAGTTTTTGTTAAAATATTTCACTCATTGCTATGTTACACGAAAGTATTACAGGTGTTCTCGACTGAGAGGCTTAGTGCGTAGTGCGCTGCGATCCCCGGGCCGGCCATCCTGACCGTTTTTTTAAGTTTTTTTCAAAGTCCACAATCACCTCTTAATAATAAGAATAATGCAAATACGCCACCTTTCGGGGGAAAGCAACGGGAAACAATCCTGATTAAGTCCTCCCAAGGAAAGTCCATTGGGTTACCTAATTTCCGTCTATGGAAGAACAGGGCCAAGGATGTTACTATGAGTACAACGTTCACTTTTGATTTCACTTGTTTCTATTGCAAGTAACAATAAATCCTTGGAATGCCGCCTACCGTTCCAGATTGATTCATTGAATGATTGATTGGTGTTTCCGAGCACGTCAACTGCTAACGTCATTAGTCCCGTAAGTCAAGTGCATGTTTCTTCGCGGGAGATGATGGTGTTCCTCCTCCACTGAATGGTGTAATTCGGCGCCAACCTACACGTCAGATTGCGGGCTTTCCCATCCGGATATCTCCAACTAGTGGGGCACCGTTCCAATAGGGACAATCTCTATGCTCCCAACATGTCTAGTAGAGTAGTGCAAGTAAGTGTGAGTGTGTGTATGGGACGAGGATAGGGCGACGAAGAGGAAGGAAAGATCGTGCGGTCCCTGGCCCGTGTGTTAGGGTACTGTCTGGTATTTGCCTGGTGTTGGTCGGATAACTACATAAAACTACCGATCGGAGCAACCGGCCTCTAGAATTTCTCTTCAGGCAGCAGCTGAGGGATCCAGTAATGCAGTTAGTGTCGAAAATTCTGTCACCGTGAGGACTCAAACCTAGGACCTACCGATCGATCGGAGGCACTGCAGTGACATCGGTTGATGACCTGAGTCACCAAAGCCGGAATAGTGTCCTAGAAATGTATTAAGAGCGCGTCAGTGAAGAATCGGGAGCGTCCGTTGCCCGCGAGCCGTTCCTCTTGTAGCTAATGCGCAAAAGTGAGCGCCACGCGAACCGTCGACCATCCGCGTTAGACGTTGATTCTCGTGTTGCAATATTTCTTTAACACGCCAGAGCTTATCTAAACAAGAAAATACTACTTTTTACTAAGGCAACTGAATAATTTTCCTTCAGATTATCCTTCATGTTTACTCCTCCCTTTTGTGATTTTTATAAAAACTAAAATCCGCAGAATTTTACTTGTTCCTCCCTGAAATAAGTATAATTGCTTACTCACTTACACATTGTTAATAGTAGTAATACAGAGCATTGTTTTTGAAGTACATAGAATACCCAAACTGCATTATTATGTAAATCAAACACGGCGCTACTTTGTAGACGAGTGTGAGGCGAACAAATTGCTTTACACGATATGCTCTTCATAATGTAATTGCATCCTCAACAATACTCAGTCTCAAAAATCACAGAGGCATTGTGACTGTATAGTCTTGAGAGGGAGGATGAGAGTGGAAGATGCGTGTCGTGGACTGTCAGTTGTCAGACGTCCTATTTCCCTGTGGTTCGTCATCAGAGCCCGGTAGTTTGGGAAAATGACTCTTTGTTATTGTTACTATTGTCTAAATTTTAGCGATAGTGCTGTTTGAGTAAATTTTATTTTGCATTTTTCCGTATGATATTGATTTTTTTATTTCTAATAACACCGATCTCACTCTAGTTGGAAATAAACATGCAAGCCTCGTCAACACGAAAGCACGGTCGTGTTTTGTCTTTCTATGGAAGCAGAGGTTGCGTTAAAAATATAAATGGAAAAGTAAAATAATACCAGTACGATTTTTTACTTTTTTAATTGATACCGATAGGTTTTGTTTACTCACGAGGAATCCCATCTACTTTTGAGTTTGGACTCCGATCCCTTTTGAGGACAGATCTTTAAATATGATATACCCTTCTCAGTGTTGGAGATTACACAAGTACGAAGAACGAAAAATATCATTTCGTTTTCACCAATGTCATATTTTACTAACAGCATTTCGAATAGGCAGCGTAGCGAGTAAAACAAATTCGTGGACATCATATCGGGTCTTCGCGTGGAACCAAGTTTGCAGAGAAAATATCATTTCCGTACACGTTAAGTGCTAATCTAATTTTAAAGTTAGTGTGAAGTTAAAAATGTGATTCAATTTAATTTTGTACAATAATTCCTTTCAAATGTGATTGTTCATTGTTTACATGCCTTTTTGCACCCCTACTCTAAAGTAGGCATAGAATAAATGCCTGTGCATGGCTATTTTAGTAACAATGAATGCTTTTTTTGCCTGCTTGTTTTACGTGAAATAAATGCCTAAACTTCCGGGCTCTGAATTAACACACTACGCAGTCGAATCGGCGAGCGCGTTATCGACTTATTACATCACCAACGAAAAAAAAAGAGATGCTCCTACTCGTGTAGTCGTGTTCATTGAAATGTGGTAGAAGTAGAGTTTTTAAAAATATTTAATGACTCATTAAGTTTCTATTTTTATAATGCGAAATACAAAAATCACAAGCGAGTTCGAATAAAAGAATTAAATGTTCCTTTTTTGCGACAAGAAAAACGGAAAAACACGATGCAATCTATAAAATTGGGACGATTTCAAGACGAAAACATTCTATTACTATTTGTACTCATTGTAACGAAACATACTTAAATAATTTTGAGAACTCAAAAACGTGTTCATACAACATCATACTTGTGTTTTTTTCTGTTGTAATAATTTTGTATTGGTATTAAAAGAAAAAGAATTGTTTAAAAATTTTAGAAACGTAAAATGTTACATCACAAAGAAGAAAAATTTAAAAAGTGTCAATTTATGTTGAGATTAAGAATGAACTCGTTACTCACCGTCGACTAATGGCGCTCATCTGAGAGTAATCGACTAACGGAGGGTTAACTTTATGTGAAACTAGTGGTGCTAAAGCGAAAAATACTTTCTCGGCCTTAGTAATGCTTAAGTAATATTGTTTATATCCCAGTTTCTCTCTGAATTAATCGTAGTCGTAATTTTTGGTAAAACTCAAATTTTCAAAAAAATGTACATGACCTTATTTCAAAATTTATCTTTAAGGAAAATATTTCATTCTATCTTTAATATTTTAGTTATACACCGAAAAAAATTGAACTTTTGCAATTTTCGAAAAATTGGGGATTTTAACGAAAATAAGATCTGCACCATTCTCTCAAACGTCCTTCACACTATCCAACAACTTAATTTCATCAGAAACGATAGAGCCATTTTTGGAAAATTTTGAAAATGTCCGAGGGGCCTCATCTAAAATACCCCAAAATTAAAATTTCGGCTTAAAATTTAAAGGGCCGCGAAATCAGCCTTATCGATTGCGGAATATCAATTTTGGAGAATATCGGCTGAACGGTTTAGCCGTTAGCGTTGTTCACAGACGTACGTTTGGCCGTCATTCGATTTTTCAGAATCAAAGACTAACAAAATATGGATTCCGGCTACATCACGTGCTAAAAGTTTTTTTTCTAAATTTGGCAACTGGATTTATCCACATTTTCTTTACCAGAGCACTGTAATAAAAGTTGTTCTGCTGAAAAATCGCTGTTTTTTTCACACAGCATTACATAATTTCTCTCTACTGCGTAAGCGGTAGCGAGATAATAAAAACATGATATTATTATAATTGTAATAGCTGCTAGTGCCCAATCTCATTAGTTGACTCCGCAAGCACATCACTCGCCCTTGCTCTTACCTCGCTTCTATACTCTCAGCTGTTGCACTAAATATCTGATACTGTCACTTCTCCGAAATGCTGCTGTAGCATAAAATAGTTATTTATGATACTAGTAACAAAGTGACATTTTATTTTGCGAGTAGAAAATATTTCAACACGAGGCCGACGGTCATAATCCTACGAACGAAATACATACACAATCCCATTTATCACATGTGTCATAGACTATTTTTAAACAGCCTTACTGACTTTCATTTTGTTTCATTCTAAGCACACACCACCATTACATTAGTCAGAAGTAGCTGATGCGATCAGACAAAAGTATTTTGTTTTCTTTTTTACATTTACAGTTTATCTGAACATTTGTCCATTGTGTCACTTTTAGCCCTAGAATGCACTTTTCGTACATTTATATGCCCTAAAGGCAACCGCTTTCACTAAAGGTCGTCTGGAAAACCTGTCTTGTACAGGAGACCGCGATTTAATTTCTCAACTTCATTTGTTTCCCGTTTATAGACAACGTCGTTAAATTGTGTTAAACGTTGTTAAATTGTGTTGTTAAATTAAGTCAGGATGTAAGACAAAGTAGATTTAGATTAGTTTGTAAGTATCTAGTTTGTAAGCTAGGCCATACGTTAGCTATGTAAATAGAATTTAAGAATAAATATTACGAATTCAATTTATGTAAAAAAATATTTACGTTTCTTTCTAATTTATGAAAATGAATTTTATAAAACTGAGTTTTTATAAAATTATTCTATATTATTACATAAAAATAAATGGTGAACTTTATCCATGAAATAGCGATGCATCGTTACCAAGCGGCATTTAGTATAATGTCAAAGATAATGACTTAATCTAAAAAAAGAGTTTTCGAACTTAATTTTTTTAAAACTTAATATACCTGAAACAAGTAATTTAGGGTCAATTGGGGCTATTACGATGCATAAAAGCAAACTTTTCTCATTATCTTCTTTGCCGTTTGTATTAAATTAATTAGCGTGATAAAATAGCCCGAATACCCTAATGAAATTAGAACCATCAGTCGTATCATATTAGCCAAACAAATTGAGGTTGTATTTATAATGGCATGATTAATTTTTTGAAATATTTTAACGCAGAAAAAGAAATTCATTCTTTCAAAATTATTACCTATTTTCAAAATTATTCTGCCATAAAAATGACGAAGTGACATCAAAAGTTTCCTATCTCGGCGGAAAGGTTTTTGACTGAGAAAATAAGTCATTTCGGATTTGATTGTCTTCCTCAAATACTGTAACATTTTGAGTTCCTGCAATATGGTCATTAATAATAGAATATATTTCTTATTATTTTCTCTTTTTAGTTCATTCTGGAAATCAATAAGTAACAATTCTTATAGGTGTATAACATTAACACCTATTTCTTGCTGTATTATCCCCGACTGACCCTACTTTAGCTTCTGTCTAAAATTGGTTTTTAGCAATGACCTCCCTCTCGATAATGTTTTCTTTCAGTTTCTCTGGTCCATTGAGCAAATGCTGAGATGGACCCTTGTTTTCATTCTGGTCATAAATATAGCTTCACTATGAGAACGTTCTGCTATCTCCTTTTGCTATCTGTGGTAAGAGAAGAGCCCCGTATGGATTAGCAATAGTAAACATCAAATCTGTAGTTCGTTTACCAATGCAAATACGTTTTCTATAACTCAGAGGCAAAAACGTCTACTTTTCAATGTCTCTAACCTCGCTTTGTAGGTACTTTTATTCATCACTGATTTATTTATGGTTAAAAGGTGGGGAAGAGTTTCCAGAACTCAAGAAAACCTGTGCAGATGGTACTTCTCCCCCATACGTCTGTCATACAGTTTGTATCGTTCTGTGACAAAATAAATCAAATCAAAGACATCATCAGAATTGTAACCTCAGCCGAATGATAACTGTTACACTAATCAGCGTCCACTGTGTAAAGACAGCTGATCAGTCGGATGGCCTCCCCGGTCCTCTCCTCTTTGCGCACGCACGTCACAGTCCCTAAGTCGAAAAATCTTTGCTCAGACCTCACACAAGACGTGGATTCTGACTACACAACATGTTAGAGGAAGTACTTTATCCCTCAGTACAATATTTTCTGTCGAAAAATCTCAGGTTTCTGCCCGAGCATTACAAACTTTATTTCGTAAACGCAGTAAGGCGAGAAAGTGAAAAAGTTGAACAATATTTCGTTCTAAATGGAAGAAGTTGACTGACAGCAGAGGCACTAAGTATCTCATATTATGAGGTTCATTATTTACAATTAACTATTAGAAATCATAATAGTATGTATTCATTATTATTGACCTGACAAAATCCAAGACTTAAATAGGCGTAGGGCACAAATTGATAACAGTCCAGTACCTCTGGCCGAGTGGTCCTAGGGTTCGAGTACCGACTGTGGCGTAAGTTTCGACACTAGCTAGATTGAATTCAACCGCTGTCTAGAGGAGAATTCTAACTACCGGCTGTTCTGATGGGTTGTTCCATGTGGTTTCTCTCATTAATACCAGGCGAATGCCGGAGCGGTACCCTAACAAACGGGCCACGGAACGCGCGCGATCTTTCGTTCTTCTTCGTTGCCCTATCCTCACCTCTGACTTACTTACATACTTACATGCACTCTACTACCACACAAACTGGGAGACCAGTCGGGAGCTTATAAAACTTATCTCCGATGGGGCAATGCTCCGTTGGTCGTAGATGTCTGGTTGAGGAAAATTCCGTGTATACGTCGGTGCCGAATTTCACCATATAGCGGGAAAAAATTACAACCAACATATATATATACACAATCGGTATAAACCAGAAATTAACTTCTGGTACAATATAACTTTTAGTTTCATTTTTACTTAAAAAAAGAAATATTGCATGTTTACAAGTTCACATCAATTTTGACAAAAAATATTTATGTCTTCTTCTTCTTCGGGTCTTTACTCAAGGTGGAAAGTACTTCCTAATGACCACACAACTATTTCTAAATAAGTATTTTTCTGAACTAAGGAATTGCGGAATGATGTATTATTTTCTCCGTCAAGTTTAACTCTGATTTCAATGAACAGATTTATATTGCCATTTTCATTTTAAATATGCTTTTAATTGTGCATTAATATGAATTTTTCGCGTATATTCCTCTCTTTCTTACCATAGGCCACGCGATCCCGCAGTGTGCAACGTTAGGTGCTGAAAGAAGCTCTAGACGCGCCCTAAGTCAATTTCAAACTTGAACCGAACCTTTGTCAACTTTGATATCTGACTGTAGCTTCTTGAGAGTCCTCTCCCTCTATCATCTTCCGCACACTGGCTCGTGCCTCCCCGACTCGCTTCCCGGAGATGAAAAACAAACACCCCGGAAGAAGAGTGTGCCAAAGTTATTGCATAAACTTTCTCATATGTGATAAAGTTGCCTTTTCCTCCTTATTCCAGATGCGAGATCTCGTATGAAAGATCCAAATCCATAAACTTAGTTATGAAGTTGTATCTCTAAAGTTCTTCATGGTCACGAATTGCAGTGAAACTATAGGGAGTTTTGGCAAAGCGTGAAACGTTACGAGTAGAACCCGGATATTTATAACATGTATTTTTTTCTTGGTGTCATTTCCATTGAAAATATAAGTTAAGCATGATTTTACCTACAACGACTAAAACTATGCAATTTTCGCGTGTTATATATAGTCATATTGAGACTATTTTTAACTCTTTTGTCGCTTTCCGTTAATACTTCATATTATGCTAATATTTTCTCATGAATTTTCGCACATCTTATTTTAATTTATTTGATTCCATTCTTGCACACTTGCTTGCAGTCGTCTAAACGTGCAGCGCCTCTGACCGGGAGGTCCTAGGTTCGAGTCCTGACGGCGGCAGGATTTTCGACACCAGCTTTTCAGCTACATCGAATTCAGTCGCTGTCTGGAGGAGAATTCTAGCGGCCGCTTGCTCTGATCCGTAGTTTTCCGTGGTTTCTTCGAACAACACCAGGCGAAAAAACATACAATACACTAACGGGACTAATGACCAAAGCAGTTGACGTGCCCGGAAACACGAAAAATCAATCAATCGTCTCAAGGAGATTTTTCACGTCTCCTAATTGTTATCGAATTTGTATATTGTGAATTGGAAGGATAACATATAAAGAACGAGAAAAAGAGAGCGTAGAAAGCGACGGAAGTGTTAGTTTAGTTTTGTCAGGTTTTGTGCCAAGGTCAACCGCTTCTATTATTTTATCAGGTAGAATTGTCTTCAAAAGTAGAAGGGCTAAATTGTGAATGTGCTAGATTTTAAATGTATATTTTCAAAATAATGGATATTTAAACAATGGCCAAATTTTGAAGGTTTCACATACGCAACGAAATTGTTTTTGGTCATATTTATGGTCATATTAGCGGAACCCTACGGACATTGTTCTGCCCTTTAAATCCCTCTCTCTCCTTCCCTCTCCCTTTCTCTCTCCGTCTCTCTCACTGTTCCTTTCTCCGTCTATCCCTCTGTCTCTCCCTCTCTTCCCGTCTCTCTTATCACTCTCTGTCTCTCTCATTCACATTTAGTAGCAGATTCTGCACCTCCCTGAGCAGGTGGGGAAATATCGAGAAGTGCCGGACCAGCAAAAAATTAATAGAATGTTCAAAAAGATTTCATCCTGTAGATTACGGTGTGAGAAGCGTTTCTTTGAGGTATACTGCCTCAAAATTTTAGTTTTAATGCGCTAGAACGCTTTGTTGAGGAGTTATTTAACAATGTAGATTCAAATACCGATTGTTGCGGGTTGCATTTGGCATGAATATTTAGTTTTGTTCTACGGCGTAATTTTTTCCGTGAATTTTTCCGATATTTTAATAGTTATTCTGCTATTCGGGGCGGAGATGAATCCAACAAATCAGAGATAATTAAAATTGGTCCAGCCGCTCGTAAGTCATAAATGGTGTAACTAACCCAACTTTGTTTTATTTATTTAGATTTTCGAATTGTTAGGTCATAAATGTTTGCATATTTCTAACACTTTTAGGTCTTAAGCATTCAGGCCCTAGTTATGAAGCTCTACAAATGAAAAACTTACACACATTTTAGGCAATTAATATGCGAAGATTCGATGATGAAGAGTGCAAAGAATATGCTATCAACACTGTGAGGGACGTTGCAACCGAAATTATTCATAAAAAATACTTTAATGAGTACATACGTGTGTTCAATCCATTCGAAATTGACGAATCCCGCTGCTTATCCACCCTGTACATCTTTCATTTCAAATACTTCCACGGAATACTAAGACATGGAAAACTCAACTTCCTACATCCTACATTATGGGAGTATAGAATTAGCAACACTCTGTTTCCGTAACTGGGAACAAATTCTACCTGCTTCGCCCGTTAACGCCTAGTACCTAAGTCCCGCATTGAGGATTTCTAGAAACAAATATTAAAGTGTACCCAAATTTTAGTAACATTTCGTGCCGTAAACACCCCTATTTTGCATCGCTCAATAGCGTGCGTGCAAAAGTACCTGGGCGAGGTCAATTGAGGCATATCTCATCCCATGAAAGTATAGTGATGATTTATAACCTTGTGAACAATTCTATATGGTTCGAAAATCACTGCTTTTTGAGTCTTATGAATTACTATAGTTATGTTTTCTGTTATTGTATTCATTATTATTATTATTATTATTATTATTATTATTATTATTATCATTATTATTATTATTATTGTGTTTTCTTATATCGTTCCTGCTTTTTGGCCCAAGAAATCGCTCTAAATAATCACTGCCATAATGGTTTTAAACTGCTTCTTCTGCTCTCTCTTTCCTACTGTTGCCATGATTCATTTATAGAGCTTTGACGTGACGGGACCTGTCGCGCGCGCAGGCGCTGTCTAGTGGATGGAGCTGCAACTACACGCACGTAGGCCGCCGAGAGCGACCCCCCCCCCCTCCCACCGTCCCAGGTCACAACTCAACGCGTGAATTTTGCATTGCCTCTCTGCGTCATGGAACGCAGGGATGATGTTAAAGGGGCACAATGGAACCTGCACAGTCACACTGATCCCTCGCTCTGTGGCCAAGTTTCGCCCCCTCATGAACTTCAATGAAAATACAATGAAAACAAAAATATTCTTTAGTTTTTAGTGACACGTTATTGCTTGTTATGGGCTTCAATACCAGAGCTCGATATACACTATGATATACACCACGATACTACACTTGTGATCCCGATACACTTATCAGGATCAAGAGGATCGTGGGCACGAGGAAAATATGATAACAGTTGAATGATGCTACGTGATCACTTAAGAACGAAATTATGGGAGGGAAATATGAAAGAAGAAACCGAGTCAAGTTAATATCTAGTTAATTAGTAAGTAAATCTGAATTATTAAAATTAGGTAAAAAACATTTTATATCTACCACGGGCGTTAACTAGTTGTAATGGTTCTTTGGTTCGAGGGCTTTTCGTCGCCATTCGCTCATCATAACTCTTACACCGACCTTGGCGCATAAATAACTATTTTCTACACCACCCAGTTTATATTTCTTGTCAGGCTGTATTTGGTCTTTTTATTTTAAAGACTTTTATATTAAAAACTTTTGAGGATAACTGTTGTATATAAAAATTACAATATGATTGTAGTATATGTGATACATAATACGAATAGCAACGTTTCGGAAGATAATTATTTCCATCTTGAGGCTTAAATGTCAAAACAAATATAATATTTTAAACAATGGTCAGATTTAAACAGAAGAATTACATAATACTAGTACCAATAGTCACTATACGGGACTCACCTTGATAGAACTTTGAAGATCTCAATATAGTATCATTTGACGGTATGTCGTTTGAAAAAATCAAAATGATTGAGAATAAGAGGAAGTAGATAGAGAGAGGTTGAGAGGGTCAATAAAAATTCTTATTTACCTCTCTGTCTATAGATTTTTCAACCTTGTCAGAGTGTATTTGGTCTTGTATTTTAAACCTAATCTCAACCTCTATCTCCTTTCTCTATCTACTATTTGTGTGCCTGGAAACTGGTAGAACTGTGGAGGTTTCTAATCCTATACCAAGAAAATTAGACGTTCCAACCCAAATTCACCACCAAATATTCTTTCGCAAATAATCAAGTTTCAAACATCTCGCACCACAGACTGTGAGAAGATTCAACTCGTGTGGTGAGGGTATGTGCGAGTTAAGCAGCTAATCTTCACACCTTAACTTCAGTGACATCATGCGGTAAATTGGAGAACCTATTACAGCATTTTCGGTGAATAGTGACCAAGCCCATGTCCCAAGTCATCTTCGTCTACACTTACTTAAGCATTCTAAAGTGTAGTTGCCGCTGGACAAGTACGTGTATGCGCGTTGTAATTGCATAAATAACAGGTATGTTTAAGGTGACGAGATATTAAAAACAACGGGACATTGTGACTTTTTCTTGACTAAAAATCGGGACACGTACCCATAACAAAAAGCAACTTTACACACTATAGTAAACTACACTTTTTAAACATTAAGGGAAATAAATATATAATAAATAAATAGCACGAATAATAAGAAAATAAGTCCGCAATTTCAAATTTATTTCAAGTATTTATTCGTAGAAATTACTTTTTGTAAAAGTGGTACATTATTTACATCGTAATTATGGGATTCGATTTGTTTCGTTTTCACTTTTACTCCTTAAAAAGTTGGCCCGTATCCCTCAATTCAGATTGCTTGCTACGTCGCACAGAAACTCACAGAAGCACAAGGCTCAGATTATCGAATTTCTCGGTAACGATAACGCTGGCAATAAAGCATAAACAAGCTCAAACGACTTGGTAGTTAATGTGCCTTTCTAGAATCACCACTGAATCTCTTCCTTCTTGATTTCAATAGTCTCTGAAACACTGTTGTTACGTGCAACATGAGCGTATACACTATGATATACTCTCACATTCGCTTTTAGTAGAAATTAATGCAAACCCAACGAAGTACATTATGATACATTTAAAATTGTTAAGGGCACTTTCCACCGATTAGTCATTGTCACAAAAACGGGATATTTTGGCGTCCTGTTTTCATTTTAAAAAATACGGAACAGAGACTCAAAAAAGGGACTGCCCGGCTAATACGAGACGTCTGGCCACCTCAGAAATTGCTTCATTCGCCACGTGATGACGCTGAAGTTCAGGTTCTCCCCTTGCCCGCTCATACTACTCTCCCGTCTACACTCATCCCCTTCTCCCTCTCTCCTCCCTCCCTCCCCTCACTCTCTTGGTCTCTCATCCTTTCGAGTGCGTATGCTAAGCTTACGGGACATCAATATAAAAGCCCGCTCAGAGACGATTCAAGTGCAATGGCGAGATTGCGGCGACGCCATTGTGGGGCTGCGGCTGGCACTTCGTTGGCGCGTTACTGGCGCCGCCTCCTCGTTTTATCGACGCTGCGAATCCGCCGACGCGTCCGCTACGACTCTCCGGCGCCAGCTCTTAACGGTACTCCGCCGCGCCTCGCCACACACCCCACCCACGGCCCGGCTGCCGTGGCTCATCCGTTCTCTCTGCAGCGACGTTGACCCGGACGTTTACGGTTCGATTCCCGACGGTTGGAGATTTTCGACATTTGCTAGATAGGTCGCATTCAGTCGCTGTCTGGAGGAGAATTCTACCGGCCGGTTGCTCTAATCGGTAGTTTTCTGTGGTTTATCCAATCAACACCAGGTGAATGCCGGAGCAGTATCTTAACAAACGGGTCACGGACCGCGCGCGATCTTTCCTTCCTATTCCTTGATATATCCTCACCCCTTACTTACACACACTTACACTAACGTGCACTACACTACCACACGTGCAGGGAGACCTGTCGGGGACTTAGAACTTGTCCCGGCTGGGGCGGTGC